>VXBU01001732.1:8089-69424 GCA_013400315.1 Bombycilla garrulus
GAAGGAAGGAAGGAAGGAAGGAAGGAAGGAAGGAAGGAAGGAAGGAAGGAAGGAAGGAAGGAAGGAAGGAAGGAACTGAATTAAAGTCTGTAGCCCACATTCGTCCTTGTACTACTGAGTTATTAAATAAATTTTGGAGCACCTGCTTCTGCTCTGTTATGAAAGAAGATTGGCCTCAAGTCAAAAAAAAAAAAAAAACCCTGAAATGCTCAGTTCCCATGGAGAGTTTGGGACTGAACTGAGAGAAGTAATGGATCATGTCAGCTTTTTAATTCCCAGAAAGGAGATGAGTTCAAGCTGTCTTTCTTATCATGATTGCTTCTTGGCATTTTACAGTCCCTTGGTCAGTACTTCTGCCTTTTCATAGCATATTATCACTAAGCCTGAATTTTTTTTTTGTTGCTGCTGTGCCAGTCCCAAGTGACTTTGTGATTTCTACACACTGGTAAAGCAAACAAGTTAGGATCTGCCAGGTTGGCATTTTGAGACCCAAGGTCCCCTTGCCACTGCAGTTTCTAAGTGGAACTTAGAGAATATAAAATGGCTTTCTGTTGAACAGAGAAGAAGTCAAAGTTATTAGATTCCTATTAAATAGAAACAAAATGGCTCATTACTTTTAAAGTAAACAATTTTTTTTACATGACACATTCCCAAATGAAGTAAATCTTTGTACAAATGATGAAGACATAATAAGTATTTGTAATATATGACGCTTTAGGAGCCTCCACAGCAGTTCATTCAGTCTCCCATATGTGAGCTTATCATGGCAATGCTTTCATCCATGTTTAATTTATGTGTAGATTTTATGCTTTCTTGAGGATATGGTTTATTTTACACTGTATGTACAATGCTTAGTGAAGTGGGGTCCTAATCACAGTTCCATGCTATAGTAACTTTGACAATGTAGTGACCACCGTTTAATTTGTAAATGAGGCTTTTAGTCACTAGTATCTACTTTTATGATGTTTTTCTGTCTTATAGAGTGAAAAATACTTTCAAGATTGTGATACATTGGGACATCACTGCTAGTATACTAACTTCAGATATTTTCTTCCCAAAATAGGAAGAAGAATCATGAATAAGATTAGCAATCCCTCAAGGTGCTTCAAAAATCCTGGCCTTTGGCATTTATACATTCATTTGCAATTTAAATAAAAAAAGAAATCATCAAATACCCTGTGCAACTCTGAAAACTGTATCTTAAGATTTATGACAATGTATAAAAAGCTGAAGAGGAGATTGTTTCCCCAGATATACTACACATTATTTATCTGTGTATTTAGCTGTATTTTCATTTTACAGCTGTAAGGGTCGGCCCGAAGATCTGGTTTTGCCTCCCGATCGTCGGGACAGAGACTGGGACAGACCCCACAAGACACAGCCTGGCCTGGCTGAGGGGGGAGATGTTTGCTGCTGCGGTACAGTGCTTCGGGCAGAACGGCTGTAGGTACAGCACATATGTTTACTGCCATGGTACAGCACATACCTGATGCTGATCACCTACGGGCCTGCTCACAATAGGCCATAAATCTCCCTGCCTTTTGGCCAAATGCCACTCGCCTTGGAAAAAGACTTAAAACTGTGATTCTCTGAAGGGACTCTTGAGCGAGATCTCCCCACAGAAGAAGACGCGTCTATTGGCTGGGCCACGAGGACTTCGTCTCGCCGTTGGTAGCTATATCCCACCTTCTCTCTCTCTTTCTCTCCCCACTTTCTCTCTCTCTCTCTCTCTCTCTCTCCCCTCTATCGCATAATTGACTTGATCAGCACTCAATAAAGTGCTTCATTGTTTTGTTGAAATTATAGTCCCTTGCTGTTTGCCTCTTATTTTGCACCTCGAGATCCCTCGAACCATCACGATTTCCGCCTTGATGTTAAAGCGGATCGTGACAACAGCAAAAAAAATTTAAGTGCTAGTAAACCTACTGACTTTATCATTTAGCCAAATTCCTGTCAAACATAGGACTGTTTTCATGAGTGGTAAAACCACTTTAGCTTAGCTATGTGTTGTGCATGCTGTGCTAAGCTGTAATGCAAGCTAAAAGCTTTTTTTAAGTATTTAAAGTAGTTCATTATTACTAATAGTTACACACAATCAGATTTAGTTAAAGAAATATGGCTGGATTTAAAGATCACAAACCCTCCAAAGATCTAAAAATAATCAATTCTTTAGGGGGTTTTGGAGCTTTTAAGTCTATTTCTGCAGTACAGAAATTAGATGTGGATTATAAACAGGAAACAGTGCCCTAATAACTTACAGTATTGTTTTGCTTCATGAAATTGTACAATTCAATGTGTACACTGCATAGCATAGTGCCTAAATCTGCCCTTCTACATGTCCTCATTGATTTTATTATTATTTAAGTGCCTCAAAACATAAAGAAAATTATTGTAAAATTATTTGGGCTATGGCATACTTTAATTGCATATATAGCATTAGTATGTTCTGTCCAACACAGCAAAGTTTTCACACGGGCCAAGTATACCTTTGGCCCTCTGGAAATGAACCAGGGCAGTTCTGGTAAATGAGGGATTACTACTTTTGGGAACCCTCACCAAATTAAGGATCATTATTTTTTAGTGTGATGTTTGAACACACAGAGTCAGAGGATCCAGAATTTAATATTTATTTGATCTTTAGCATTCACAAAGAGTTAGTCAAGCCTCAAAAACTAAGCGTTTATAGGGTAAAAAAAGTAAACATTTTTGTGAGCCAAATACTAGTCTAATCAGCTGTTCGCCTGTGCTGAGACTTTTCACTTTTAACTTTCTGGACCATAACAATGTCATTACATTACGCTGTCTAGCTTCCTTCCAGATGTATGAGGACTTGAAACTGAAGAGAGAGAATTACAAACAACAGAAGCTTGTAATTCTCACAGAACTGTCTGAATTAGGAGGCTTGTTCGTCAGCAAAACTGCTAAGCATGGTTCTACCTTCACTAAAATGCTGACAGTTCAAATGAACCTCAGTGTTGCCTCTTGCAGGATCCCAAGGTGAACTTGCTCAGGCCATACTACTTCCATTAGGGTTCCACCTATTAGTCACCCTGAAATTTAAGGGGTTGGAAGAAAGAGGAAGCTTGCAAAGAGGGAGCTGTTCCCATCAGGAGTTCTAAACGTGGAGCTCTAGCCTCACTCTGTCCCACAGGGGACATTCACACCAGTGTAATAAGGTTTCCTATACATCTTGTTAAGCCAATATTGGACTTAAAAATGCCAGTTTTCATCCACATGTCACCATCTCCTGAGCCCTAAGCTTGTTCTAAGATCTCATAAAATACTTGCTTCCACATGTTTGTACCAGTATCCCCTAGAGTTTACCATGACTTTAATTGCCTGCCAGTTTTTACGTCTGCTTAAACTACAAGACCTTTAAATAATTTATGTCCTAATTACTGTTCATCATTTTTTAACTAGAAGACTCAATTCCATTCACACAAAAGAAAATTCATGGGATTTATTCTGAGGAAATACTTTCAAGGAGCCATATAAAAATAGCAAGTGTGATCATGGTTTTGAAAAATGAACTTAAATGTGCTCAAATAAAATTTCATAAAAAACATTAATAATTCCTTTCTGATACAGATCATATTAATTTTGGCACAGATTTTATTAAATAATTTAATGTGAAATGTAATACCTTGGATTTCTGTGAGAGCTTATGTATTGATCGTCTCATTCAGGGCTACCATTCTTCTTGCAATTTATATTACTTTTCCTTAGCAGCAGGATTAAACCCAACTAATGTTTCAATCAATCTCTACTAACACAACCCCAGGCTATCAAATTCATCTAAGATAATTTAGAACGGAAGCCTGCAATGCCTCTGAGACACAGTTCAGAATTAAACTTCTCTCTTTGGAAAGGGATTTTCAATGTTTTTTTCAGGACAATGGTATTTTCAGGAATAAGCAAGTAATGCTTAAAGTTGCTCTATGATTTGTGGCAGGGCATCTTAGGGAGAGGGGAAATCATTCTAATGGAGTGTTGTTAAGTTTCTTGAGTTCAACAACTTAATAGAAGACATATCTCTGGAGTTATTTTACTGTTAGCATTTTGTCTGAGAAATATAAACAAAGGAAAAAGAGAAGATGAAATTATAGGACAAAGATAGACTAAATGCTGTTTTGAAGTTTTACTGTAGCTACCAGGAATAGCTGTAAGTCTTTTACAGGTTTCTGTTATTTCTATTAAGCGTATCCTGGCCATTATGTTGAGAATTCTGATTGTGTATCCATGCATGATTGCTTCTCCATGTTTGCCCAGCTGGGTCTATTTAAGAGAGTAGGGGCCATGAATTCCAATGTTCTATGCAACCAGGAGCTCTAAAAATTAATTCCTTGTGAATTTAAAAAATACATGACTTTGTAGACAGAGTTAGGTGTTGCAGGAGACTTTTGGTTATTCAAATATTTACTTTAGAAAATAAAACTGTTAGAAGTTGACCACTTTGGGGAAAAAAAAAAAAAAAGAAAAAGAAAAGACTGCTCAGACACATTTGTATAACTTTACTTAAATGAGTAGTACTATATTTATGAGTAAATATGGCAATATATGCATGTCTTTCCTATATCTGTGTTGGATCTGACTCACCAGTGTAGTTCAATACTGATCTCCAATTCCTTCTTTCCTGGAAGCTCTTCAGGCACAACCTATCTGGCCTTCAGGGTCCTAAAATGCCACATTCCTGGCCAGTACAGGTGCTTATAGCATCATCAAATGAGAATGTTTTAACACGTGTATTAATGAAAACCGTTACATGTTTGCTATTGCATGCCCTGGTGAAAATGCATTGCATGCTGGTGCCTGCCTGCATTAGGCACATAATAAATACCATGTAGGCATGTAAATGGGGAAAGGAGAATACATGGCTCTTCATTATTTTCAGAACAAACTATTGGCATTTCCTTACACTCAAAAGATTGTGTAGAACTGGAACAAATGGGGGTAGAAAGACAAAAATCTTTATGACAGTCCACTCAGTTGTGGAAATATAAGTTATACAGGAGGTAAAAAAAATTCCATCTGATATTCTGCACACCTTTTGGAGCAAAGGTGCCACACTCCCCCCCCCATTAAAAAAAAAAAAAAAGGCAAAAAATCCCAGTACAATCAAAGACTGCATATTTAGATTACGAAAGTCATTTCTCAGTTGCCTACATTTAGCTTGCTTTACTTTATACCTCATCACATCTGAGCTTGGCTAGCCTGCTTAGGAAGTGTGGTTAAGTTTTTCATCTAATACTGAAAAAGGTGGCAAAGATTTCTGAGCTAATTTTCTTCTCCAGCCTTCTTCAAAGGCCTAGCAGATATTCTGTTTTTTCCCTTCCAGAGGCAACATATGGAAATAACACAGGGCAGATAACAGTCCAAGCCATTTTATGTTCTTTGAAACCTGACTGTTCAGGCACTAGCAGTATTTCTTGACATAAGTGCTCTCAGCTACTATGTTCTTGTTAAAGCAGTCAGTTGCTTGCAGCACAGATGGAGCAAACAGTGACTCACATACTCTTTGTCCTGACAGATCAATCTCTCCCCCATGCCCAGTCAAAGCATAGCATGCCTCCATGGATATCTGTGCGGAACCAGCATTGAGCCACTGATGGCGGCTTAATTCAGTGCTGTGTCTGGGCACTGGGTGACACTGAAGTCTTTTCAAGACAGAACTCTTTCCACCTGTTTCCAGAGAAACATATGTGTGTCAAAGGCACAGTCAGACTCCCACATGTTCTGCCCAAGCTTGGAAGTATTCTGCGTGCAGAAGCATGTTTTGCATGATTTCAAGCATACAGTGGGATAACTGGGGCAGTTCCAAAGCCAAATAAAGAATTTTATACTAGTTCATGTATACACATCTTCTCTCTCATCATTAAGATTAAAAGAAAATATGTTTATTGTTAAATTGCCTCAAATACATGATTTTTGCTTCCACCATGTTTTTGGTTCAAAATCAGATAATTTTATTCACTACTGAAGGTACTGATGTGGATTCACAGAAGAAATGACTATATGCAACCTGCTTAGCAATGCTAATATTGCTTTGCCAAATGCTTCATCCCAATAATTTTTATATCAACAAGGGAAGTTCAGAGGATGTTGCTGCAATAAATTATTTTTCCTGAGGGAGATGAAAATCCTCTGACAGTGCCCCATGTGTTGTAATAACTACGGGCTGTTACAGTTTCATCATGCTGTGATATCTGTTATTGATTTATTACCAAGCTAATGGTTTTTAGAAGGGAGACTTATTAAAAATTTTAATTCACTCCACACTCAGTTCAACAGAGCACTATGTGTACAATCACATTGTGAAATTTTAACAGCCCAAAAGACTGACTGAGCAGCAGCTCTCATTTACAAAGAATTAATCAATATCTAAAGGCAGGGATCTTGTTTAGACAGAAGAGCACCCATTAAGATCCTGACTTGTGTCTCTTAGCAATACAGACTTTTAAAATCCTTTATTAGTGTTTTATAGGCTTCACAGATATAAGGCTTCACAGCATTTCTCGCACAGCAACAACAACAAAAGCCTAACTAACTAGTTAAAAAGACAGAAAACTGTTTATTGTAACTCTAAAATGATATATATAGTGGAAAAAAATCAGCTACTTAGTTTGTGCTGCATAGTAAGTCTTTTTTTCTTTCTAACAGAACTGTTCATAGAACAGTTCATGAGCTGCAGAATAGCAATTTCTGTGAA
The DNA here is from genome assembly GCA_013400315.1 of Bombycilla garrulus. Lineage (NCBI taxonomy): Eukaryota > Metazoa > Chordata > Aves > Passeriformes > Bombycillidae > Bombycilla > Bombycilla garrulus. The sequence continues at coordinate 14,796 of VXBU01001732.1, forward strand.
TGTTAAAAAAAATCCCTAACAAATTAGGAATGTGCTTAATGTTTATATTAAAATAATGTTGTGTCTTGGGAAAAAAATGTCAATTTGTTCAACACAACCATGGAAGATATAAGGGGTTTTTCATTTTCCTTAGGTGAATTGTGTTTTATGGCTGACTGAAAATGAGACCATTCACTAGCAAAAGAACTCCACTCATTTTGTAGGAGTTGCTCAGGTAGATATTCTCAGAAACAATAATGAATTCAGGGGCCTAGCTGTTACAAGAAACCACTAACAATGATGTTGCCATGCAAAAAGGGGGGAATTATATATACCTGTAATAGCATAGATTTAAGTTTCAAGTTAATTTTGGTGATATGCCTGAATCTGTCTGGGGTTAGGGTAGAAATTCTATTGACTTCAGAGAACACCCAAAACCAATGAGCATTGATTGGAACAAATGTAGCTTCAAAAAGTACACTGGATTACACTGTAAACTTCAAAATTAAATCCTACATTTTATCTCAATACTGGCATTTTAAAGAAAGTGCTGAAATACTAAGCCCTAAACCATGTGCAGTGAGAGTTGGCAGGAGGCACAAGTACCACCTGTAATGTATTTGAACGCTCGTATTTAAATTGCTGACTGCCATTAGATATCAAGTAATGAGGATTTAAACATTTATTTTATCAACTACTTCTCTCCACTGAAGGAAAATTAGCAACATAGCATTAAGATGCTCTAATCTCCTTTGCAGGATGAATCAGATTGGAAATATATTTAGGTTGATGAGATAGGCGCCTTTATTCCTATTCATTCCAAGTAAAGCATACAGAAAACCAAAATGTCTACTGGGATTCCTGAGCATGATCAAAATTATTTTAGTGTGGCAGATTTTTCTCATTCTGGTTACACTGCTGTTTATAGCATATTGAAAAAAAACTCTGTGCACTTAGCCTAAGAATTTCAGGAAGAACACTGACAGAAAAACACAAAGCTGTGTACATCCTAGTTACAAAGAAAACACATGAAAATTAAAAGCACATATGAAACAAAAATAAATCAGATTCTGTTCCTTTTCTACTAGAGAACATATATCATTTTTTTTACAAAAAATAATTGGCTAAAGAGTTATGTAGTTTGCAAGTCTTGCTCTACTGTAAAAGTAGGTAGAGACCCATACCAAAACACCAATATATCCATCTAACATCAGTTTCTAATTGTTTTTCCTTGTCACTCAAGTAGATTTAATGAATATCTCTTATTTTGATATTAAAAAAATTCCTTTTACAAAGATTAATAGGACAAAGGACAACAAGTAGAACATTTTATTACTCAAAAGGTATTTCATAATTGTCTGAAGCACTGCAATTCAATCAAACCCACCAATGTTATTGGTAGTCCCATCAAGGGTTGATTTAATCAAGCTGATACAGAGCAGTTAAAATCAGGGCCTGCTTCAAGTAGCTTCCTCAACGATAATTTATTTTCCTTGAAGCCAGACATTAGTTTCTTACCCTTTGACACTTCTGATAATGAAAACATTGATAGCTTGGTACAGTTGAAAAGAACACATGAATTAAAGCCACAAGATCAGCTTCTTTGTCTATTGGAGATACCTGGGAAGACTAGGCCACTTCTGAAGGGGACACAGGAATCTGATGCCAAGCCTAAATTATGCTGCTGTGGAGGGTTGGGGTGTTGGTTTTATTTTCTTTTTTTTTAGTCCTCTTTAGTTATGGAATTTTTTGTCCCATTTGTTGCGAGGGAACCTGATGGCTGATGCTTAAGTATATTTGCAAGACAAAGACTTGCGGGCCGGGAAGGGGGAAGAAAGAAAAGAAAGGTTTTCGCCAGGTTGGTTTTTGGAGGAGAGAGGACAGTCAGAGCTGTGGTTGCTTGGAAAAGAACAGGCCGTTTTTTTTCCTGCTGCTGCTGCTTCTGCTTGCCCCGCTGGGATCCATCTGATCCATCCCTGAACCAGAACTCCTGCGTTCCATCTTGGAGCTTCTTCCGTTCTCCTCAGAGGAGCCCGTCGGAGCCATCTACGACTACAGACTGCCTACGGGGTTTATGAAGCAAGNGACAGCCCAAGTTGGATACCACTGGCTAGAGAGGACCTTTGCATAATGAGAGATGGGGGTCCTGGGGGACAAACAGAAGACAAGTCAGCTGTGTGCTTGTCCAGCAACACAGGCCAACGACACCAGGCTCTGTAAACAAGACTATTCAGCAAATTGAGAAAAGGGATGTTGCTTCTCTTTTTGGCATGCCACCAGCAGTAGTGTCCACTTTCATTTTTCCCTGTATGAGAAAGACATTGACACCCTCAAGCAAGTGAGAGGCAGCTGCATGGGCAGACAACTTACCCTTTATACTCTAGGAGAAGGTGGATGTACTCAGGGAAATAGTTTTCAGAGACACTGGAGGGTGGATCCTCTTGCTGTCTTCCACTGCTTTTAGGAGAATGGATTTGAAATCTTAGGATAGACCAGGCTCTATCTGCTCAGTGGTGCCAGGCAATGAGATGAGAGGCAATGGCCAGAAGCTGATGAATGGGAAGTTCCACCTGAATAGGAGGAAGAACTTCTTTATGATGTGGATGACCATACATTGGAACAGATTGCTCAAAAGGTTGTGGAGTCTCCCTCACTGGAGAGATCCAAGAACCACTGGGATGCAATCCTGTGCCATGGGATGACCCTGCTTGAGCAGAGAGGTTGGACCAGATGAACCACTGTGGTCCTTTCCAGCCCTGTTGTTCTGTGATTATATAAATCATGTTAAGAATCAAAAAGATCTTGTGTCAATGAAGCTCAATTCTGCAAAGTACACCTCTGAAATTTCCAAATGAAATATTCAATATAATTCAATATTTAACAAAATTAGAAGAGTAATACTGACTAGCTGCAATTGAACACTAATAGCTTATCACAGTGTGATGTATGATTTTGGTATATACATGATTACATTTATATAATATCCTGCAGTACTACTGTTCTGTAATGAAGTGTCAGATTTTCTGGGGTAATAACAAAAAATAATTTATAGCTTAATAATATGAAAAAGCAATGCATTGCTCACTTTAAAATCACAGCAGAATTATCCCCTGACTAATTGGGTATTCTGATGTTCTTCCAGTTTGGCATCCCTCTGCAGAACTTCCATGAATCTTTAATACCCTTCAAACACAGTCATGCCAGAAACACTTTTCATCATCATGTCCACTCAGCTGAATCCCAATGATCTCTATAAAGCAGAGAATCAAAATATATTTTAGATTGTTTGCTTCACAAATTTTGAGATACAGTAAACAAACATTAAGTTTCATTATCCCACATACTCTTCTTCAAGGGTTTTCAAACAATATTTCCTCTGATTTTTCCAGGCACTTGAAAGTACAACAGGGTGGGAAAATAAAAGCACATTCAATACAAAATCAAATCCTTTGGAAAAATAGTTTCCATAAACCCGATGATTTTTTATAAGTTCTTTCATTGTAGAAGTTAATTGTTAAAATTGTAGAGAGAAATGTTTCTATACATAACATGATTTTTCTCTTTGATGAACATTATCTTTTGCTGCTCAGTACCTATTATTTATTACTTAGCTATACCATTTTCTCTTCCCAGTCCAGAACTAGCCAAATAAATTCCTCAGGAGGCAAAACCCAACACTAGTATATTTATATTTTATGTTATTGAATCATGTCCTTAAAATTCCTCTTCTATTTTCAGATAAACTTCAGTGTTGTTTTCTTCATTGTTGCATTGCTTGTTCCTGCTTTATGAAGAAGAGAAATGCAAGAGCAGTGCAATTTTAGTTTCTGTTTGCTGTATCTTGGAACAAATAATTTAAAAATATTTTCATTTTCAATTTTTTTTCATAATGTTGCATTGTTTTTTTAAATATCTTACATTGGAAATTAGGTATTGAAGTTTTAAAAATCTGGATTTTTAAAAACTATTTAAAGTCTTTTGTAATGTATTTTTATAATATCTGTATTTTTTATAAATATTTATTCTAGTGCTAGAAAAAACCCACATTAAATAGTGGAAAGTATACATTACATATGTTGCATATTTTACTTTTCAGAAAACACATGAGAGATATCTAGCCCTTATGATTATTCCTCTATCACCATGTTAAATACACCTAAACTCATAATTTTTCATTTTGAGTGGCCCAACTTTACGTTTCACTATAAGACAATGTGTGGTAGTTACCATCATAAATAAAAACTTACTATCAGTTCTTGGTACCATTTTTAGAAACAGCAAAGCTGAGAAGATGTAGCATAATTCTACTGAATCATATAATACAGTTGGTGAAGAACTTAATATTTGAGAGGGAGCAGGAAAAAAATTGAATGAATGTCAAAGAAAAATAAATTATCAACAAACTCCTGAGTTCATTGAGGAAGGTCTGCAGGACGTGAGAACACTTACAGTGCAAGGCAGCCTGCTTTCATCATTAGATGAAAAATCCCCTTTTTTTTTTTTTTTTTTTTTTTGTTCTCTTTAGTTCGTCTGTTTCTTGGTTGTCAACAGAAATGACCAGCTAATGATATTCTCTGTATGAAGAATACACAGAACTAGCACACTACTGTCTACTGAATTATGCCATACATGTGCTCAAAACCAGAGGCAAATCCCAACAGCTCTTCAACTTCATCATTTCCTGAGACAGTTTTATTAGAGCTACAGCTAATAAACAAGTTTTTCAATATGAGGCAGTGGACCCTGAAAGCATGGTCTGACCAGATGGGTACAAGGATGCAGACAAATAAATAATTAAAGATAAATGAGGCTTCACAACTTCTGCAGGAAATGAGTGACAGGTCTCATGCTCAGAGCATTAACATGACATGAATTCAAAAGGCCTGAAATTTATGTGGACCATTAACACTGTACACATGTGCACAAACACATACAGTTTCTTAATCAGTCCTGGCTCTGTTTTCATGTACCAGTGCTAGGTCAGAAAGGGTGAGTGCTTCCAATCAATATCCAGTTGTTAGAATAACAGCCATGTCTGTTCTGGATGGCTGAGCGGGTGAAAACATGTTTGTTCTACTTAATGTGACACAGTCCTGTCAAATTAACAAGCACGGGAGCAGAAGCAGGCTTGTTTAATGGACTGAAGTCAGTTCCACAGAGAATTATTACTAACACTGAACCAATAGATCTGAAACTTCATTACTAAAGGTTTATTTGCCAATAATAAAGGTATACTTTATGTACTTAGGTGTTGTCTAATTTTAAGGATACAGCATACTACAGTACTTAGTAAACAGACAGCCGTTAAACTGACATAACTTCAAGATAACATCTTTATATTATGTGAGTAGTAGAGTTATTTAGACAAGCCCCCATGTTCAGTTAAACTACAATAGATACTAACTTGTAAATGCAAAGAATTTCCTTTTTCTACTGTGAGTCAATGATAACTGTAGAGCATATGCAAGAAAGCTGAACCCCAATATACAAGCTGTAACCAAGGTCTGAAATACAGCTTTTAGCTGCCATGTGTGTTGCTAGAATAGAGAAACCCATACTGGTTAAAAGACAGCTTGAGTCTGGGGCAACTTTTTGCCACAGGCATGCAGAACTCCTTGCCATTCTGGTAGTTGGATTGACAGATGCTCTTCCCTTTTCCATTACTAAGAGAATGATGTCTAGAGGTAAAATTAGGAAAGTTAGCCATAGTCATTCAGAAAAATGCCTTTTAATCAGAAATGGCTGAAATTTGTCTTACTTGATAGCACTTGGTGCTCAGCTATGAGAGATGCAGGATACAGCCCAGGTAATTCTGCTAGGCAGAAGGGAGACTAAGAAAGAGGTGCAGAGCTGGGTTTACTCTTCCTTTGGCAATGGAAAAGTGAAGATGGCAAATTATATTTATGGGGGACTCTTTTTCTTTCCAACGGGGTACCATGGCTAGCTTAGCTTTCCAGACCTCTCTGTGTTTTGTTTTCCTCAGCTGCCACTGCTAAATGGTTACTTTGCCTTCACACAGACCTAGCCCTGAGCATTCCCATGAGCAAAGAATAATTTTACATAGCTCATAGCCTTGACCATTCTGGTTGATTTCCATTGGGAAATCAAAATTCAGCAGATTGAAAGATTAATTCCCTGCCACATTTCAAAAAAACACACTGTAAACTACAGAAAGGCTTAGAAATGCATATGAAATGCATAATATTATGCATAGAAATGCATAATATTAGTGTAATTCCACCTGAAATTGCTCTCTGTAGTTTTCATTTCTGCTTCTAAATATTGTACATTAAATTAGTAATCCAATACTAAAAAAACCCCAATCAAAATGAAACAGAATAATTGGTTCATGAGAAGATCTAATAAAGGAAAATGTTAGGTCCATATATTAAATTCTCCTGTAAGTATGTTTGAAGGAAATGTTTCATCAAAATTATACAGTAGAAGACCATGCAAATTATTCCATTGAAAATGTTATTTTCAGTTATTTTTATTAGTTATTCTACCTAAAAATTCTGCTGACTACCAACAGCTCAGAATTTTAAAAGAAAAAAAAAAAACAACCCTTAAATACAGGAAAACAGAAATGTTTTGGCTACAGATAAACATTCTTCAGTCAGGAGATGTTGCCACTTAAGAATGATAGGATTTGTAATGCGGGTGCTTTTTCTGTAAGGTAGTGATGAGGATGAGACAGAAAGACACAAGTCATAGTCATTTAGTAGTCTCTGTATTTAGGAAGAGCAGAGGTATGACCAAAGAGCCTGTAAGACAACATCTATGGTTATTCCGATTTCTTTATATATTGGAACAAACTGCTAAAATGTTGGAGTTCTGCCATGTATGCTAAAGCAGGTATATATTTTTTTTCAAAAAAATCTGTGAAAGAAGTCAAAGATGTGAGAAGGTGTGGGAAGGTTTAACCTACCAGTGTCTCACTAATACAGTTTGTGTTTCCACTATATAATTTGCATAGAATACAGAATTTAAAAAAAATCAATTTAATCAATCAAACAGTCAAAGCTTTGGCAGCATCTGGAATTTACAACAGTAAATGAAGGAAAACAAAGCTTTATATAAGAGATAATTATTCTGACATTTGGCAGAACTCTCTAAGGATTTTTTCCTTAAATTTTTGCTGCTAAATGTTTCTATACTTCCTAAATCCAAATGTAATTATCTTTCTGCTTGCCAGACCTTGGAAAACATACTTGCATCTGTTTTATTAATTTAGACTTGCCTTTGAGTTTTTCAGCAACACCCTCCCACACATTGTCTTCTGGGGAGCTATCAATACTGCCCATTGCATTCAAAGTCAGGTAGGAGAGAAAGGGAAAAGAAAGAAAAAAAAAAAACCAAAACCTTAGTTTCTCTAATTTGGGAGTTAACTGCATGAACATATGGAGGTGGGCACAGTTCGTATCTGTTTTAGAGGGCTTTAGTTGTTGAAGTGTAATCCATATCCAACAATTTGCTGCTTTTCATGTCTTGTGCTGAATTTCCAGTTCTTTAGGAATTTAAGGAAAATTGAGATTTAAGAAGGGAAACATGGAAAATTACTTTGGGTGAGATCCTGGCCTCACAAACTCAGTCATATTTTGTTACTGATTTAGGCAGAAACAGAATCTCATCTGTTTTCATCTGCAATTTTCTCATATTGTGGCCTCAGCTTCATACCTTGCCATACATCATACCAACTATAGCCTGTGATCAGAAACTGCCAAAGTAAACTGGGATTCAAATAGTTTAGCCAATAAGTAAAAAGGTAATTCATTGAGATTTCATGAGAAAACCAAATGATGAATTGCAAATTCATCATTTGAATTATGAAATGGGAGGGTGTCTATTCTGAAGGCAAGGAGAAAAAAGCCTGCTATTCTGTGGCATGTGTTAGTCAAAAAACAGGACTTGTTTAAGAGATGACACATATTTGGATACTTCTGCCTGGTAACAAAATCCTCTAAACCTATCAGCACCAACAGCTCAGCTGTAAAAATACAGAATCATAATCTTCTTAAAAAAAAGAAGGAATGGAGAAAAGTATAAGACAAGCATTTTTAGGATAAGAGAATATAATATGTAAAATTTATTTGCATGAAGTCAGTAGTTTTACATATTTTCATTTTTAGCTTAATAAAATATTTTTTATGAGTTGTTTAAAATTACATATTCGTTCTAAAAGTGTTTGCATTACAAAGAGTGTTACCAGCAGGTCAAAGGAGGCGATTCCTCCCTGCTGCCCAGTATTAATGGGACACAACTGGAGTGTTGGCTACAATTCTGGGCTCCCCAATACAAAAGAGATGTGGACATAACTGGTACAAATCCAGTGAAGGGCCACAAACATGACTGTGGGATTGAAGCATCTGTCACATGCAAAAAGCTGAGAAAGGCTGGGTTTTCTGGATAGGGGAAGGTTCTTGGATATCTCATCAACAGGTTAAGTGCTGGGTGGTAGGGAGGGGAGAAGAGATGGATCCAGATACTCCTTGGTAGTGCCCAGGTGTCCTAGGGTGACTTTATGATGCTTGTATCCCCAGCTGTCTGTTCTGCTTATGCTGCATATTGAGTTCTGTGCTTTTAAAACTAGATCTGAGAGCAGAGGTGGGGAGAAGGAGAAATGGTGGAATGTTTTTGTGGCTGTATTCAAAACCATACAGATAAGAGCTTCATCTCTCTCTTTCACAGACTGTGTTGTCTGCAGCATGGACAGGGAGTGGGAGAAAATTCTCCTTTGCTTTTAGTTAGTTTTTTTAGCTGGCGGAGGCAGAAAAGTTCCCAAAATCATGGCTTTTCTTTTTCTTGGAACTGATCAGCCCTGCTCTGGACCAAAAACCAGAAAAACACTGGGAGTTCACTCCTGTGGCCCAGCACAGCCTGGGATGCAGCATTTTTCAGAGCAGGAGGAACTAAGAGACTGAGCAAGCTGAGTGAAAGAAAGACTTTCATGAAAAAGACTTCCTGAATTTGTCATCTCTTCACAACTATGAGAGGTTCCATTGTTCATTAAATTTTCCCATGTTTGTGAGTACTTTGCTTATTAAATAAACAGTTTTTTTCCACTTTTCTCAAAGGTGATTTATGTCTCCTGAACCAGTGTGTGGAAGGGCTGCTTGAATTTACTTTCCAGAGCTTTGGAAGATACCTCCCTGATTTACCCTAAACCAGGACACCAGGCATGAGAGAAGGAGCAATAGAAAGAAATTAAAACACAGAAAATGCAATTTACATAGAAGTAAAAACCTGATAACTGTGAGAGTGGTCAAACAGTGTAGCAGATTTCTCAAGATCATGGAGTCTTCAGTGCTGGAGATATTAAAATCCAACTGAACAAGTTTCTGCTGTAGAACAAGCTGACCTAGATGATTTACAGCAATCTTTTCCCAAATGACATTCTGTGACTTTGTGATTTTGTATGCTGAGTTTACAACCACCTTTATGTATAGTTGCTTTTACAGGGAGGAGACCCACACTTCCTAATGTCACAGACCACACTATGCTCAGACCATGTCCTGAATTTAGATGACCTTGGGTCCAGAATCTCTCATCACATGTAAGAAGATGTCTGCTCTTTAACTAGGTGGAGAGTATATTAAAGGAGCACAAAAGAAAGTCGGATTCAGTAAAATTAGCTGGAGTTATTTGCAGAGGAACATCACTTACACGTTTCCAAAAGTAAGCATCACCCTAGAAGACCTAGGAGGCACATTAACAAACTTAATTTCATTTTAATACAAAAAAGATCTGCCACTAATTTTTATTTACAGTATATCAGATTATAATTTTTTAGTTATTTGTTCTTTCATATATCTTTCTTAAGGCTGGCTTCCCTCTTGGCTGCTTCATATCAAAATACAGTTATAAATATCACAGCTGTTTAGTGCAGAGAGCACAGGTGTGTATTGGTTTCAGCAGTCATGCAGGACAATTTTTTGGCCCACAATATGTGAATTCACTGAATGCTGGCAGCAGATTGAAAGTGGAAATGATCGCTACACATATGTACAAAAGGGTACTCAGAACAGACATCTGCCATCCTTATACAGATGTACAGCATCAGAGGAAAACAATGAAATGTATCTTAGGACATACTCAAGAGAAGGCGCTCTTAATAACCTCATCTAGAGTTCTGGATGTAAAGAGTTTTCTGAGAAAAACTCCTGTATTTTCTTCCCTAACATCACAACTTATCCCTGGGAGACGTGAAAAACAAGGGCTGTAAGCAAGCAACAATATATAATCTTTAAGACTCCTTCTCTCTTCAAAGCAAAACAGCCTCATCCCACCCCTTCAGCCTTTCTTCATCAATGTAGGCAACAGAGCACAGCTTGAACACAAACAAACAAAAGCCCTTGTGTTTCATTGTTCCTCCAAAATAAATAAGATTTATGAATAGATAAAGCTCTTTTAATATATGTGTAAATCCCCCTTTCATCTGAATATGATGCAATGCTGACAAGCAAACTGCTAGAAAACATAGACCACTCAGACTGAAAGCACATTAGACAGTCATAGCCAAAAAGTTCTGTTGCAGAATTATGCATGGTTCCCCTGTACAGTAAACCTAGACCTGTACAATTAATTGAGTTGCTGGATTACTAGAAAGAAATAAGTATTAATAAATAAAAATAAAAACAAAAATAAAAATAAAAATAAAAATAATAGAAATATGAGATTCTCAAATGTTAAAAAAGTCCTCACACACTTACACTTTGAGTCATAGATTTAAAATAATTAGTTAATTGAAACTAAAAGACATAATAGTAAGTCTTCAGAAAAGTCAAGTAAAACATTCAAATAGTTTGGGGGTTTATATTTATTTTCCCATATGTAAAAAGCTTCTATTTACTTTGCAAATAATTTTTACTTTCAGTGGAAGAAAAGTGAGAAAAGCCTCACTTAGTATTAATTTTCCTAATAACCAGCTTTATTTATAACATGCTGACTTCCAAATGGATCCACTACAGCAACAGCTTCCAAAGAGGCACATTCCTACAACTACATAAATTAATGCAGCTAACAAAAGGTGTATCTATTAGGTAGCTCACATCTTTTCCACTTCAGATGTCAAAACATTTAAGTTACTTTGGCATTCATTCTATATAATAAAGTGAGAAAGGATGTAATTTCTAACTGATGATAAATGCAGCCTGCACTATATTTCACTCAACAGTTTGCTATAATAACATTATCAATTACAGAGTTGCATTTCCCTTCTCCCATAATTTACTTGTAGGTATCCCTGTACATCACAAAATATTCAGTAGGCATTCATAAGAGAAACATAAAAACCCACCTAAAATGAACGTGTTAATCTCAGGGTTTCAATATAGCCAAATAAATGTTGTTAGGAGAAACTCTATCATGAAAGGCATTTCTTCCTTAAATTCTCTCCTGAAGGATAAACAAAACTTTTAACTGAGAGTAGAATCAATGTGATGAATGACAGGCCAACATCTTAATTTAACTAGAGATGCACATTTGTTAATGTCAGCTATGCTGCTTTACCAAAGTCATATCTAACCCACACATTATCTCAGATAATCACTTTCAAGATGTCTCAGGTGAAATATGTCATAACAATCAGAGATAAGATAAAATTACTACATATAGATAAAGATAAGATAAAATTACAGCATATACTGTTTTGCAGTGCAGATTCCATGGGACATAACCTGCTTGTATTGTGTTGCAATCAAATTAAATTTTATGCAAACTATGTGGCAAGCTGTAGGTATATGGCAGGTCTCTATATTGTAGATGTATTCTACCCTGGTATAGCCTCTTTTTCTTTTGCAGTTGCCTTTTGTAACATTTTGCAATCAGTAAATGATTCATGGAAAGTAACTCAACAAATTTAGGCAATAAACACAGAACCTACACAAGGGCACAAGAATCTGTCTTTTGGGAACACACAGGAGAACTGGTGCATGAATATATCTTCTTGCAGCAATTTTGTTTACAGACATGTAAGTGTGCTGATTATTTGAAGGTACAGACTGAAGCACTTTTGCTATGATGGTCTGAAAGCACCACATTGAAAAAGAAACCATTTCTGAGACAATTAGGGGTAACTAATCTATTCATCAAAAGAAATCATTCCTATTCCTCAGGTAGATGCGCATAACTTGAGAATCCAGACCAGACTTAAACAACCTGTGCGACTTTACCTGGATATATGCTGATGTCAAATGGGTGCTTAAGGACTTCACAGAAAGATTTGTGCTAGCTTTGAACTGGCTGTTCTAAGTATGCATTGCAACGTGCCTGGGGAAGTGCTGAACACAAAATACCTCACAGCTCTTTATAAATAAGTGATTAGCCCAAGTTTGGTTGTGTGCATATTACCAGTATGCAACTCAGTCATCTGAAATTATTGATTGTCATGTAAGCATGCTCTCAGAATTAGTCAGAGGATCACAAGTGTTTTGTGAGAACAAAATGCATAGAGAATGTAACATTTCATGCTTCCTTATGAGGTTGATTTTGGATGATAAAATAAAACTTAAATAGAAGGCTGTGGTTCCCCCTGCCTTTCCTGTATCAGACAGTCTGTGGAAACTGGCATTGGCTCATTCTCTAAGAATTTATAGTTCTTTTGCATGACTTGTGTATCAGAAAAGGTCGCTAGTGCAATTAATATCCATTAATATAATTGTTCTTACAAAGGGCTCCACAAAACAATTAGGAAACACTATAATGAAAGATCTTTGGTCCAAAACATTATTTTTAGCTAAGTATGTGCATAAACTCTTCAATCTGTCTGGTAACTTTAATCTGAGCCGCAGAGGCTTATGAAAAAGATTTGGGATTCTGAAGGCATTACCTGCTTGAACCCAGTCATCAATGGATGTGTAAGCTTTGCACTTTAGTTTACAAGTTTACCAATGTCCTAAGTTACGACATAAAATGTGCCAGAGGGTCTGTATTCTATCTCCATCTTCATTAACTGTTTAAACCAGGCGGGGCAGTGTTTTTCTTTGCCTCCTCCCCTGGACCATCTCCTGTTAATGGGCCATCAATGCCTTGCCCCATGAGTCATAGATAACTCCGTCTGGGACCCATTTCTGTTTAATGGGCCATCAAGGACCCACCTCATGACTCATACAATGACATCATCCCATTGTGAGATGCTCTGCCCAGGGGGAGGAGCCAAGCATTCCCACCTAAATATAATGTGGGAATTGGGACAAAACAAGCAGCCCTTACCCACTAGTTTCCAGAGGACAAGAGCTACCAGACCTGTTTACAAGATTGCCACTTCAGCAAGACCACTTCATCTGGACTGCTACCACCACCCTAACTAGCAGGGTGTCAAGTTGTATTCTGACTCTGTCAGTGTTTTTGTTTCTTTTGTATTACTTGCATGTATTTTACTTTTTCCTATTAAATTGTATTTCTGACTTGGAGTCTCACTGGTTTTGCTTTCAAACCAGCACAACCAACCAGAACCACATTCATCTACATTATCTTTTCTATAAGCAAGGATGATAGACAGTGAGTGCAGTCTAAATAAGCTTACAGGCTACTGAAGTTTGGCCTCATGTTACTGTTGTTCACCGTAAAAGGGCAGATCAACTTGACAAACACGTATGTCAATTCTCATGCATCAGAGAAGAAATAAGCATCTTAAAGATTGGAACAGGAGGGCCTTAGCACCACTTAGAGGTCCAAGCATGGGGAGAAAAGTACCTGTGGAACCTGTGGAGAGGGACTGACGGGGAAAGGACTGGAAGAAGGGAATGGCTCTTGGAATAAAACAGAAAATCAGCTTGTTAATATTCTATACCATCTTTTTTGCTTTGCTTACAAAAATGTACCTACTGGACCGAGTCCAGACAAATGGATCCCCTCCTCTCATGAAGATAAGCTGAGGCAGTTGGGGTTGTTCAGCCTCAAGAAGAGAGGACTCTGGGGAGACTTTAGAATGCCTTTCAGTACCTAAAAAGGATACAAGAGAGCTGGAGAGGGACATCTCACAAGGGCATAGGAGGAGGGGGAGTGGCTTCAAACTGATAGAAAGGAGTTTTAGATTAGAAGTAAGAAACCCTCCCTGTAAGAGTCATGAGGTCCTTTGCCCGTAGAGGTTGTGGATGCCCCATCTCTGGAAGTGTTCAAGGCCAGGTTGGATTAGAGCAACCTGGGATAGTGGATGGTGTCCCTGTCCATGCCAGTGGGAGTTGGAACTTGATGATCTCCAAGATCTCTTTCACCCCAAACTATTCTATAATTTTATGATTCATTTTGAAAGCATGGAGATAACTAATATGTGTACTTTTAAAGTATAACATATGGTACAGATTTTCTCTAAGGTGTCTCAAAAAGATGTAGCAGTGACATGAAAATAAGATGACTAAATGTTTTTGGACTCAAATCACCAGATGCTGCCTGAAATGAGAAAATTTAGAAGAAATACATGCGTTTTGTCACTCTGACGCAAGATCTTATGCTTTTTTGGGGACACTATATGAAAAATAATACACTATATTAGGTCACACTTGGTTCTAGTGAAGAAGAAGCTATATATGGAGAATTGGGGTATGCCTATACACAGTATCTAGAGGGCACCAAAAGCTTCTTGCCATCTCAGAAGGCTTGCCACAGTGGCTATTTAAAACGGTGACCGGGGGTTGCCCGCCTTGCCCGGGTGGCCTGCCTGGGTGACAGTCAGACGCCCGGTACCGCTTTAGATTGCCCGGACAGCGAGGTCCCGGTCTCAGTCCCAGGAGCAGCTCTTGTCCCAGAGACCTCCGGCAGACGCCCTAGCCGCGGACTATCCTGGCAAGCTCAGCCTGAGGCTATCAGGCAGTTCAGCTCTTTTAGTGATTTCAGCTCTCAGTGATATTCAGCTCACAGCTTGCCAGGTAGTCGCTATGCTAGCTCAGGGGTGAAGAGACGAGAAGAGCCGAGCGGCGCATTCCACGAGGTCTTTATTGGGGGTTCCGCGAAGGGGTCCAGAAACGGCGTCTTCTCCCCAACTGGGCAGAAGTAGGGGTTTTTATAGGATTAGGTAGGATTGGGATAACTAGCCAATAGTCTGGGGTCTTGGTGATTTGACCTATAGCCTTTGAGTTTCTGGAATGTAGCCAATAGTGTTACAGGGAGATAACAGAGGGTCTTAGGAAGTAGGGTTTAGTACATTACTATGCATTTTCTCTCCATGGAGGCCTTGCTAAAGGCTCAAAGACTGCAACAGCTATTCAATATCAGTCCTCCCTGGATTATCCAGAACTTTTGAATATCACTAGGAAAAAGAGCCAAGAGCAAAAAGACCAGTGCTAATTCACCCTATCCTACTACAAACTGAAGTGACTGGCTCAGCTAAGACTTGCAGCCGCACAAAGACTAAGGGGTCGAGGCTCAGGCATTCTCCCAGTTTGAAAACACAAATTCCAATTTAAATGAGGTGAGATCCTCACAGAACTGGCAGTGTGCACCATTCTGCTCTGGTATATCAATCTTCCATTTTCATGTAAAAGTAATAAACATATCAATCTACCTTCATACATACTCTTGTATGTTCTCAAGTACTAGCTGAATAAAGCCAGGAAAAGCTACCTGACTACACAGTCATAATTCTCCAAGAAAAATATTAATTAATGCAATTTTGTGAGTAAGGTATTGACTCAAGTATCTATTCTTTTTGACCTTGCAGTGGCTAATCTTCTTTAAATCTTTAAATTATTTCTTTCCTCTCAGCCTCAGCTTTCTCTGTAAAACAGAACAATTATTTTGCCTCTTTTTGTAAAATACTCCAAAATATATGCATGAAAAATATTTTCTAAACTATAACTTTTCATTTTAATGAACTTAAATTACAATTAGAGAATTTTCTAAACTACTTCAGAAGATATTTTTAGATGTGAATTTATGTCAATGCTTAATTATTTATTTTAGCCAATATAAGTTCTCAAATGGATTTCTTTTTCTTTCCATAGTAAATAATATTTCTTGCCTACATCTGTCAGATGCACTGAAAGAAGTTCTACCATTTTAATTTTCAGGATAATGAAACTAGACAGACGTTAACTAACTGTCAAATTTTGGGGGATTGAAAACCCTAGAGTTTTTTCAGTATAACAGCAGGCTAAATAGAGCCACGATCTCAACTGGGAGCTTCATTCAGTTCATTAAATAGTAATTTATTACATACATAACTGTTAATTTAATATTCTATATGGTTGTCAGGGAAAGAGTATAGCTTTGATTAATTATTTTGTGCACTCTTGAGATAGGTATCACTATGTTTTCTATGAAATTTTAGTATGGGTATAATGATGCTATGTTGGGAAGAAAATATATTATATTTTTAATCCCCTTGAATTAAAATTCAATATTTCTTGACCAATATAAGCCAACAGGATTAAACAAACAAACAAATGGACAAACACAGGTGAAGAAAGAGCAAAAGAAATGGGATATGAAACCAGGAATGTCCTGAAACAAATAACATTGTTTGAGCTTATTACAAAACTTTATACAGCAGAGTTATTAAAAGCCCCAATTCTGTTAATGCTTGTTTATGTGTAAAACTTGGAATATATGAGTAGTTTCATTCCTTTAGGACCCCAGAAACAAAAATAGAGATTGATATTAAATACCTGTAAGCAAAATCCTGGCTGTCCCTTGAAAACTCTGTGCATTGCCATTCTGAAACCCAGCATTACAACCAAGAGCACAAGCAGTGCTTGCAAAACTGGTGCTTTCAGTTTTCTTTACCAAAGAAACAACAAAATCCTTAAGTTCTCTATCTTAAGTTAGATAAGTTAAGACATACCTGAACTTTAAGTAGACCTTGGAATTGTTTGAAGAACTCTAAAAAGGAGATGTATTTTCACACCAATCAAGCAGAGACAGAAAATGAAAATCATTCATGACATAGCTACATGTATTTTGAATTATGTGGAATGACTGCTATGTTGCTCAAAAATTTAACAAATTCTGCAAGACAATGAAATCCCGATTCAGAAATCTTCATTCTGAATCTCACTAGGTGAGATTATGGCAGATCATGATTGGCCGTTCATCAGTTGTTTGGAACTGATGAGCTGGCTAATCAAGATCCAGTTTATGACTCATGAAAGGTAAACATATTTTTAGTAGTATAATTTTCATCTACTCCTTCCCTTCTCCAGAAATGGGATAGATGCTCATTATTTGGTATTGTCTGTTATTTCTCCATTTTTGAATAAAATGATCACCTGAGATAAAAAACAAATCTTAAATTCGCACTTCTATTCCACTAATAACAGATTCTTACATACTGTGTATCAAATTTATTCGATCTATATAATGATATGCACAATGAGAATAATTTACAAACAATGAACTAAATAAGTCTTGCAGGTAGTATTGATATGTGGTGACTATTAGCAGATGGTTCACAGGAGTTGAAATCAATTTAGAAATGATACATTTAAAAAGTAACAGGTTAAGATGACAGTAATTCAGGCAGATGTACTTGAAACTAACATTCAGAACTAATACCAGGCCAAATGCTGCATTTATTGCCTTAAATGCTCTTTCTAAGGGCAAAATCTGCTGCTAAGGATGGCCAGTTGAAGAAATTAAAGGAACAATTTAAAACCAAATTATACAGTGAAAATCCATTCAGGAATTTTTCATGGAATGCAGAAGAACACGGCTGAACTGCTGTGATGATATATTATTTATTACTCAAGCTTAGGACCTAGATCACCTTGAAACAATTAGCTGTCAAAAGTGGAGAAATGCTGCAGTGTTGTGCTTTTTCTATTTCCCTCCCAGATTGCATCAAGGTTTTTTTAATTTGACAACAAACAAAAGAAACCAAACTAAAATGTGTTTTGCTGAAGTACAAAGAAATAATAGAGTTTTGAAGGTTCTTGTAGTTCTTTGATAAAGAATGAAAAACGTGTTTTTCCTTCCTCTATTTAGACATGTTCCAAAAGAGAAGCTGCTCAGTCAAAATATCATGTGTACGTTGCTCTCAGGCGCTTTGTGAACTTTAAAACAATGTGAGGGAATGTACAGTTTTTCCTTATTGCACCAGTGTTCGTGACTTCAGATTGTGGAGAACACAAGCACAACAGTAGCAACATGTCTTGGAAACCACGTAACTGGGGGGAACAACTGTGCAGGCACTGCCAGAGCAAACACGCATGGCAGGAAGAGATGTTCTGTTGGGAGGTGCACAGAGGCAATATGGAAAGTATGGCTGCTCACAAGAAGAGACCTGGTGTGTTCATGGTATTCTGTTATTTGGGTCATTTGCCAAGAGTATGAACAACTTTTAAGGCCAACACCATTGAAACATTTCTTGGAAAGAGTTACTGTGGTTTGGTGTAGTGAGCCAAGTTTAGACTGTGCTGCATTTGTGAGCACATGTGTTGTAATCTTTTAGGGTAATGCATTGGGAGCAGTGGGAGACATTTTATTTTTACAATTGCTTGTGCAGTAGAAGCATATTCGTCTGCACTTAAATACACTGTTTGATTATTCATATTAGAGGCAAATTTTCAAAGAGCTGCTAAGGTTTTCAGACAGGTACACCACTGCTTTTATTGAGAACTGAATGCATTAAACCGAGCAAGGTGCTTTGAGAAACAAACATATGCTTTCTTCCTCTGAACATTCAGGAATGCATGGGGTTTTTTTTCCCTAGATTGTTAAGGCAGTTAGTATGACAGACAGTTTGAAAGGTGGGTGGGAGAACTTGGATTCTCTGGTAGGGCTGAGGAAAGTTCAGTGCCACCTGAGAATCATCTCCAGCCAGGGAAACATTCCTGTGGTGAGGTGCAGAGGTGTCTGGCATCACTGAAGCAGTGCAAAAGCAGAAGGGTCCAATTGTAGTGGTCAAAAATTTGGTTTAGACTTACATGATAACCTTTCCCCTTTTCTGTCTTCAAGTATGATCCCTCCCTTGAAAAAAAAAAAAAAAAGTCAGATTTTTTTTTTCAGAGTATTTTCATTTATAATTTGTATGCCTGAGAAGAGGTCTAAGCTTATATTAAAATGTCCTTTTCCAAGCTGGATGGCCCATCACCAACAAAACAAGAGTATATATTTCATATATACTCATATATAACACTGCTCTTTGGTGCTCCCATTGGCTTCAGTCCTGCAGAAACCCCGTCAACTCCAATAACCCATCATCTCACAAAGGGAGAGATAGCCAGAGAAGCAGAAGGACCAGAGCAGGGACCATGTCCTCTTCAAACTACATATGGCAAAACAGCAGACACCACAAGTTCAGAATCATAATTTTGCTTGCCCAACATCCACAGAGTTCCCTGATTATGATTGTGTTTTGTGTAAAGGAAATGTCACATCTTGTGACTGTGATTAAAAATATTTTTTATTTATAACAATTATAAAGACAATAAAAGCATCATGAATGGTTTTCAGTCTATAATTAAATGCATACTCTGAGATTTGGAATTAAAATTGGTCTTCTTAAGATGTAAAAGTCTACTTTAAATATCAAATTTCTGGGTAGAAGACATTTGAAATATATCTTTATACTTTTTTGAAAATAAAAGTGCTCATTACATAAAACATTAAGACAACAGTTGTGTTTGCAGAAAAAGGGAGGTGCTCACTCTGCATTGTCCAAGGTGCTAATTCAATGTGTTAATTACTGTTAACATGGATAATGATGCTGCTCTAGGCAATTTTCACCCAGCATTTGGAAGAAAAATTCAGTTTTAATAATAATCAACTAAAGTATTATTTAAAACAGCTCTACAGCAACTGCATACTTCACTCAGTACACATGATGCTGTTGGTTTTAAAAATAGATAAGGATATGTGTAAGAGCCTACTAGGCTTAGGAAATTGTTTTTACTACCAAAACCTAATAGAGCAGCAGATGGTGAACTGGCTCTAAATAAGCTGCAGAATATTCAGTACCCTTTTTTCCAGCTTTGCCTTTTGATATGACTCAAGACTTTATCCTCGAAGAAGAGGGTAAAACAAAATCTATTTGCTCAACTAGTGTTTGGATTAATGGAAAGACAGAAGAAATAAATTATATTATCCTTCATTTCAGAAAATATGCCAACTGGAGGAGATTCTGAACACTCTCTAGAGGCAGAATAAACTGTTTTTCTTCTCCAAAAAGGAAGGGAAAAACCAATGCTACTGGGGCATTGACCTGCAAAGGCCACAGGTACAATATTGAAAGAAAAAAAGCTGAACTTAGTGATCCATTAACCATTCCAAAGATTTTCTTCTCTGTGGTGGTTCCTGGTTTAAGTACAAGTAACTTAGCCCAAAGAAAGGTAGACAGACAAGGCAGTTCAAGGTTTTTGAAGTCTGCATTCGTAATACAATCACACAGTGCTATCATCTTGCTTATTTTCATTTATCCTGTGAAACCATCATCAATATAACTGCTGTGCCATATCATGTAAAATGACCATATGTATTCCTCTGAAAGATTAGGAAATTTTTTTTCTTTGTTCTTGGCAGGTTTTAAATTAACACTTAATGATTAAGAACTAAAAATAAGGTAAAAGGACATTGTAAGCTCATCATAATTCTGAGGTAATGGATTTTGATAAATCTTCTTCTATTATCCATTTAGGACTCTAAAACAAAAGGTATTACTTTCCTATAGCTTCAAAACACAAATTCTTTAATGTTGTAAAGCAGATTTGCAGCTGGAAATCCAGAGGATAGGGCTGAACATATTAATGGCTGTCAATTCCATACAGCTGGACTACTGGAAAAAATAAATTTATATAATCATATGACAAAGAAAAGAATTGCTGTAAATAAATATTGCAGATTCCAAAAGGCCATAAATCTGTAATTAAGGAAAAAAGACACCACCTTTCTCAATCAGCAGAATTTTTCTGGTGTTAGATGTGATCTATGTAGTCTTGAGAAGGCAGCAGTACAAAAATAACTACCACAGTCTGGAAAATTCGTTCTTCCTCCTCTCATAACAACATTTCTTTTCTGGGCTCTTAACAGCAGAAAACTATCAGCTGCTGCAATCAGTGCTCAGCCTTTATACATCTCTCTCCTTTTCAATCCATCACACAAAATGAACAATACATTTCCTTATATAGGAAAATAAAACTTGCACCACGTCATACATATTTATGAGCAACATAAACTGCTACATTCTCACCAAACTTACTTCAGCAGGTCAAATTCATTTAGGAAACTTTATGGTTTATAGTCTCTGGTTATAAAATGATGGTAAAACTCTTTCAGCTGAAATTTTGAAGCAGGCTAGGAAAGTGACTGGTAGAGTTGAATGCCTTAAAGGAATATTGAAAATATTTAAAGCATCAATTTCTTCTGAGATAAATATCAAAATCTGGTAACATAAGAAACCCACAGACACAGACTTTACTAGATATTATTTCAAGGCAAACATATTTGGTTTGGGTTTTTTTTACTTTTCATATGTAACCCTTTTGGATTTAACTGGAATGCTGTCTCTGTGATTTCTACACAGCATTTCATTTTTTGTTAATTCTAAATCTGTTTCTGTGTTGTCTCCTCTCAGTCTCAGTTGCTTATTCATATTGACAGTGCTTTCTGTCAGTTGCTTATTCATATTGACAGTGCTTTTTTCCAAGCAGAGTACCAGTATCCCATCACTTTCCTGTGACATCTGCTTCCATGCCCTACCTATACTCAGCAACAAAAGGTGGGGCATCTTTGTCCACCTTGATCTCTTGTACTTGCATGCTGGAAGGGTCTGAGCTCTGCTCTGTGCATGCTGCAGTGAAACAAAGACTGTATGCCTGCAGGAATACATTATTGTTGAGATGAAGAGGTGAAGATACCTTTCATTTGCAAAGGTATTGCTGACTACTTCTAAACAAAGAAAGGCTTTTCTAAGGCAGTTGTGGCCAGGATGATGAATATCAAAATTGTCTGCCAAGATACAGAACTACCAGAATTTATCTGAGTGTATGATGAATAGAAAAAGATTTTTTTTTTGTTTTGTTTTTGTTTGTTACTTAGAGAGGTTTTTGTGAGAAAGATTATTTTGTGTCTCTAAGGGGGCATGATGTATTCAAAAACCTATCTCTTTGCTAAGATAATGTATTTTTTTTCTCATGCTATTTCACAATTGCTAGAGTGGTTTGATTTAAACTTCCAAATGTAGTCCGCATCCAAACAGTGACTCAAACAGCCTATAGTTATAATTTAACTGCAATAACAAAGGAATTGGATGTAAATAAATAAAATTATGACTGTAAACACAGCTTCAATCTGAATGGTCTTGTCATATTTCATACCCTCATTTTAATACAATGCTAAGCAAAGCATGGAAATGTTTACCTTTGTCTGATCTTTAATTCTCTAAATTTATGTGGAATCATGCACAGATGCTCTGGAAACCAGTATGGAAAAGCCTGGCATTTTAATTGATCCTAGAGCCTCTTTCCTCACAGCCCCTGCTGCTACAGAGTCTGCTTCTTGCTCCAAAGGTTTGCCTAGTCATGGCAAGCAGCCAGGCAAGGTGCAGAAATCCAGGGAAGGAAGTAGCCAATCAATTTTTTAATTTCCCTATGTAAACAGCAGCAATTCAGGATGGATTTTGAAATCTCATTAGTGGAAAGTGAGACTCATTTTAACATATGCATTAACTGTATGCAGTGACTTGCAGACAGAAATTATAAGCCATAGGGTTTGTTCCACAAAGCTTTTTTCTAAAGAAAACCTGAATTTGTCATTTAATGCTCTGAATGCTTTTTGGAGGGTGGGGGTGGAAATAATTTTTACTCCTTTGTCACTACTATCCTATTAATTTTAATGTTTACTTACAGTTAGTTAATTCTGTTGTAAGTAATGCATTTTTTATGCTTGAAAGGCTAAATACTGGCAGAGTTATGAGGATAATTTGAAGAACACAGCCCTGATTTTAGGGAGATTTATTACAAAAGGAAGACTTTTATGTTGGTTTTTAAAGATTTTCAATTAGTGTTGTTGTGGCATATGAATAAAAGTGAGTGCAAATTTATCACTGTCATATTTGCAAGTCAATGAGTTGTATGACCCCTCTGCACCTTCTATATAACAGGTTAGTTTGCAATTGTTTCTAGATTTTTAACAGGTTTCTTTGCAGGTTTGCCCTTCTGTGACAATTATCAACAAGTGATTTTTCAAGATATTTCATGGTCCCTGCTGTGTCACCTTAGTAACTTTCATGGACATGAACAGATCAATGCTCATTTGAAAATACTAACTCATTGCTAATTTCAGTAAAAACATACATTCTACTGTGCCATGAGTAATATGCCACTACTGCCTTTGAGGTCCCTACTGCCCTAACATAGCTCAAAGCTGGATCTGGGTGATGAAGAGTCTTACATATGCTACATAAAATCTATTAATTTATCATAAAATAATACAAGTATTTGTTTCAGTGATATATATGGAGTTTGAAAATTGATGCATGCTTTAAACTATTTACTCCACAAAAAATGAAAAATAAATATTATGTATACATATACAGTAACTTTGCAGGGAAAAGGCTTCTAAAATTCTAATGGGAAAATATAAATTTGCTTCACCAGCTCCTAAGCGAAACCCTTTTGGCACAGTGAAAGGATTAAACATGGACATTAAAGATTTCAAAGATCAATTACCTTTTCATTAGCCTTGAAAAGAGAGAGAAATCTTAGACATACTCAGGTACATATAAACTTTGCCACCAAGTTAAATTCAATACTTCCAGTAAACTTCTTGTGGTAGAAAAAAAGAAATATCATTAAGCATTAGCTTAATGCTTTCATTTACATTATTTAGCTCTGATTTACCTTACTAAGACACTAATTTGATTATGAGGATCAATGAACCTTTATTCATCAGGCATGATATAAAAACAGTTCTTCTATAAACACATTTTCCTGTCCTCCTGTCTGTCATTGCTTGGAGAGAATAGGGAACATGCAGGAAAGGACCTTAAAAGGATGCTTCATTCTCAACAGGCTATGGTGTCCTTGACTTCTTTGTTCCAGCCTCCATTCAAATTGACAACCTGGAGATAAAAAGTAGTAATTTTTACTTGTAGATGAAAATCCAGTAGGGAAAAATAGACTTCCTTGTCTATTGTTTAGGAGACCTATGACTTCTTGAGTCTTCAATCACTATCAATTCAAACTAATTTTCAATTCATAAGTCAGACGAGAACAGTGTCTCAAGGACACCAGAAAAAATACTTGCTCTTTGTCAAATAGATTTGCAGAACAATGGAAGTAGTTTTAAAAAATAAAATCAAAACTTTTAGGTTAAAAATTCTTTTGAATAAAAGAAGTTTCCACACTAGCACTTTTTTTTGCTTGAAAGTACTTCCTTAAAATGAAAGAAAGAGGAGATAAAAATATCTTTCACTCAGAGATCGTAGAGATGTCACAGTTCAGACATTTATTTTATTAACTATCAAATAGAACAAAAAAACTCTAATATCTTTGATCAGTTCTAAAACTTGTAGTCCAAAAATTGAGAAGGATCTTAAGACAAATGTAATTTTAGAAGAGTGGGATTTTTTGCAAATTCATTGCATTAGTCTGGTGTGTTATAATGAGCAGTAAAACCAAAAATAATTTACTTAAAAATCAAAACTTCTGCAGCAGTTTGAGTACCTGCATTTTAGAGTTGTTCTCTTTCCTATTACATGTCCAGCCATTAAGTATTTTTCCTCTCCCACAACTTTTCACACCAGTTTCCCAAATGGATTTTCCGTCTCTCTGTCTTTTTGTCCCTACTTAAACATTAATTTTCCTCCCATTTCATCGTGTGCAACTAGAGATGTGAAATAATTGCAGACGTTCCCCTTCTTTCATTGTGGCAAATAGGAGAACTCTTTTCATGCTGACAACATACTCACAAAATGCTGGACTTTACTTGTTTTAGCAGACATTTGCTTTTTAAAACTCTCAGAGGGCCTGACCATATGTTCAGCTCACATTTGTGCATCCTGATTAATTTAACCCATTACAGTCTCACAACTGGCTTGAGAAAATACAATTCATAAGTATATGCCTTTAAATGTAATTCTCTAAAACACAAATAAATTTGCAGTGTTAAGACCCTCAATCTAGGTTTTCAGTTTAAAATACATTTATATTATAGAAATACATTTATATTACAGAAATCACTACAATACATTTATATTATGGAAAAAAAGAAGAAATCTATTTAAATCACTTTTCAAGCAGTGGTGGTCCTTTGTCGTTTTGATATGGTGATGGCAGAAAACAGACTCAAAGTATTTTTATTGACCATTTGGTAAACAATGCTTTTCTTACAATGATATATTTGATTAATATTTGCAGATGTCCAAAATAGTAGCATTTCTTGTGCCACCACCATATAATTTATATGTTCTGGAGCAGCTAAACTCCCCAGAGACTGCAAAGCAAGGTGTTGATTCCTCCCCAGCCCTGTTAACAGCATTTCTTCAGAGTAGGGAAAATGATAGCAATAAAGTTCTTATTCTGACGGTTTTAAGATGAGGAAAGAACTTTGCCAACAAATGATTCAGAAATGTTTAGTGGCTCCTAAATCTCTCTTTTCTATATGTAAAACCTTTTGGGCTAGATTTAATCAATGGCGATACATAAGTACCTGAGCTAGGGAAGGATCTCTGTCAGCTCCAAAGTAGACTGAATTAAACACTACAACCACTACATGGCTGCCATTATCCCAAAGCAGGACTTTCCACTTGTGAGTTTATGTTAAGGGAGGCAGGCTTAATATTGTGCGGGACTACTTATATCATACCAAGGCTGAGATTTCCCAAAATATATAGTCCTGGCCTATGTTTCTTTCTATATAGTAAGAGGAAAGAGAATAAACTAATACCAAATACTTTAATAATCCTGTCTTTCTGTTAGTTTACTTATTCATGAGAATATGACTTTGTCATGTGAAACTACAAATAGTGATTACTTTTTACCAATTTCAGCAACACCTGCAAATAGTTCAGGCTTCACAAGATACAGGGAAAGAACCATCCTTCCCTGAAAGGATTATAGGGGAGGGGGGAAGCAGGTGAAAGAGAGCAGGTAGCATCTCTGACAAGCTCCTCAAATGGTAAGAAACTTGACCTTAACGATCCCAGTCTGATAAAAAGCATACTGAAGCCAGTTAAAAATCTTGCTTTTAGGATTAAACTCAGACATTGAGGGATAGGATGAAATAATTTATTTTACAAGTCTTTTATATTAAAATACACTTCTAATTACTTTTCTCAGCTGAAAAGCACAGTTGGAATATGCTGCTGTACCTCATCTTGGACAATGGCTTTGCAGGTTGTTTTGTTAGATATTTCTTCTATAAATAAATGAAACAATACTAACTGAAAAATATTTTTAACCTCCTCAATGTCTCTCTTAAGTGAAAAGCAGAGAACCTATTTCACAGGAACATCTTCTTGCAGAATTTTGTCTAAAATTCTCATTTTCAGGGCTAAAGTTTCGTTTTCTCAATTATGCCAGCAACTAGGAAACAAATCTTAGGTACATGCTCAGGTTATATTTCTCTGTTTCTTGCACATTTTTTATTCCCTGACTTAATCCTCAAGCAGTTATGCCAGCAGGAAAGCATGCTATCTTTCCAACTTATTTTCTTAGTGATAGTAGATAAGCATGACAGGGATCTGGTCCCAGCCACTCACAAATCAAAGTCAAAATGTTTTCATTTATGAGACTATTTCGGGTTTTTTCCTAGCCACAGGAGAAATTAGATGAGACGTCATTAAAATAACATTTACACCACCTAGTTTTGGAGAACCAATTCATTCTACTCCTATATATGAGTATAAACACTCAAATTCGAAACAAATCAAATCAGAAGTTCTCATTTCCTCACTGGTAGTATACAGGATGATGCAAGATGCGGTTCCAGCCTATGACAGCTGCATGGTAGCAGGAGTATTATTTACCCCAGATTTTTCTTGGGGCCAGCAACTGCCTGGACCGTTTTGCTCTCCACCACAGACTGAAAGCACAACACATTAGATGTTCAGCAGAAAGCAAAGCATGGGAAGACAAAGTGAAAGAAAATTATTCCCCCCCACACAACAGTTATGTATGAATTTCTTGAAATGTGAAAATTATGGAATATACATGCTGCCTCTTATTTGGTCCAGACAGCTAAGAAGAACAGTGGTTTTTTTCAGCATTCCTTCAGAAACCAAAAGTAATTAATCTGTTTTCACTATCACTTGTTTCAACATATCATTGTACTCTAAAGGAAAAACTTCTATCCTTGCTGGCCATTCAGCTCACTATGATTATGCTTAAATCACATAATAGAGAGTAGCATGACAATTCACAGAAAGAACTATGGCTTGTATTTATAAAGTCTGCTTCACTGCAGTGAGTTATCTCATTACTGAGTTGACTACCATAGTATCCCACAGTACTTAAACCTTACTGTATGGCCTAAATGCAATACAAGTGATTCAATACTGCTCCACATCTCACTTTCTAAGCAGATCTTGGTTGAAATTCAGTTCTACAATGCATGCGTAAACAATTGCATAGCTAGCTGCATCTTCAAATATTGCTTAGAAAATTGAAATTTTAAGCACTGATTCTCTCCTCCCACTGACTTCAGCAAAGCACGATGGGGAAAAATTAAAAATTATAATTTGATTAGTAAATCTCAATCTGAATTCCTACTCTTATTATCACTGATCTCTAGTTTGCTTTGTGGCTTTTAAATCAGATTGATTTTGCCAAGCCAATCAGCAAATGCTTTTCAAATTACATTTCATTGTCATCCAAAAGGGTGGAGGTGACTCCTCTGCCTGGAGCAAAATGCTAAGAAATGATTTTACTTATAAAACATTTCCATGAGATTAGACTACAAATGAGCATCAGGGTCTATGAATCTACCACTTAGAGTAAAAAATTAAGTAAAAAAAAAATGTACAAAAAGTCACTAATTTGGAAAACAAAAATACAGGAATGTTTCATGGGACAGTACCAGAGAAGCTCTGTACACTTTAGAATTTTGCCCACTGGTAAAACAATTAAATGGGTGCAAGTCATAGGATGCTACTTTTAGAGTTAGTATTTTCTATTTGTAATGAAGTTCAGGAAATCTTTATTAATTCATCAGAGTTTTTTTTCAAGAAAAACCCTTATAATTTTTATAATCTACGTGATGAGTATTTTAAATCACTAATGAATAAGTGGAGACGGGCATGAAGCAGTTCCATAAAGTTGTCTCTAATCTTATCAGTGAGTCAAGTCTCACATAGAGGAGCCTCAAAACCAATTGGAACATAGAAAGTCTACTCCACCTTCATAACCAGTTCATAACACCACACCAGCATAATTTCTAACTCTTCTAAAGTAAAAGCAGAGCAACCATTAATTTATAATAATTTAGAACAAAGAACTATTAGAAGAATATATCTTTTAACTTCCATTTGGAAACCTAATTTACAACGCTGATTAGTATTCGCAGAAGTAGGATTTTGAAGCAGGGTCCTGATTTCGAGGAGCTAGAGTAGAAAACTACACTCACACTGATGTACTGAAAATGGCATAACCCTTTATTCGTTGTGCAGTTTGTTTATATATATGATAAAATAGTTTACATATTTCTGTGAAGAGAATTTTACCTGTTTGGCTACAGTTTTCTAACTTGTCTATAAACTACTCCCTTATTGGCATAGCTTACAAACAGGCAAAACAGAGGCTAAGCTACCTCCCCCGTCCAGTCTCCGTCCTCTCAAGGTCACCCCAAGATTGCAGGCCCCTGCAGGCCTTTGCAGGTTAATTAGGACAAGCCTAAGTTGTCCAAATTCTTGTTCAATAAAACATCTCCCTACAGGGTTCATCTTAACCAGGTAGTATTTTTGATCTAATATTGATACAGTAGAATGAGAAAATGTGGACTTGGACATCAGTTTTGGTGGTGATGGTAGTAACAGTGTTTTCCTTTGTTTATTTGTTTTTACAATTTCTAGATACAATTTTGCATTCATTTGAAGTAGATACTGGGTAACTTGGCATTTGATCCCTATGGACACCTAAAATGAGCACCATTGTATCTACCAGCAGGGGTGGAAAGACTGAGAGCTGAAACAGGTTGGCTGGAGTAGTCATAGAGGTCTCTTACCCTGGAGACATCCAAATGCCATCTGGACAAAATAATGGACAGTTTGCTCCAGATGACCCTACCTGAGAAGTGGGAGTGGACCATATGTCCTCCAGAGGTCCCTTACAAACTTAACTTTTCTGTGATTCTGTGAGTCAAGTTAGTAGAACGTGAGCAAATCCTGGTAGAATGCTTCCTCACTATCTGTGTTATGGTATCATTGCAGCCAGATACTGGGGACAGTTACAGTGCTATTGCCTCCAAATAAGAAGAATGTAGCAAAAATTGATTCCTTCTCAAGCAACATCAATAATGCACTGTTCTCAGAATATAACATGTTTGGTTCTTAACCTTAAAAATGCATTCTGCTTCACCCTAACCATGAGCTCCCTTCCACCTAGTGGCAGGACTTTGCTGGAAGGTCTGAATACTCAGCAGGTCTTCTGCAATATGCATGAACAGAGCTTGCAAACAAAAACTGTGTAAAACAAGTGATGATTTTTTTAAATTAAGATAAAATTTGATTTTCTGATCCTGTTACATACTTTATGAATCAAGACCCTCAGGGAAAGTGCATCTCTGCTTTCATTTTTTCTTTTTACTTTGGCATATATTCTCATAGTAAACAATGAGATACTGTGATTTTTGCTGAAGAAATAATCATTCTTTCAGATTAGTAAAAATTTGATCTGAAATACAAGTGTGAAATGGAATGAAAATATTATCAGTATTACAATATAATCACATTTAATAATCATGGAACCATGGTTGCAATCCCTATATTTCTCATGGCCTAGAAAAAACTTCAGATAATATTACAAACAAAATTTAAATGTTCCCTACTTCCATAACTGCATCATTTTTCTTTCTGTGTCGCCCCCAACATTTCTTTTTCTTCCTCAAGTGAGTCAACATAAAAAGTTAAATTCTGATCATAAGGTCATATTCAAGTTTTATTCTGCAAAAATAAACAGCAACAAAAGCTGCTAACACAGACTGATTTTGGTGGACATATTAATGCAGACTTTTGGATGAATACAAATTGTCAAAAAATGTCCTCGAAAGACCAGTGTTTCTGCATGTTCATGAGGTTGTCAAACTATAGCATCATTAACATTGTGTAGTGTCCAATAATTCTGTTCTCCCCATGGACAATGACTGCACAGAAATAATTATTTGGCAATCACATGCACTTCGTCACTTCCAAATTTGATTTTAGTGATCCACCACTTTATTTGCAGAGTAATCTAATTGGACAATGGAGTTGCCTTCACCT
The DNA here is from genome assembly GCA_013400315.1 of Bombycilla garrulus. Taxonomy (NCBI): domain Eukaryota; kingdom Metazoa; phylum Chordata; class Aves; order Passeriformes; family Bombycillidae; genus Bombycilla; species Bombycilla garrulus. The sequence goes on from VXBU01001732.1 coordinate 45,118, forward strand.
TTTCTTTTCTTCTTTTATTTGATATTTACTGCCACAGGTGCAATGTGAGTTAAATACAGCCAAGAAAAATACGGTTTATGGAGAAGCAGTTAGATAATGTGTTTTAAAACATAAATGAAAATGATCCTTTAAATCTCTATTCCAATGTAAAAAATGCAGTAAATGAATGGTATAAAAAAAAAAAAAAGAACCAGTGTGTATCTAGAGAATTCCTTGAAGTAACAGATTGTGAAAAAAAAATCAAAACAAATCAAAACAACACATTCTGATCACACATAAATATTTATTTCATTTTTAGCAGTACTATTACAATGTAATTCTGAAAAAAATAATAATTTAGTCACCTTGGAAAACTTTGAGTGTCTAAAGAAAGGCAATCAAACTTGTAAAAGTTCTGAACCACAAGTCTGATGAGGAGGAGCTGAGGGAGCTGGGGTGCTCAGCCTGGAGAAAAGGAGGCTTGGTGGGACCTTCTCTCTCCACAAATCTCTGAAAGGAGAATGTAGCAAGGTGGAAGTTGGCCTCTTTTCCCAGGTAGCAAATAACAGGACAAGAAGAAATGGCCACAAGTTTCAAGAGCGGAGGCCTAGATTGGATATTAGAAGGAATTTTTTCATCCAGAGAGTTGTCAGACATAGAAACAGGTAACCCAGGCAGTGGTGGAATCCCTGGAGCTATTTAAAATATTGGCCTTAGGGACGTGGCTTAGCAGTGGACTTGGCAGCTTTCAGTTAAGTGTTGGATTTGATGATCTTAAAGTTCTTCTCCAACTTAAAAGATTCTCTGATTTGCTTCCTTGATATCACCAGAAGAATAGTCAAAACTGTTCTTTCCTTCTAATAAATAATTGGCTTGTGAGAATTTAAGCTTTTTCTGAACTCTGGATGGTTTGGATGAGGCAATTGGCCCACATTCATCACACAAGTCTCTGGCTATTGAATGAGACCTAAGAAGATACTTATTTAAAATATTATAGTTAAGGAATTAGCTAAAGCAGATGTATTTGACTGTATTTTTTATGTTCAGATGTTTTAACATATTTTGATCTTTATTTTCTGGACTAAGGACTTGGTTGAATCAAACATATTGAAATTAATACCAAGTCTTGCAGATCTTCATGATTTGTACAGCAAGTTGTACAATTATGATTGCATTTTTTGTTCTTCATTTTATAGGCTTTAAGAAAGATATTTTTTCAATAGCAAGGCTTGGTACCTCTAAAGTCCAATAGGATCATCTATTGGATGTGTGTGCAACCACCACTAATTATACAGGATCTTTAGGCATTTAGGCAACTTGATTTTACTAAAGTCTCAGTATGCCTTTTACAGATAAATTAGGTCCTGTAATGCTAAAATGAACATTTTTAGCACAGGACTAATCAGTGTTTACAGAGTTGGGACTTTTTTTCAGGAAAAAAATTATAAGCTGTGTTCTTACTGATATATTTGCAATTAGAAAGAAAGGTAGCTTTATGTTTAAAACATGTAATGATGTGCTGTCCAGAAGCAGAGTTCTCTATTGCTTGGACCTGTGACATTATTACACTGAAATATTATTGCCTACTTATTTGTGAATGTACAGGTAAAAGTACCAAGGTGAATTAAATTCCAGAAATCAGTGTTCTTGGTAGACTAATAAGCCTGGGTCTTTACTTCCACAACAGTCAAAACCTAATGCTTCAAATAACCTGTACTGGTTATTTGCTATGATAGCAGAACTCATGTGTCTCTTTTTTGCCACTCTAGTTGCTACTCTAGTCCAGAATACTTCATATGTATATTTCTTCAGAGGCTCAGTATCACTAAAGTTTCACAATCCAGGAGTGGGAGAAAAACTACATTCCATATTGTTGTCACACATTTTTTATTGAATTCTCAATCTAGTCTCTTCTATATCTTCAACTAAACAAAGGCATTCTCTGAGATCCTTTGACTTAGGTTACTTACTAAAAACGAAAATCTCAGGGGCTCAGCTTACTCTAGTTCTTGTGTATCATGAGGTGACAGAATGAAAAGTGCAATGCCGTGGCCTTCAAGGTGAACCTTGCAAACCTGGGAACAGAGTACAGATCCTCACGTGATGAGGGTCTGGAGAATCTTTCTGAATAGTACAGAAAAAATACAATTCCTTTTGAACAGTAAGTACACTCCCCACAGCTAAAAATATTTCTTCCCCACCACTGAGAATAAAAATCCTGGCTTTATCATGTAAGCTTTGCTATTCCTAAAAGTGGAAACAAAATTTCACTCTGTTACATGTTCTCTTGTTTTCAAGCAAAGGTGAATCAGCATTTGCATTCAAGTTTAGGCTGTAGTATTGCCACTGCAACACAGAGAAGCAAGCAAGCAAGGAAGTCCATGTCTAAAATCTGCCTCAACCTTCAAGTCTTTTTAATGAGCACCTCTCATTTTTGGCAGCAAGCCAGGATCAGATTTTAATCTCTTGACTCAAACACTGATACAATCACATTAATTGCAATTCTATCTAGAAAAAGCAGTCAGAATTCTGCCTCTAATAATAATTTGTGTTTTCCACTTTCCACTCGCTCAATAAAATTGAGTGCCACAAACTCAGGCTCAAAATGTCTGTTGGCAGAATTAGCAAATTCATTTGGCTTTTGTGGAAGGAATTGTGAAAGAAATGGGCTTTAACTATTGCAAGTCTAACATCTAAATTGTACTTTCTGATATGATATACCTAGAAGCAGATATTTTCTCATTAGACACATATATTAAAAATGGGCCAAAATCTTGCAGATGTTTCAGAAGAGACTTGTACATCATAAAAGAACACTGTTTTAAGGTGAGGGAAGTTAATGCAATCAGTCTATCGCAACCAAACATTTTGGTGCTCTCTAGTGGCAGAACACTGAGATGTACAACAGCTTTGCTATTTACTTGCTATTTAAAATCCTGGAAAAGACAGAATAATTTTCTTTTTTCTGGATGTACAGGCAATTAAAGTGTCCTATACTGTATTTGCTTAGTGTTCTCATTTGTGGGAGAAGTCAAGCATTCCTAAGTGTCAATAAAAGACAAAGAAGCCTCGATTAGTGATCTCGTGTAGTCAACAGACTCCATATTTAAGGCTTCATTCCAAAACAGACAAAGTACCACTTGCATCTAAACCGTGCTGATTCATACTCCAGAATTCCCTTCCCCTGGAGGCTTTCACTCTCAAGGTTTTATGACTAGTACGTAGTTGATGTAACAGGCATGCATAGATGTGCACAAATGTATGTACACTTGCATTCAACCATACACATATACATGGATATAAAAAATATTATACCAGCCAAAGGACTGTAATATAGGAAAAGAAAGTGTGAGCACATACTAACCAACAGTTATCCAAACATTCGTAAATTGAATCACTGAAAAACTTATGAAAGAAAAAGAGATAGCAAAACCTTAGTTATTCTATATCTGCTCAAAAAGCAACAAGTCCATAAGCCATAATGATATCCTGAAGCTTTAAAATTCAAAAGTAGTGACAAAATTGCACTAAAATACTGTATGTGCAAGATTGCCATTGTTAACAGATTAAAATGATTTTTACTAATACATCACTTACTTATCTTTAATTACTAGATATGGAGCTATTAGGAAGAACTTTCAAATATTCTGAGAAGATGGGGAGGGGATATTCTACCTCTACAAGGAAAATGGAACAGAATTTCTTAGCTAATAGTACCTCCCATGGATTGCACTAGACCCATAGTTCATACACACAGAAACTGAGGTGCAGGAAGTGACTTGATCAAATTAATTTCACTGCCTAATGGCAAAGTTGGATTAGATCTGAGCTTTCATTAATTTCTCTCCAGTGCTTATCCAATAAAGAATCATTCTCAGTGAAAGAACACATCCTCAGAATGTATGGAAAGGTGCTTCTTTATGCGGAAAGTATATTTATGGTAACCACTCCAGCCCAGGGTTCTGAGATAAACTCATGTTTAGAAACTGCTATATGGCACAAGATAAATGCTGGTGTTTGAGAATATTAGATGAATGTGTATTAATATATTTCCTCAGGACACAATAAGCTGTGTTGCCCAACCTGAGACATTACATGACTTGTCCCTTTTTCTTGAATACATAGACTTGATGTTCTTTTCACTTACTAACCTCTGAACTCTGGATATTGCTCAAAGCGTATTTTTTCTCTCTATTACTTACTTAAAATAAGAAAAAAATAGTTGACCTTCCAGATCTCTTTAAATATGCTAGCACTAAGGCTATAAGTCAGGAAGACTAAACTTCATGAAGTCTGTGAAAATTCTGAGAACTCACAGAAATGTCTAAATCTAGAGATTACAATAAATCAGTCAGAATATAGGACAGAATAAATTTAAAATACTACTTGCATGCATAGAAGTCATAGCAATTGATTTTCCATGAGTAATTATAAAGATTTCCTCTTCTAGATCATTGCTTCTAAAGATTATGTCTACTTTGTAGTATAAAAACATGATCAGAACTTCTGTTGATGTATGTAGACCAGCTTTGAACCAGCTATTTATATGGTTAATGAGAATAATATCATTTTCTCCTGCCTGGTTCCTGAGGTCTGTATCCTGTAATGAAAGCCCACGGCACAGCATCTGCAGTGTTATCAGTAGCCAGATTACACTGTGGAGGTCTATACAAGGTGCAGTCAAAACCTTGGACAAAAACATAGCTATTATCTTCACAGAGTTTCAGATCCTTTCAGTTTAAAATAAGAACTTGCACCTACCCAGCAGAGGTTAATTTACGTACTGCTAAAAATCAATAATGCATCCACTGAAACCAAAGGAATTCTTCAAAAATGACAGAGGAGAGTACAATTTGTTTAATTGCAGGTCAACCATAGGAATTTAATTTCTTTGCCCAGATAATTAAAGACAAAAGTTTGCTATCATGGTGTTCCTTCACAGCATCATGACCTGATACTTCCATCAAAATACAAGCTTGAAAAGGGAAAAATCTTCATCAGTGAAGTTGGTTTTGCCAGTCAGATAAAATTGCACTCTTGTGTTCTTTTATGAAATTGCAGTTGTTTACCATTGTTTGCCATTTTTTGCCCGCCCCAAGTTCTCAGAATGTATGAAGTGACAAAAAAGTTTCATGACCATTTTGAGAGGACTCTTGAATATTTAAAAAAAAATTATCAGTAGTTTAAACCTTCTAACTACAAGCTTCTTCTACTATTCATGTAATTCCTGACCATGAAACTGCAGAAAGAGAGCAAAAAGAAGCAGTGGTTATTTAAGACTTTCTCTTTGTCTTACACTATCCTATTTTCCCCCATCTTCCATATGATTTTAACTGGGGAGCAAAACAAGCTGTTCATTGAACTTGCTTCATATACCAATTTAAAAAAAACTTTTTATGCCATCTGGACGTTGTCTACAGGTTGGTAGCTATCCAGACTGGTGGGAGGAAGTCAAGGGCTGGTGCTCTACTTGTGGTGGTATGAGACAAGCAACAAGTGCTCTATTCACAGAGAATGAATATATCAATTATACCTAAAATTTGCTGCTTTCAGAAAATGCATTTCCAAGCTGCATTGAAGGCTCTGAGAGCACTATGATAACCAGCCATCTACAAGGACAGGGGAATATGTCCTGCTCAGAAGTAGTGTATGACTTCACCCTAAGGTATTGAAAAGCAATCAGTTTACAGAATGTACCAGGAAAGTTTAAAGAAAGAAGAGGCTTTGCATTTGTACATGAAAAAATGAAGAAGGTTACTTTTCTTATTCAACAGAGTATTTGTGTTCATGGTAATAGCTGTTTCAAAACACATTTAAGTACATTTGTCCCTCTTCTGAGCCTCATTAGAATAAAGAAGTTAAAGCAGTTAGCCCAAGGTCTATTATTGTAATTGGTTTAAACGTAATTTCAGGCTGGGGAATGCCCACAGGACGATTGAGTATTCTCTTGCTTCTGCTATGCAAGTGACATTTTTCATTGCTTGATGATTGAACAGCTCTGGAGAGAAATTGTAAACTGTGAAAACAGCCCTTGGATATCTGCCCTACCCAAAAAACTCAATAAATACCTTGAGTTTCTCCAGTGTGGAAAATGTCTCACCATCCAGACATGACAGTAGACACAAGTGAAAACTAACAAAAAGATTCTCCTTGCTTGACTTCTGTAAGGCTTTGAGATAGGAGAAGGAAAATCTGAAAACCACTGATTCCAAATTTAACTCTCTTATATGTTTATTTAAAAGGAAATAGAAGTCACTGATGAGTGAACGAATTTTCTTTTTCTCCGCTAAAACAGAGGAATGTTTTTAATAAAATAGGCTTTGAGTATGATGGTCAGGCCTAGTGTCAGATTCAGATGTATACATATTGATTAAACGTGAAAATGCAACTCAGAAAAAGCAGAGATACCAACATTTAATGAGCAACCACATGCCTAAAGAAAATGTCCCAGATGATTACACTTGTCCTGGAACAGAATGAAGAAAAAACAATTGTTCCCTTTTTTTGTAACAAGAACTAAAACAAGCTTTTAAAGACATGATCTCCACCCTCAACAAAATTTTACAATTAATAAATGTATATTCTATGAATATTCACTCTACTACTTGGTATTTTATCACATGAGTTAGAATATGCCTATTACATGATAATGTCAGGAAAAGCTGTGTTTGGCTGAGGTACTGGAGCCTAGCATGATTTCTGGTTTAATAACCATTGCTTCATTTTACACTTGGAAATTTTTCAGATTGCATTATTTTCCATTTCATAATGCTGTACTACTGTCTTTTAAGTGGTTGCTCTTTCATTCCCAAAATGTTTTGCTTTTGGGGTTCTAAGTTGCAAATTGATGACCTGGCTCATTTCCTTCTGCAGATGTTTGTAATGGAAAGCTTCAAACTTTGTATAGCATAATCTACTTGCACAGGACAGATAACCCAGGAGGGGCTGCTAATTCTCTGGAGAAGAGAGTGACAGTGTTCTTGGGTAGCTGCAGCATAAGGAGTACCTCAGACGGGGAAGTTGACCCACACAGCAACAGGAGGAAGTGGCTGCTCCCTTCTGGCAGCACCAGTCAGGAAAACAATCAGATAAACTGAGCTTTCTTGAAGTCTTCTCCCTGTATTTATTTTGTCATTTCCCAGAACAAGGAACAAAACACTAGAAAGATTATAGAATAATTTTGCATCAAATCTGAAATAGTTTTAGCTAAACACAAGAGAAATATATTAGATTAAAATTACATAAAGATAATTTAGGATCCAGTCCAATTAATTTAATTAGAAAAAGACCCCTACCACTCCGATTAGAGTTGTAGAATCTAGAAATATCTAGGCTAAAAGAGAGAGTAACAAGAAGTACAAAACTCAGAAGTAATATTAAAGTGCAAAACCAAGCCACAGAATTATTGGGGCTTCTTTCTCTCTCTTCTCTCATTCCACTCATTTTTTTGCAGGAACTCTTCTAAAATGTTCATCCTGGGGAATATGCCCAGCAGAAACAGTTAACTTTTTTTTTTTCAGTTCAAAAAACTTTAGATAAATTTTAAATTAAAAATGTAAGACAAGTGTTGGTTATAAAGAGCAATAGAGGAACTGATTTTGAACTAATGCTCCCTGGAAAAGAGAGTAAAATTATCAATCAGATACGAAAACTGTGCTTATTATTCAGACTTCTATTGATTTGAAAAAAATTCCAAATATTTTCAAAATAAGGGAACATGGACTGGGACTAGAGTGAGAAAGAAAGGGTCATCCATGTCCAAAATAAGTTTCCTAGTCCAAACTTAATTATTCAAGAGCAGTTATAATCAGCCAGCCCAGAACTTCAGATCCTCATAGCTATACTTAGGAGTTTTGCATTTAGATCTGGACATTTACATTGAGAACCCTTTCATGTTTATGAAAGGCTTTGGAAACCACAATGAGGGGAATTCATAGCAAATTCCCATATGTCCATGCAAAATCTTCCTTATATAGCTCTGGTGGGATTTCCTGTCCTCAGCCAAGAAAATGGTGACTTCATTTTGTTGCTTTCCCTGTTTATCTACAAATTCTGACACCTTCACCCATACGCACTGATGTTTTCCTCCTCCTTTAATACACCAACGAAGCAGCCCTTCTCAGCTTCAGCAAGGGAAGCTGCAAGGAAGATCTAGGGGTATGCAGAGAGAGTAGCAATCTGTTTAAACCTTGTCCTGTAAGCATGAAGTCCTTCACCAGAACATTTTGTTTGGATGGATATCTAAGACTTAGAGATATAAAACCTACAGGGAATACTCTGAGCACTTTTTCTTCTCTCCCCTTTTGTTCGACTCTCCTCTTTGCCTTCATTCTTCTCCTCCATTAAAATTTCTCAGTTTCTGCACTATTATTTGTACCTCAGCTTTCTCTGATTGATATTTGTTAGAAATTACATTAATTAACATATGTTGTGCTTGTCATTGGCATTTTATGCAATAGATCTCGTTTGTTTATTTCTATTTTCAAAGTTCATTGAATTTCTCTTCTTTGGTTTTCCACAGTCCATTTTCACAGAACTTTATAGATCCTTTTGGATTCTGTTCAACTATGGGTCCTTTTGGATCCTGTTCAGCACACTTATCATTACCAGTTTGAAAATATTTTCAACTACTTCATTCAAAAGTTATTAGACCTTTTCACCAACTGAAGTACACTTGCTTGCTAACTTCTTCTTTCCCTTTGTGATTTTTTCATTAATTTCCCCATTTTAACAAATAATGTATTTTGCAAAATTAATAGCTGCATCTTCTAAATGTATTTTAGACAAGGAATTCATCATTAAGGATATTTGTTGAGACTTTTCTTATATTAAACAAAAGCATGCTGAAATCTAAGTCAATCAGTCAATAAGTCACTGAAGTAACATTTATTTTCCATGATATGATGACAATCATGTTACTAAAATAAGTTCCCAACAATTTCATATTCAAAATCCAAATCCCATATCCTGCAATGTTCTCTTAAGATTTCTTGTGTTAGTGAATAGTTATTATGCCATTGAATTTCCTATAATAATCACAGAAAAAGAGAGCAGAATAATAAGATTAGTTTATTTTGATAGGTAGAATAATATATATTCATAGTTTCTGTTGTTTACATTTGGCTAAGTAAAAGCATTTCTCCCCTAAGCTATGAATAATGTGAGTGTCATTAAGAAAACTAAAGAAATGAAAGGCAATGTGCATTAGGAATATGATGTTGTAAGTTATTTATACCTGACATCTTGTGTGATAGGTGGCTTGGACTTGTTCAGGAAAAAAAAAGTGAACAGAGTTCAAGATGTCACCAAATTTGTTTTTGAAACCTACATAGACTTGCATTATGACTTTTCAAAAATTAAGTATCTAAAAGTAAGGCCTTAATAACAGGCAAAAGTACAACTGCTAACTGTGAGAAGTAGTAATAAAACCTTTCAAATTCAAAAGGTAACATACCTCAGTCAAAGCCCATCTTGGTTTTTTGCTGTGCAGCTACTGAAAATGGTCACAGCTAAATGCAGAGTATGCTTTCATACCATTCTAAATGGTTTTACATGCAAATGTTTGCCAACAGCAGTAAAGATCCCCCTACAAAGAGAAATTTTCTTTGTAAATGACATCATTATACCTACCAGTTTATACATATGTACTTCATTGCTGCAAACTGGAATGAAAAACACTGCAACTAAAATATTTGAAAGGTATAACTTTAATGTTTTAAACTCAAGACATTTGAAAAAAGTTCCTGTTTTGCACAGAAGTGGTCTATTCATAATTTATCACAGCCTCATGAAGGGATCACAGCATCAAGACAATAAAATATTCTAGAAGTAGCATAAATGTGTGCTGCAGACAAGTTTCAGACTGAAACATCTTAGCAGTTTCAAGGCTTTAAAGACTACCTTTTGAGAAGGGTGCTGCTCGGAAAATGCTAAGGTGTCTTTCCTAAGATAATAGATTAGGCAAAATCACACAGTATTCTCTTTAGATTACTCTTCTGCACTGTGCAGTAGCTAGAACATAAGATAGAAAAACAATTTGGGTTTTGGCCTCATAAAATCTAAAGCAGCTGGGGCAGGAACCTCACAAAATCAGTTTTCATAATGAGAGAAGTATCTCTGCATTATCGGTGGTACTTCTAGAGAAACAATTGCTTTTCAAGGTGTCAGTGGTCTGATCACATAAATGACTTTTCTGGAAGTCCTAGACAATCACACATCCCAGCTCTGATAATACAAAAAAAAAAAATCCCTTGCTCATTCTTTTCAATAAAAATTCTCCTCCTAGATCTGTCAGTCACACAAAACAGTCTCTTACTGCTTTCTAATACCTCTTTTTGAAATCACCTTAGATTCAGGCTAGAAGGTTGGGAAAAATAACTTTTTTCCACACTCCAGCAGGACAAAATATGCTAGGTGTCTGGATTGCAGTGGGTATCATCAGAAAAAGGAAGGCTCACGAGCTTACATTAGTATTCAGTTATGCTGGACTTTCACTATTCTGAATGATCAGGAAATAGTAAAGTTTTTCAAGAAATCTTAAGATACCCCTCAATCCTGAGGAGCATTTTTGCGGTGGTCAGGATCTGGGAACAAGTTCACATCATCTCCGGGACCAGAGGCTGCTCAGTGTCACAGACAGCCACTTCTCCCTGCTAGTAAGCATCCACTGTGAAGCGGAACAAAGTTCCACTGCCAATTGATTCACACCCAAGAGATTTCTACAATGAGTGCAACATTTTTGCTAGTCAACAAGTGTCACAGAAGTCATCAGAAAACAGCTATAAGTGTAGGAATAGCTTCCAGATATGCTGCATGAGTGAGTAGAGACCAACATGGAGACATCATTATTCTGGATAATCCCTTCATGCAGGCATTATGCCCAGGTCTGTGGAAGCCTGCTGTCGCCTTTAGCCAAAGTATGCATGCCCTGACAGCATGCCCGTAGCAGCTCCTGTGCTAATGACTATAATTGTAGGGAGTCCCAAATAATCCCTCACCTTTTATTTCACCCAATGCCTGCACTCAGCAAAGCAGCAACTCTGTCCTCAACACTTGCACTTTAACTTCCCATCACTCACCTCACACCAGAAGTCAGTGAATTTCTGAAAGCCCTGAGGCAGGTGAGGTCCCACTACATTATAAGCATACATTGTGATAATGAACTGTGTCAAGGCAGGAGAAAACAACATTACCCAGAGCACTAGCACAGAAGTCTGTGAGTACAGAACAGTGATTTCAAATCACCACCTCAAGAAATCACTGAGATTTAAAATTTTAAGAAAACATAGTAACCAAAGTGCAATTAGCAAAAGGCAAGTTTATTTCTCAAGTATTAACAATAAACTAGTGAACCAGTTCAGGTAACAATGCGGAATCATTCGTGAGCTTAAACCAGATGGTATCTCATTTTCAGCTATAGGCAAAATGCCAAATGACATGACTAAATAGAAAAAAAATCCTACAGTATTGAATTTTTTGTGCCTATTTAGCATGAAAACTGAAAGGCAGGAACATTTTTAATAATCTTTCTTTGACAAGCTTAAAGCCATTTACTGCTGAAGCTTCGACATAAAGCCAAGAGAATAGGCCTCTAGAGAAAGCTCACTGCTGTACAGCTTCACCTTCCAGCAAAACACATTATGCAACAAAGACACGTAACACTTACTTCCATTAATAAAACAGACTCTGACTCTGGCTATCGCAGCAGTGACCTTTCAATCCAGGCTTTTATAGTATTTATTGGCTGAAATTTTGTTTCTATGAATAGCAATTGTCTGATTTTGAAACCGTAAATCTTTTCTCTGTTTCAGGGAACAGCATTTGCAAAGGCAATGGCATTCATTCAATGAAAAAGGAAAGGTAACTGAAAGTAATGAAGTGCCACATACCAAGTGGCATTTAGAAACAATCTTCTTACTGGTTTTGCTGATATAGCAATTTTCATCAGAGAACCTTAATCAAATGCAAAGGTCCTCCAGACATGAAGATTTCACAACACTTTGACAAATACTTATATGACAGATGGGTAAGTTAATTAAATAACAAGCCAGGCTCTGGACTTTCTGGACTGTATTTTGTTTCTTTGACACTAGGAAGAGGCCAAAAAGCAGCTCAAGATCTCTCTGTCTTACAATTCATGTGTCACTGAGATGTCTCCAGATGACCTAACTGGCACCTTCCTAGCAGTCACCAGAAGCATGACACCATGGGGACACTGGAGCAGTGCTACCCTAGGGCAGCAATTTCCCAGCTGGTCCAGGCTGGCAGGAAGAAGGCTGGATGAGAGCATCATTAAGACTGCAATGATATATACTGGTTCTCAGAATAGGCTACAATGTGCACTAGAACTTGAGATCATTTGTGCGACATTTTGCTCTTAGAAGACCAGTTTAGCAGATACAGGCAACAATTTAGAGATTTAGGGCAAAAAAAGAGATTTTTTTTATTCAGATATTTCCCTTTCAACCCTATTTATTCTATGACTCCATGACAACTCCATTGTTGCACAGTGCTTCTTTGGTGGAGATAGAAGAGCTCAGCAGAGTCCTACAAGAAAATCTGACTCCTAAAAAATGTATGCAGCAACTGTATTTAGGGAGTAAAAAGCTAGGAATACCATAAGAAAAAGATGCAATTTTGTAGACCAGAAGTCAGAATTACAAAAAATATGCAGAAAGGCTGGAGATGGTCGGTCCAGAGGAGGAACATGAAGTATCAAAGGACTGTGATTCTGCCATTTGAGGGAAGGCTGAGAGAACTGGTTTTGTTCACACTTGAGAAAAGAAGACTTAGAGACCTATCACCATGCTCCAGTATTTCAAGAGTGGCTACAAAGAAGATGCAACCGCCCTCTGTACAATGGGGTAATGGGCACAAGTTACTCCTGGGAGCTTCTGATTAGACACAAGAGTGTAATTTTCACAATGAGAACAATCAGACATTGGAATAATTTCCTCAGGGAAGTGATAAGTTCCCTAACATTGGACCTTTAAGATTCAGCTGGACAGGGTGAAGTGCAATCTTTTCTAGATAGTGTTTTTGTCAAAAAGATTGGACTAGATGATCCTTGAGGTCCCCTTTCAACCTAGTTTTCCATGAATTTAATTCTGAACAGCTGTCATGGTTTGACATCGGCCAAGGGCCAGTGCACCCATGAAAAATATATTTTTCTCAATTTCTGCTGTGAGATAGGACCAAAAAAGGAGCACAACTACTAAAAATTATAGAGAAGAAATTTTATTAACTAAAATTAAAAAGGAAAGAAAAACAGAAACTAGAAGGAAATTTTCAAAACATCCATTCTCCCCCCACTGACTGTTCACTCTCTCACTGACTACATGAGAAGATAAAATCTAGGATTTTCAGTCAATCCACCCCTCAAACAATTATTTCCCCAACTCATCAAGAAGAGCAGGAGTCTCTCCTGCTTTGCCATAGATTCCCTACAAGAATACCAGTCCTCTTGTGGCCACACACTCCACAAATGGCTCGCCCACGGATTTGCCATTGCAAAGCATCGCCCCCCATGGGACAGTTCTCTCACAACTGCCCATAGGCTGTATCAGCTTTTAGGGTGCAGTTTAAGAATGTCTTTTTCTAAGTCTAAGACAAAAAACTCTCCTCATTAGCTCTAGGTTTATTCCAAAGGAACAGTTACTTCTTATCCTTGGGGCCGGGGATATCATTACATCAGTGCTTCAGCACCCCTTGGCTGTCCCTGGGGCTGGGGACATTAACAATCAGTGCTCCAGCACTCTCCATTTCTGGCTGTCCCTGGGGCCGGGAACATCAGCAATCAGTGCTCCAGCATTCCCTATCTCTGGTCGTCCCTGGGGCCGGAGACATCAAAATTCAGTGCTTCATTAGCATCCCCCCACAGGACTAGGACATTCCTCTAAAAAGTATTTTACATGTTACAGAAGCGTTTAATCTATTCTCTATGGCTTTGTAAGAGAAGTCCATGCTAACCCGACCCACTCCTTTATTCTTCCTTCCTGTTTTGGATTCTTTCTTGTCTTTTCCTTGACATCTGGTCTCAGGATTTGTCTCTTATGTCCTTCGACCTGGTCCCCTTTCAGCTGAGTAGGATGCATGCCTTAAAAAGGTCTGTCTGGGAAAGAAGCAGTTAAAAGCACATTTTCTGGGACTTCTGCCGTAGCTCGGCTCTTCTGATAAGATGTCCTTGAGCCATGGCTTGCAGAAACGGGAGATTCTCCATGCCGGGGAGGGGTGGGGAAATCTTCTGCTAGGCTAGGGCCAGTCCATCCCTCTGATCCCCCTGCTCCCTGTCAGGACAGCTCCCTTTGAAGGGGCTCCTGGCATGGCCCGGCCCAGCCTCCCCCTCCTATAGGCCTCTGTGGCCATGGGCAGGGGGGGAAGCAGGGCCGAGGCTGCCCACATGTCTGTACTCTCTCAAGGTCGGAAGGAAAAGAGGGATTCCCAGGCAGTCCTGTGCCAAATGTATATCTACTGAGACGCATTTCACTTTTGATTGGCTCATTTCCCTTTCTTTAAATCTGGCCTACAATTGGTNCTCCCTTTGAAGGGGCTCCTGGCATGGCCCGGCCCAGCCTCCCCCTCCTATAGGCCTCTGTGGCCATGGGCAGGGGGGGAAGCAGGGCCGAGGCTGCCCACATGTCTGTACTCTCTCAAGGTCGGAAGGAAAAGAGGGATTCCCAGGCAGTCCTGTGCCAAATGTATATCTACTGAGACGCATTTCACTTTTGATTGGCTCATTTCCCTTTCTTTAAATCTGGCCTACAATTGGTGTTGCACTGGACTCATGGGAAATCTACAGGCAGACCTCACTTCTAGGGGTCGCTATTTCTTGCCCACCAAAATGTCAATCAATCTCAAACCAGCACAGGTGGGCATACTAGGTTTTTTTTGTAACGTCATATAAAGAAGGATTAATTTAATGCCCATTGATTTAACTGGAAATAAGTATTGTCAAATCCTGTGATTTTAATCAAAAATCTTATATTATTTAGTGATTCATTGTTAATTTGTTTATATTTTTTAAGAAATACCAAGGTCATATAGTTATCTCAAGTGAGAAAATTTGGTTTTTTTAAAGGACCTCAATCTCTGAGTGTAGGGAAATAAATCTAAGGAACAGATGCCTCAAGGCTCTAGCACTAAAAGGGAAGCTGAAAAGAAGAAAATGTATCAGTTTAAAATACTTAGGTGTTTAAGCCAAACTTATGACCAGGAGTTTAGATTACAGCCTGTAAATGCTAAGCTGCAACTATTGAGCATTGTAATAAATATAATTGGAACAGGACTTTTTTTTTTAATGCTGGGCATTTTATGCAGTTTATGTATTATTAATAATCCTATTAACCTGGAAGAGGGAATCCTCAAAATTATTGTGTTAAAACTGGGTTTTTTTCCCTGTACAGGGTCTAGAATCACTCAAAATAAAAGTAATATGCTAGAAATGTCTTTTCTTCTTTGAGTTACAATTATTGACAAAATTTGCCAACAAATTGTGCTTGTGTTTTAAAGGTTTTAGTGAGGAAGAACACTTATATAAATATTTGGCATTTCCCTCTTGTGTTAAGGATTCCAACATGTCTCAGCTGTTTCATTTTCTTTTCAGCAGCCCACAATGTCCCTGCTATAATATTGATGAGGTCCCAGGTCTTATGTTCCTTTTCATAAGGATACAAGGGCACTGAGGCTACTTTCATTCATAGTGAGTGAGTGTTTCATTTAACCCTTGCTAGGTTAATAGGAAACCCAAACTCCCCCACACTCCCTCCCCCATCCACCTTCAAAGGAAGGAAACACCTCTGTAAAAGTTAGCAATCATTTTTTTCACGGGGTTGTTTGTTTCAGCTGTACACAGTAAGCTTTCTTGATTTTTCCACCCTGGATCTGAAAGGGCAACATGTTTTGCTTTTCAGTGTGAATGAAAGGCATTTAAAATACTATTAGACATTAAAGCAATAGAGCCTGATGTAAGCATATGCACAAGAAGGATGGTGGAATCAATTCAAGTTTTTTCCACTCCACTATGTTATTGATCACCTGCTCTCGTGGAAACTATAGCAGAACATTTTCAGATTCAAATGACTGTTTTATTTTATTACTACTAATTTGACTTTTGATTCATTAAATTACATAAGCATACTGAATTTCATAGGATCATTTTCAGGGAAGCTCTTTAAAGACACCACCTTCTATATTTAAAAGTGTCTTTATAATAAAAAAGCCTTTAATTTTTCCAAAAATGTTTATTATACTGTGCATGTTTAGGATGTATTTAATTTTCTCAATATTTTTCACATTATCTGCTAATTTTTTTATTCATTACTAAATTGACTTGTGATCGAGATTTTGCTGTATTTTGGCTGAATCTCAACATTACTTGGGTGAGAATGGACCTTTACTAATCATCTAGTCCAGGCAGTCTGTCATAAGCAGGGACATCTTTCACTAAGTCAGGATGCTCAGCAAACACAATAAAACCAGAAATCAAGGACAAAATGTCACCTCCTTAACCTGATTTTGGATAAGCTAAGCTTCATAGGACACAGGATATCCTTTAACAGTGGAATGTCAGAACAGTTTTGGCATTAGGTCCAAAAGTCACAGCAGACCAAATGCCCTCTCTACTCCAGCTAATGTCGTGCTCCAAAGAGTCTTCATTTGAACTTAGAATGCTGTTCCAGAAAGCTAGCTAGCTTTATGTAACCTCCTTTTTGAAAGCAGCAGTTGACCAGTTGAAAGTAGTCTCTGTTTAAATACAATGGGAGGTTTTATCACAGGCAACTTGCAAAACAGGTGTCCAGATCAAATGCTCTTATGGGTCCTTCTGTGTGCTTATGGGTTCCAAAGTGCCAAGTAGTTCTGAAGGCTCTGCTCTTCTGCATCTTTCCCTTTCAAGCATACTTCCCAACCTCCATTAGTATTGCGACAGAGTAAAGAAACTTATCACTGCCTGCTTTACAATTATAGAGTATTTCTCTCTAGCATTACCAGTCTTTAAAGCTCTTAAAGATGCAGCTGCACAATATTCCCCATCACATTAGGAAAAACAAAGAAAAATCATGTAAATGGAAGCCTTAACCCCCCCCCCAAACAAACACCAAAACATCACAAGAACCCCCCAACCAACCAGCTAAAAAGTTTTGTACCTAATAGAACTGGAAAGAACATAAAGGCAACAAAGCTGCTGCCAGTGACCTCCTGAACAGTAGCACTTAGAGAAAGAGCAGGAAGGAATAGGATGAAAGATGGGCTAGGCTTCTATCCACCCCAAAAGCTGATTATATGACTTTGCAAGTAAGAGAAAGCATGACACAAGCTTTGCAAACAATTTAATGCTTTAATGCAGGAACTACATAGAATTTTGGCTCCTAGAGACTCCCATTTCCTTGTGATCCCATCATCCTTCCTTCCAATATGGGAGAACATAGTCCTACTTCTAATGATATTACAATTACAACAACAAAGAAATAACCCTAGTGTTTTACTT
The DNA here is from genome assembly GCA_013400315.1 of Bombycilla garrulus. Taxonomy (NCBI): domain Eukaryota; kingdom Metazoa; phylum Chordata; class Aves; order Passeriformes; family Bombycillidae; genus Bombycilla; species Bombycilla garrulus. Next base: position 62,579 of record VXBU01001732.1, read on the forward strand.
AATTTTCCATGTCTCAGGCATTCAGAGAAAATTTTCAAATATTAAAGGTATTGCAATTATCTATTTTTTGGGGGTAATATTATAACAGATTTATTCCTGTTACTTAAATGCCTCCACTCTGATATACTGAACTCCTGAGATTACAAAGAGAGCTTTTGCAGTAAATTCTCTTTTTCCTCTTTCCTCTTCAAAATGTAAAGGATTACTGAATCATTTTATGCCTTGTTGGTTTTTTTTTCCCAAATATAAAAATCTGTTGGTACTGCATTTCATGGATAATGCTACAACAATGGGAAAGGCTGGGAAATAAAGATATTTAAGAAGGTGCTTTACTACCCCATTATTGTGGAAGCTCCAAAAATTCTCACTGATGAGCTTAATATTAGAGTGTCTTCTGGAAGAAGAATTCAAGATAACTAACTTTGTATTGCTTAGGGAAAATGAACCTTTTCTATCTCCTGGGTTTCTGCACTAATTCTTTTCTTTCTAAAACAGGTTGCATGAGTACATGGTGTCTAAGATAGTTCTCAGTGGCAAAGACCTGAAATGACATGAGTTCTGTTCTCTGCCTCCTGGAATATAAATCTGCATTAAAAGATCATTTAGTCTGTTCATTCAAAGTATAAGGTCTACAACAAAGGATTCAGCTGTGTATCTGGTAACTGTACTAGATATCTTATATTCCCTCAAAATGGCCTATTTACCAATGAAGCTGGTTATGAATCTTAGAATGATAAAACACAGATTCAATCCAAGTTACAGTATCATATTTATTTATCAATTTGATTATATATGGCACTAAAAACCTCAAGAATCTTTAACCAAAATTTTAACTTCAATTTTTCTGCACTGCTGAAAAAGTATGTGAATTAATTCATACATACTCAACCTTTACCCAGACCATACTAAAGCTATGATCTGTGGCTCCATTCTTAATATAAATTTGCTATTTTTTCCTCTGAAAAAGTTAAATTACTGAATTTTTAGTCACCTGTACATTTTACTATTGTGGAAGAATAAATTATGCTTTAGTTTAAGCAACACACAAGATAAATTAGAATAGTAATACCGAAAATAAGAATTTTTTTATGCCTAACAGATCTTACTGGATAAGTTGAAAAAAATCTACAAGCACAAATGCTAGTAAAAGTATTTTAGTGGATTTTCATACATTGCTATGAATGTATACTGAATCTGACAAGATACACCCAAGCCCACTATTTTCCCCAATATTTTATCAAAAAGGATTGTTTCATCAATCAATTGTAGTTTTGCAATATTTAAGGATTCCAAAGCATGTTGTAATAAATTATTTTGGATTCACAGCTCTCTATGGAACACAGAACATATTACCAACTTTTCATAGGTTAAGAAAACAACAAACCAACAGACATTAAATAGTGTGTTACAACACACAGCTAGTTTATACAAGAGCAGAAAACACAAACTTTATCTGTATTTAAAACTTGGTTTTCAGAACATAATTCAGACACTTTCAGAAAAGGATTAGTGGCTATCACCCATGCTTATGTAAGCCTCTGCTCAGCAGCTCAGCTGGTCACCAAAAAGGCTTGCCACACAAAGGTATTTTTTGCCATGTGCCCACAGCTATGGAAGACCAAAGTCCCACATCGAGAAAAAGCTGTCTCGATAAAATGTCTCTGAACAATCACAGTTAATAAATTGTCTCAAACCAATAAGGACGCAGCATGAACAAAAAATGTACAGGTGTGGAACAGATCCTAGCACAAGAGGAGAATCAAGTGGTGAGTGGAATTTTCTCTACATTTGGTAGAACGTTTATAGAGAAAACACCATGGAAAGTGAGGAAAAAGTGAGAATACTCAGTGTATTTTCCAAATACCCTGTGCAAAGAGTAGTAAAAATTTTGATTATTTACTTTATAATACTTGTCATCTGTAATAAGACTGATAGCAGGCCTAAGGCAATCATATTAGTTTTAAGCATTATTATGCTGCAGGCATGAACCATTACTCTTTCCTGTTTACTCTAATAAAATAATCTCATCAATATAATAAATGATAATATTTATCATTAAACTATTAATAAAAATCATTCTATCTATTAGTGGGCCTATAAATTTATGAATGCATCAATAAATCTCTACATTTAATTATAAATTATGGATATATACACAGAGCAACTTGAAATATTTATTTAATGAATAAACATAAAGATTTTTTAACCTGAAAACTAAAAACATAAGCTAAATATGTATGAATGTTTTTTTTCTCTATGCTTGATCTGCTAGCACAGTTTGTCTCACCAGTAAGAGTTTTGAAAGGGAAGATAGGATGTTGGAGCAATGTCTACACCATGTAAAACCTAATAGGCTGGGCTATGTTTGAAAGTGTCCTATAAAGATAAGATCTACCTCTGTCTTTCAACTAGCAATAAAGAAAAAAATTGGTTTTCCTTAACTGAAGAAAATGAAATAATAAATGAAAATAAGCACAAATTATGGGTTATGAGACCTGCCTATTTGCATTCTTTAGTCAACAGGTGCCATATGAATAAGAGAGACAGGTCTGGTGATAAAGGCAGATGAGAAAAATTACTATTTGCTAAAAGACTGGATGTCTATTAGCAAAAGCACTGTGATGTGTAAGTTTCTGTAGGAATATGAGCCAAATATAGTATAAACTAAATTAAATTCTGCCTACAGCAGGTGACTGGCAGATAGAAGAAGGGTTTTCAAATCTATATTGCCTAAAATTAATTTCTGTAATTCTGCAGATGTTATATTATCAATAGCAAGAGCTATAAAGTAGTGTTAAACCCAGGGATTAACATTAAGTGAAGGGACACCATTTGAGGGAGACAGGGAAGCATAGTTTGCTAGCAGATATCTTGAGTCTCCCAGATGTCTGAAAAGAAAGAATACATCATCAGTCGAAACAAAAGTCAGTTCATGAACTGTTAAACCAGAAACTGAATGCTCTTGACTTCATGCCAGAGGGGATGCAGTTCATCACAGTTCCACATACTTAATCTCTATCATTGCACTCAATACTCTGAAACCTTAGAACAACCCTTCTGCCCCAAAGAGTTGACCATTAAAATTAACAAAAAGCAAGTCAGAAAGACAATAAAGTTCAGAAACAACACACCATATTTTATGACATAGATGTATTTAAATAATTGTAATTTGATATTCAAACTAAGTACTAAATTATCAGGGATCTTAAATCTGCAAAAATTAAGAAATCTGGGAAATATTAAGATTCTAAATATTCTCTGCTGTGGAAATGTGCCAGCAGCAAACTCCAAGGGAGTGATACATGGGATTGCTATTGACTTCAGCTATGCAAGGATAACTCACAGCTGCTTTCAAGATATCCATCCTTTTTTTGCTTTTCTGGCTGCGCAAGAAGCCATGATCTTACTGTACACAGCCCTTCTAGAAGCAAGATTCTGTACTCCCCATTTAGGGTGTTACTACTGAAAACTTCACTAGTTTCAGTAAGGAGAGAAATTATTTATTACAGCATACTCCCTAAGAGGCAACCATCCTAAAAGTTTCAATGAACAAAAATTGGAAAGTACTCTGTGCTATAAATAAGCCCACAGCTATCATTTTCTTGTTCCTTCATCACCTCTTGCTACAAACCCACCACAGATATACACATTCTAGATGGCTGCTCTTTACAATTCAGAGATGATGACACAAGATGGTTTCACAGATGCCAGACCACCAGCTATGAAAGGAAAAATGTGGTGGCAATGGTGGGGAAAAAAAATCTGCCAGCCCTACTTTCCTAACATTAGATTACTTCAACAAGTAAAGAATTCCAATGCTACTCAGAAATTTTCCTTGAGTATAAAACCATTTATAACTGCATTCACCCAGCTGCATGCCAGTAAGCTCATAATTTTAAGATGTTAGTAAAAACAGTGCAGCTGGGAATCTTAAAGTATTTATAACGCAGTCGAGAGATGAGAAGTTATGAACATTTATTTTTAAAGCTGCAGCCTAGGCAGAGAGATGCCAGGAAAATATCCCTCAGTGACTGCGTACTAGCCCAGTGGCAAAAAGAACTATTGCAATGTTAAACATCTGGAAGATAAAAGAGATTATTCATCTCTTTTGAAAAGACTCAAACCTAAAAATTGCTGTACAGTGATATCTAGAAGCTTAAAAACATTTAAGGCAATTGTTTTTTTAATTAATTTTTGTTCTTGATTTTATTCAAACAAACCTCAAAAGGAAGAATGAAATTTTTCTTTTTTTTTAAACTTCCTTGACTCACATTAGGTCTGAGTTTGGCCATCAGACTTTAGCTGAGTAGTAAAATAAACATTACAATAGTCTATACAAAGAACTTCCTGCCATGCACTGCCGTGCTGGTTTCTAACATAAAAGTATTGCTTGGAATTGATTTGTGAATGGGACACATTTATGCCAGACACATACATATGGAATCTCTGGTACTTCAGCAAATAATTTCATATGAGAAGTTACTAAAAAGGGGCACTGAATTACATGGAATACTAACCACAGTACATCTTATTTCTAATAGCCTACTAGAGTGCTATGTAATTTCTGACATAAATTACTATAAGATTTTTCTTCCACTCTTCAAAAAATGTCCCAAAAGCCTGAGCTAGAAAGATAAATAATGATTTCCTGGAAATGGAGAAATCCACAACAGGTAAAAATGCAAGAGGATTAGGTTTGACAAGGGACTGTGCCGCGTGCTCTGGTAACCGTCCCCCCACATACATCCCCAGTAATTTAGCTCAGCAAGTCCTTTCATTTTACACTTCCAAGTGCAAAACTAATATAGAATAAATACTACACAGATTTTCAATTTGGCTTTTTTTTGTGAACAAGGGAAAGGTCTACTATACAGCATACAAATGCCAGAATCTCAAAATAAAATCTCTGAATATTGCTGACATAAAATGAGTGCCTTTTAAAACTTGAGACATCCAAACTTCATAAGTTATTCTCAAAAAATTTTCCCACATATGTTTATAAATTGTAAGACAAATCATAACTTATCAACAGAACTGATAAGTAAAAAAACCCCAAAACCTATATAAAAAGTAACATATCGCAGTGCTAAAAATGCATTTCCTGTTGTTGAACAGTTTGGGACTATGAATTTATCTGCAGAGTGGTAACCAAGATACAAAGACAAGTGTACAGCATTTTCTTGTTATGGGTGCCTGCAATTATCAGCCATCAATATATAAAATTACTTTCTAGATGGGCTAATATTGTCTGGTTGGTCTGGTAAATTGTCTTTTAAATGCAGCTTAGTTTTCTGATGAAAACTGCTGTGGACTTTCTATTGAGTAAAATCTCTGGTAGGAAAAATACACAAATGCTTGTAGTCCATCTTTTCTTTTTTGTCTTCACTCATGTTATTACGGTAGCAGAGGTGGCTTGTCCACCATTATTCTTCCATCAGAATATCTAGGGCTTATCCTTCAAGTTTACTTCATTTTCATTAGATATTGAGCTCTCTTCCATTTACTAAAATCACTCTTCACAGGACAGAGTTGTCACTTTTCTGATGTTCACTAAAAATCTCAATGCTTGTCAGCTGCAGGACTCCCATGTTGGCTCTACACCAGATCTGACAGGTCCTAGCCCAGAGTTACTCTCACCAAATAAGATGTTTTGGAAGGGATGATAGGAGACAGACATTTGGGACAATGTAAAGGTAAAACCCAAATAGGTTGGGTCCTGTAAAGATGAGATGTACCTCTGCAAACTGGCATTAAACAAGAAATATACTAAAGCATCTTCAGATATTATGTCACAGCAACCTATTGGTATGTCTTGATATATAAAAAAATATCTTTTATGATTATGTTAGCTCTATCAGAGTACCATAACACAATTCAAATATCCTATTAAAAGCCATGTTAGCACCACTGAACCAAACTGTTTGCCTGTGTGTGGAAGTCTAAACAGTTTTAAATTGCCAATCTACTTTTAACCATATATTTTGATCCTGTTAAATTTTATTAGAACAGGACAACTGAAAGAGAAATATTACTTTCAGAACTAATGTAATGCTTGTCCATAGAGGAGGTGCTTAGAGTGATACACTTATAGAAGCACAACTAAACTTTGAAGACATACCAGTGTAACTACACTAGGTTAATATTTTGAGTACAAAATAAAAGTAGCTTGATATTATTTGAAACATTTTTTAAATAAGTGACATGAATTAGAAAAAAATAAGAATAAATTTAAGGGAGAGTAAAAGTATGTGAAAAGAGGTCGTAACATTTAATTATACTGAAATAACTAAACTGAAAATTTACATGTTGTCTTAGACTGCTGGCCTTTGTTCTTGGTAGGAGTGTTCATACTGTAGGAAATACTCTGCAAAAAAGTTCTTCCAATCTTTGTGGTGACAATTCACGCTATAAACTATGAAGCTAAATATAAAGAAAATGAAAACCTAAGATCTCTTCTAATATTGTTAGGAAAAAGTCCTTTCCAGACTTTGATCAGTGGCTGAACATTTTACCTCACATACATGTGCAACGTTCTCTAAACACTTGTGCTGGTTTTGCATTAATTGGCATTTGGATAGAGAGAGAAGAGGGCATCCACAGAAGTTTTTTCCCCTGAGAACTTCCTATATAATTTGATGGGACCAATCAGAGGCTGTTTTGATTGTTGACAGCCTGGGAAACCAATTGGAGGACTGGGTCCACCTCTGTAAATTCACATTTGAAAACAACCAACCCAAAGAACTGCCCTTTTTCTCTTCCAGCTGAAGTACAAGTAACAGGGGCTGGTAAGCCCAGGCCTACTCCACTACATAACCTATGGGCTTGGCAAGGGGCAGGGCCGCCCCC
>VXBU01001732.1:69467-87734 GCA_013400315.1 Bombycilla garrulus
CCCCCCCCTCCCGTCCAAGAAGCTGCCAAACATGTCCCCGACAGGAAAAAGTGTAGCCATCAACAATGGGTGCTGCAGCTAAAACCTGGGGAGACTGATAAGGTCCTAGCACACCGTGCCCCAGAGCGGCTGGTGCCGTTTCTGGTCCGGGCCCTGATATCCTGGCCCTCCCTTCCCTGTGCTGCAGAGTCTCCTGAGATCTTAACACACCCTCCAATATAGCCCAACCTCTACATTTCCCGTGTGAGATCTTAACTCTCAATGTTCAAATAAAACTTACAAACCTTCAATCCTCCCTTGAGTGAGAGGAAAAAGAACAAAGAGAAGACATCAAAGTCAATGAAGCAGAAGTCACGTCCCAGATAAAAGGAGAATGAGAAAACACCATGAATTTAGGTTAAAAATCCTTTTGTAACTATGGGGATGGACTAATACACTAAATATCCTTATAAACCATGAAGAAAGACATGAGGAGATGGAGTGTTCAACTTACAGACCATAAATAAAAGCATTCGTGCTGACTAAACAGATGTTAAAATCGTTATAATTTTATAAGAAGTATAAATAAAAGGAGGCTTCTCTCCCTAAGTGAACTAAAAAAAAGATTGTTCTTAAGTTAGTAACTAATTAAAGTGTTTCTGTACATTGTTAATGAGAAAGAGAAGAGGGTGTGAGAGAAGGGAAGAGAGGTGGCCTGAAGGTTTTATTCTGAATCTTATTATTCTTTTAGGCTTATTAATAAGAGATTTCTTTATACCCTTTAAGTTTAAGCCTGCCTTACTTTTCTCCTAATCCTATCTCACAACAGGAAATAAGTATATTGAAATTGGCAAATCTAAACTACTACACAACATTGATGTTTCTACCCAATTTCAAACTGAAACCAAGACAACGCTGAAGTCATGAACTTCAACATAAAGAGCAAAATGTCACTGTGACTGAAGATTCGTAGAGACAGCCACACATCAGGTGTCTTATGGTTGTATGTCACAGCTGCCAAGATGATGAAAAACCTTTGTATTTTAAGAAGCTCTGTATTTTAGGTTTATTTGGATACGCCTTTATGAAGGCTGAAGGAAAAAAACTTCATCCCACACATGGGTCATTTTTCTATTATTAGAAGACAGGGAAAAAATTCTTTTATGTTTCTTTTTATCTATTATTTTTAATTGCTGTTGGAAGAAAATGAAAAAACTAACATGCCAAAAAACATTAATTCTCATTAGCTTCTGAGAACCCAAATGCTTTTCAAGATGTCTCTTTTGCTAATACGTACACTGTTATAAAATAACATTTCTGATGCAGCTACTCCATTTCCTTGGCCAATTACATGGGATGTAGTTTGGCATTTTTCTTCACCTCTGATACCTTCTAAAAGGAATAAGAATTTGTTGACTTGTGTTCACCATACTCAGTGATGGAGAAATAATATGCTGTAATTTCTTCCGATTTATAGGGCAAAAGTCAAGCTATATTTCTATAAATCATTGCCTTGATTTGATATTGCTTATAATTTGTTGAGCCTTCTCAAACAGCAATAGCCTCAATAATGCAGTTATGGCATGTATTATAGCTTTGCAAAGTAAATGTAAAAAGGACTGACAAAGTTCATCATAAAAGGCATTCGGAATCCATAAGCTCAAAGAATTTAGATCAGCATATCAGTTAAATTATGGTGAAACAAAAACGCATGCAAGTGTTTGGAGCTGATACTCTACTACAATGCATGCATACCCAGAGAAGAGGGCCAGTTCACTGAAGCATTACAAATCAAATGCAATCACTTTCTTGTGCTTAAAGTGCTCTCAAGGAACTGAAAGGTTAATGAGCAAGGTGGTTTTAATTGCTTTTTTCTAAACACCTGGCCCATAAAATAAACATACCTGCTTTTAAAAGCTCCATATTCCAAAATTTCTGTAGTAAACATTCTCTGTTGGAATTTTCTATTCATGCAATTGGACTATAAATAGGGATATAATATCTTTAATATATTGCAGACACCATACTCTTTTCAAATATCCTGACTTTGCTAGAGGCTATAATGACAGCAGTGAAATACCTTAGATACCACTGGGAGCAATTTGTCAGTGCCGTGCACAGAGTCCAGTATTTTCCTGTTGTAATTAGTGGCAAGTGCATGCACACTATTACCTGCAAGTTACTATAGTAATTCCAGATTCAACCATATGTCCAGTGACTAGTGGAGTGTGCATGTACATATGTCTGGAAAATGCACCTTCTTAAATTGCTCCTCTCAGTCCTTTGCAATTTATTTCATGTTTCCAACAGTCTTGAACGGGCAGTGTCAGCAATACATTTTTGACATCACTGAACACAGAGAAGAATTATTTAAGGCATTTTTCCCCTTCTCAGATTGAAAAGGAATAAAAATTTCCATATGTAGAAAGCCATAGGACAAAGATAAAATCTTAGAAGGCTTGACATAGATGCAAGGTGTGAAGATGAGAACGTTATGTTACTAGAATTAACACCATAGGAATCATTCCTCAGTCACTGAAACAATTTATTTTTCACATAATATTTTTTTTTTCATAAGACTGGATGGTCCTACACATTTGTATGGTCTTCAAAAATAAGTCCAGTGTTTCCTCTTGCTTTGGAAGGGGATATTGTCTGTTACACTTTGCAACAAAATTCATGTTCTACCTAGCTCAATTACAGCCAGTGCCACATATCCAATTACTTTCAAAAGGACGCAGTATTAAGTCTGATCCAGATTAAATCTTTCTCACATTTATTGGATGGACTCCAATAGTCTTGAACAATGGTAACATCGAAACATTACAACTGCAGTTTTGTCATTATGAGCCATGTGCTCCAACTACATTCTTGTGTTCTACACTATGCTCACTGCTCACAGATCAGGCTCATGAGGTGTGTAAAAGCATGTCAAATTTCATGGTGGAGAAGTGCACACATCAGCCCTTCCTTTTTTCTTCCCCGTTTTTTCCCTACCAGGCCATATGCGGTCCTACTAGCCAAAAAAACTTTTGCTTGAAATAAAAAACCACAATTTAGGAACACACAGACTCTGCAAAGGATGGCAAGTAAGCAATGGAAACCACAAAAGGTGTTGATAAATTATTCTATTAACTTGACAATCTTGTCATTACAGAAAAGAGAATGTAGCTGGATGCTGTATTAACTATGAATTTGAACAGCTTAGGCTTCACCTAATTAGTCTAGCAGAGGCCTGCAGAGACCTGTAAAGACCTGGAGTTGTGACGCAGCTGAAAATAGTCTAATCTATGTTTTTGTAAATTGTACTAATTATAGAATGTGTTATAGATAAGTTAGAACAATGTAGCAAATTAACTCGCATCTTCTTCAGGACTGAAATATCAGCTATCTGAGGAGATAAAAGCAGGTGCAGAAGCAGAATAAACAGACTTCACCATTTTAACTGTATCAGTGTAGGTGTCTTGTTTTCTAACCCATTTCCTCATTAAGTACCCTGCTTCAAGAAAATCTTTTTTTTAACTGTTTAAAGCTTTCATTTCCTGCTATTGGATCTTATTTGTGCTTTTGGTGTTAAATGACAGTTTGATTTACTGGTGGAGGAGGTTGTCTCCTTACTGAATTTTGATGCATTTAAAAATAGGGAAAAGTCCTTGACTACTTCAGCAGTACTAAGAAACTCTAGTTTTATATTCCAGAAATTAGTTTCTGCATTATGGTCATCCTAGTGTTCCCTTGATGCATATTATCTTTGAAGTTGAACAGGATTTTGTCCACACTTAAGAAGAATAAAAGGGAAGGTGCTTTTGCTGCATTAGGGAGAAAGTAAACCTCTTAACAAAAAAGCAAAACACTGGCAAATTAGAGGTGAATTCAGTCCACAAACTAATTTGAAGCAAATAAGTGATGGGTCAGATTATTTCACTTGTATAATTAAAAAATGCCATCATTTAAATCCAAAGTGTGTAAAAGTAAGTAAATAATGACATTTGATTGCATATCACTTCCAATGCCTAAAGATCCCTGCATAGCTAAGACCCTTAGTTTCCTATATATACTTTATATTTTTCCCCTAAAACCAAAGCTTGAACAAAGCAAATTATAAAATACCTGAAGTCAACGACTTTCACCTCAACATTAAGAATGATGAGTCTGTGAGAGACAATAGCACACAATTTTTTGTCAACTGCATGATTTAAAAGCCTTTTCTCTAGGGCATGGCATCTTCTCCTAGCTGAAAGGGCAAGCTTAGGCTATTGCAACATTAAGCAGTTGATGAATGACCTTGCTGTCACACTCGTTTTACAGATTGATCATGTCCAATTAATTCCTAGAAGAAATCAATTGTTCTTACCTAGCTCATTTACATTAATAAGGAAGTATTAATGACTCCACTGCCTATAAGTATTGGAAAGAGAGGTTGCATTCACATTTCAGCCTACTGGTCTTTAAAGAGGATTCATTATCTCCTCCTATGACAGCAAAACAAATACAATTTTTTCCCAGTTATTCAGCATTAAAACCAAGTATTTATCTAGATATTTAACAGAAAATTGAATCATATAGCAAATAGTCTTGCATTGTTGGCTTATTTTTATGGGTGTAATATTTATTGAGCATGATAGAAAGCACATGATAATTTTCTTCCATTGCTAACTTCATTTTGAGAGAAGAACTATGCACAGGAGCTCAAGACCACAATTATGATTTCCTGCTCTGAGTCCAACACACAATAAGAGTAACGATGATACAAATGTGCAGTAAAAGCAGTACATATTTCATTACTGGAAATTATCCTTAGGAAAACATTCAAACAATCATTAAGGTGGGATTTAAAACTCATGACAAGTGCCAAAAATCTAAAAAGAGCTTTATCAAATGCTGGGATTCCCCGGCCTGCGGGAGGGGAAAGGCCAGGCCGGGTGTGCCGGGAGCCCCTCCTGAGGGAGATATCCTGGCCGGTGGTGGGGAGGATGGAAAGGAAGAGCGATGCCCCTTGCCCTGGCCCAGTTTTCCCCCAGCATCCAGTGGGGGGGGGAGATTTGGTCGTGCCGGGCCAGGCCGGGAGAGAGCCCCCACCACCCCCCGAGGGAACCATCCCAGCAGGGAGCAGTGGGGAGCAGAGGAACGGAGGGACGGGCTGGCCCCAGGCTGGCAGAGAAGAATTTCTTCCCCTCTTCCCAGTGTGGAGAATCTCCCGTTTCTCCCAGCTGCGGTTCCAAGGTCATCTTATCGGAAGAGACAAGATACTGGCAGAAGTCCCAGAAAATGAGGTTTTAACTGCTTCTTGCCCAGATGGACCTTTTTAAGGCATGCATCCTGCTCAACTGAAAGGGGAGCAGCTTGAAGGAGATGAAGAGACAGGGCTTGAGACCTGATGTCAAGGAAAAGACAGGAAAGAACCCAAAGTGGGAAGGAAGAATGAAGGAGTGGGCCAGGTTTGGCATGGACTTCTCTTGCAAAGCCATAGAACTGGACTGGATTGCTTCTATAACATGTAGAATGCTTTTTAGGGGGATGTCCTAGTCCTGTGGGGGGTGCTAACGAAGCACTGAATTTTTGTCGTCCTCGGCCCCAGGGACGACCAGAGATGGGGAATGCTGGAGCATTGATTGTTGACGTCCTCGGCCCCAGGGACAGCCAGAAATGGAGAGTGTTGGAGCATTGATTGTTGATGTCCCCAGCCCAGGGACAACCAGAGATGGGGAGTGCTGAAGCACTGATGTAATGAAATCCCCGGCCCCAAGGATGACTGTTCCTTGGGATGAAGATGGAGCTGATGAGAAGAGGTTTCGTTTGGACTAGGAAAAAGACATTCTTAAACTGCACCCTAAAAGCTGATACAGCCCATGGGCAGTTGTGAGAGAACTGTCCCATGGGGGGCGATGTTGCACAATGGCAAGACGCGGGCGAGCCATTTGTGAACCGTGTGGCCACAAGAGGACTGGTATTCTTGTGGGGGGATCTATGGCAAAGGCAGGAGGGACTCTGCTCTTCCTGTTGGGTTGGGGTGGATTGACTGAAAATCCTAGGTTTTGTCTTTTCATGTGGTTTTGGTGGGAGAGTGAACCGTAGGTGGGGGGAGGATGGATGTTTTGAAAGTTTCCTTCTGGTTTCTGTTTTTTTTTTTTTTTTCTTTTTAGTGTTAGTTAATAAAGTTTCTTCTTTATGCTTTAAGTTGGGTGACTGTGCTCCTTTTTTTGGTCCTACCTCACAGCAGAAATTGAGAAAAATATATTTTCATGGGTGCACTGGCCTTTGGCCAGTGTCAAACCATGACATTCTTGGTTCCCTGACCGGGAATCGAAATTTGGTAAATAAACCCATGACACACATATGAGCTGCAAATACATAGAAGGAGGAGGTTACAGACATCAAACTTTTTCCTTTCCTGTTTACACTTTTATTAAAAATGGAGTTCCAGAAAAAATTAATCAATCGCACAGCTGCCTGGAGAACTTGACAAGAACACTGAAATAATAGGGAATGTGGACTAATGTATTTGTTCAATGAATACCATATGAATTTTGGAATTTGGTAAGCAGGGATCTGGCATCTCTTTATAATGTATTTGGGACACATTGGAACATTTCTGTGTAATTGCTATAACCAGGTGCTTTTGTCTTACTGAGGTTAAACTACCTTTTACTATCCCTGTTTCTATAAGGAAGTCAGAATTGGAAAATCAGTATATAAGGTTTATACTGGTCTGTCTCTTGCCTGTCCATGCCCATGATTATTTCTTTACTTTCTTAATAAAGCCACTGATGCACCTATGACTTTCTAGCTATGCCAGTAAAAGATTCTGTAGTTGCACTTAGTTAATAAAAGGTGTAATAAACATTACTTGAAAGGAAGACATATGTCTTCACTAACTGAATTTTATAACACAATGCTTATCAAAAAGCAAGACTTGAAATACTGCAAAAAGAAACTCCCTACAAGGATCTGATTTATTCCAGAAATAGTTAAGAGACTTAATTTATAGTGAACATTCTGAGTATAACTAGGAAACAAATCTAACCTGACAAGCAAAACTAAGACTTAACTCTCACTGAAATTTGTCCCAAAGATTCAGGTACCTGGGAACAGTAGGTTTTAATAGCTGAGGTTTAGTTTGATACTGTAACATCTGTAAGATTATTGCAATATTTGATAATCATCCTTAATGAATATCCGGGGAGAAGCAAATAACTTTGACTAGTATTTTGCGTATATTATTCATCAGGAACTTCTGATAGCAGAGTGTTCTAACAGACAAAAAAATCTTATGCCTGTTAAAAGCATTAAGAGCAAGCTCAAGTGCAGTTTCCACACCAAATGCCAAAACTACATAACACAGGGAACTGTGGCTAGACAACATAAATTCAAACTTCATGCTTTAGACTTTTAAGCAGTTTTAAACACTGACAGATTTCAGACAGAATTTTAGACAGATTTCTTTTTTTTTTTTTTTTTTTTTTTGATACCACAGAAATACTAACTCAGTCAGGTCTACTGACATGGGTGTCTTTTAAGACTGACCATAAGTTCCAGAAGGGGCAACAACTCCATTTAAGGCAAAGCAAGACAACTGCCACAGTTGTACTTTAAGAATATGTTCATCCACAGATGTTCATAATTTTATTGTCTCACTGATGTGACATAGCAAGGAATACAAAGAAAGTAGTTGTAAATTTGATAGGTTAGTAGCATATCCTTCTAACTATATAAAGATTGTTACCCCTAAGTATCTCTTCTGTTTTAGAACAGTGAAGAATAAGAACTTATTTATGTCTGTAATTACTTCCATGCAAGTTCAAATAAGCATAATTTCTTTTCCCAGATAAACAATATTCAATCCTTGTACTAATTGCTTCCATTTCAAAACCACAAGATTCTTCCCACTCTAGTTTTGCCATACAGAAATATCTGCCATAGCTATGCTATTTCTTGTCATAAGGCAGAGTACTACTCTAACTAGCTTCAATACGGTTTATACATGTAACAGCTTGTTTGCTTTAAGCTTATCAGCATAAGTGAAGAATCTTCTAACCCCTCCTAACCCCTAAGGCTTTTGCAACAAAAGGAGATGTCTCAATTGATCTTAAATGTAAGAATATGGTCTACAGGAACCATGATATGGTCCTCCACACAAAAGATTAATAACTCTTTTGGCAGTAGTTCCATACATTTGCCTCATCTTGCTTGATTCTTTTTACAATGCTCACTTCTGGTAATACTAGTTTACAGAGCTAAATATACACATTACTCCTGCATACAGTACTCATTTTAATGAAAGTGGAAAGGTAGAAACTACCCTGTTCAAGTTTTCCTCAAAGAAAAAGATAAAGCATAAAATAACAAAGGGGGGGAAATATTATTTATACTATATATCACATATTTTATATGTACAATTATAGATTTTGTATAAATATAGGTACATAGTTATATATATAATACATATTATATATATAATAAAAAAGTTTGCTGCTCACTCACTTGTCTGCTTCACAAAGCAATGAATCATATAATAAATTACAGAAATGGGAAGAAAACCACACAGAACAGCCTACATTTTATCACCATTTTCTTCAGAAATACCTGCATATTATCAAATAATACAGCAACTAATACAGACTTTTATATTAGAATTTTTCAAGAAGCTTTCCAGTTGGCTTCCTCTCGCCTTCTTCACTAAACCTGGGCCTAAGTCAAGTGCAAGAGCTATAGAAGCATCGACGTGGCCACCAGAGCAGACAGCCCAAAGAAGACAACCACTACTAAAGGAACCCTGAATTTGTGTTATTCCCATTTGAAACTCTACCCTCCCTTGGAACTTTTGCTCAGCCTCCAACGTTTAGAAAAATGACTACCATGACAATATCTGAACTGCCATATTTTCCAAACAGATAACTACTACATATTTGAAGCAGAAAGGATTTTCTTCATTTTATTAGATAATTAATCAGCAAGTACTGAAAAGGAAGACATTTTCTGTGTTTACCAGAAATGGCAGCACAATTACAAGAAAACACCAGGCTGCCCTGAAGGACTTCAGAACAAGCAGTCAGAATCATTGTGATCAGCAGTCACAAATAACACTTGGTTTTCAACGAAGTGAGGTGTAGTTGTCTTGCCTTTGACATCAAATAAAGTTAACCAGATTTGCTTGATTCTATAAGTTTTCACATTGCTTGTGTGTTCATGGACTAGAAGCCTACTTCCATCAGTAAGTCAGTCCACACACTTAGGCCATGGACTTTAAAGCCTCCATCTTGTGTCCTCAGGAGTTCCAGAGCAGCTTGGGTCTGTTCTTTAAGCAATGAAGATTCCTGACAGAGGCAGCTGAAGCGCTTCTTTAATTCTTCCCAGGACAATTCAGCTTTGTCAAGGCAACTTTTAACCCACCGCCCCTGCAAGGGGTCATAGAGCAAGTGGCTTCCCCAACCAGTTAAGAGGTCCAGATAAGATCTGCTTAACTGAGAATAATTACCAGCTAGGAAGGCAAGATAGGAACATGGGAGGCAAAGGCAGAAGGCAGAAAATCGCTCCTGGTTGCCCAGCAGCCAGGAAAGCAGGAGCCCGGCGCTGCATTCGTCTCCTGCAGCACTCGCCTGGTACCCGTCTAGGCTGCTCCCATCCCGATCCCCGTCTCCGGCCTGATCAGTGCCAGGCCCCTGCTTGAGCAGATCCAGCGCCGCCGCCACGATCTCGAAGGCGCGGGGCTGGGGCAGCTGCTCCAGAACACCGCACAGACAACGCAGCTGCCCCGCGGCCTCGCCGACCTCCTGCCCCTCCTCCCGCAGCCGGGTCAGCAGCAGCTGCGCCTCTGCCTGCAGCTGCACCTCTGGCCCAGGGCGACGCCGCGGCGGGCGGCGGGGCAGCGCCAGCAGGCAGGCCGCGGCCTTGCGGCGGGCGAGAAGCTCCAGGCCGCGGGGGTCGGGGCCGGGCCCCGCGCCAGGAGACTGCAGAAGGCTGCGGAGCAGGCGGCGACAGGCGGCGTGTGGCAGAACGCGGTTCTCCAGCAGCGCCAGTCCCAACAGCTGTGGGCAGCGGTCCAGGGTGGGGAAGGCGAGCAGAGGGTACGGCTGAGACCAGCGCAGCCGCCGTCCGAGAGCCTCCCGGAGCTTGGGCCGGGCACGGAACCGGTCATAGAGGTGCTGGAAATACCGCGCCCACTCTAGAGCCCTGTCCAGGGTGAGGGAGTCCCAGTTCCGCACCAACGCGGAGCGGGACACAGCAAGAAGCGCCGGCAACTGCTCCACCTGCCCCAGCACAACATCCATAGCTCAGCCTCGGCGCTATAGGTTTGAGCGGGGTCCTGCCGGGAGCCGGGGCCGAGCCGCGCCGCGGAAGAATGGCGTTTGGAGCTCTATTGGCTGAGCGGGACGTCAATCCGGCGCGGAGCGAGCTTTTGTTAAAGGAGTCGTTACTCACGTTCCGGCCGATCACCCAGCCGGGAGCGGGAAATTGAGTCGGATTAAAATGATAAAAACCGAGCACGCTTAATTTTTTTTTTTTTTTTTTTTAAGTCAATCGTTCTCCTCTAGGCCCTTCACCATCTTCGTTGCCCTCCTTTGGGCACTCTACAGTAGCTTTATTTCTTTACTATATCGTGTCGCCCGGAACTACACACGGGACGCGAGGTGAGGCCACACCAGAGCAGAGCAGGACAATCACCTCCCGCGACCGGCCTGTCTGTCTATGCTAAGAGCCATAGAACAATATCTAGCATAGTATTCCTAACAATCCCCTAAAAAATAAACCTCTTCAGGAGCAAAGCCCCCCCGCCCCACCTTTGGGGGTACTTCCCAATTTCAGTGATATCTCAGGCCGTGGAAGGCAGCCATGCCCGAACTCAGCAGGGAGCAGAGCTGCCCATGGCTACATACGGCTCAGTGTTCTGCCAGGGGCAGGGCTCACTCTTCTGCGCCACCAGTTACTGTCTTCATAGCTCATTAGTGATCCCTAGGGCACCAGGGATCGCAAATGTTCTCCGAGTACCTGGCTGGCTGCAGGGATAATGGCAGACACCTGCCCTGGCTGCCTGGGCACCAGGGCTGCTAGGATTTCCCACACAGATGCCCCCAGATAACATGGTGAAAACACTGTAACAGCTCCTCTCTGCAGTGACAAGAGGTGACTCCTCTACTTCCACCTCTGGTAGCTGAAGGACAAATTTACATGGCAAGCAAGTTAGGCATGACTTGACACAGCCTATATGTTGGAGTGACTGTTCTCAGGTGTTTGCCTAATGTCCACTGCCTCAAGGGCTTCCACTCAGCTGGGTTACATGGTCTTTTCCTCCATTCCTATCTCCTTGACAGAGCTACACTATGTGTTCCCTCAGACTGTGGAAGTGAGCAGGCAACTCTGGCTTCTGGCAGTTTCCACAGATGCACCCTGTACCCCTGCTTCTCAGGGTTGCAGCAGTGGCATCCTGTTGCTGGAGCTGGGAGGTTTGGGAGCTGCTAGATATTCCTCTGGAAGTTTGTCAGCCCCATGGCACAATCCTAGCCACTGGAGCGGGTCTGGAGGCAGCAGAGTTGCCTGGTGACTGCCTAGTGAGCCCCTGGTGCCTTTGGCTGAGCTGGGCTGCAGCAATGCCCAGGAGAGGAGGGTGGACACCCTTCTGCCTGCCAGGACATGACCCTGTGTCCAGTGATGAGGGCAACACTGCCAACCTGCCCAAGCAACTCCTTTAGCTTTCTGAAAGGCCCTAGCAACACCTGGCATAGTAAATGAGATTTGACTGGAATTTGCTGCAGGAACCAGCGACAGAAACCAAACTATAATGCTATGAGCTACAATACTGTAGGGCAACCATAACGCTCTTTGAAAGGGCATTATGCATCCTCATGCAGAATGTATGTTCTCTTCTGTATGTCCTAGTGCTGCAAATAGTTTTCTCCAAGTTTGTTATTAAACAGATTGCATTTTTGTGTGATGGAGTGTGCAAGGACTCTTGGTAACTTAGATAGGAAGAGACACAACATTTGTAGCTCTAACATCAAACTGACATGGGTGAAAGATGAGAAAGAGGTCAACAGCTTGCTTCTACTGCTTTCTTTTCCACTAAAGAAAACTGGAATGTGTGGGCAGAGCCACTGAACCCATTAGAATTGTGTGTCTCACTAGGAACGTGCTGAGACCTTGTCTCATGTCCACAGGTCCTTGCCCTAAAAGTAACATCAAAGCTGTTGGTGATGAGCTTCTCTAATTTACATCACACTTCAAAAATAAAGCAAAAGACAGATTAAGAAAATTGTAAATTGGGGTTTAGATACTAGGCCACCCTGTCTAGACCCTCTTGTAGACTGCCCTAGATGATTGTTTAGTAAAAGTCTTTCTTAAGTACACTCACTAAAACAGATCTCTCATCTGAGTTATCCTATTTTCTTATTTCAGTCCTATTTTCTTATTTTCTGTTTTTCTTATTTCTTACTTAAAAACAACATGAAACTGTAGGCTTGATGCTCTAGGTCACCTGTAAGTTAAGGGCCTAATACAGGTATTGAAGTAAAATTCTATGGCTCTTGTTTGTGATTGAAGGAGCTCATAAAAATCCCTCAATGTCTATGAATATAATGTATCTTTAGGTATCATTCTAAAAATATATGGTTTTCCCCTGAAAAATCATTTAAGTTTTCCGTTAGCTATTAAACATAACACTGGCTAAAATTTTACAAACGTAAAATCAGCCTCAATATCTCATCTAGAAATTTATTGCATTGTTAACAATGCAATTGCTATCGTAATTAATAACTTCATACTTACCTATCATCTGCCCAACCTTTATGTTCCAATGCATATTATAAAAAATATATACAACGAAAAGAAGATGGAGCATGCAAACTTTACAGTTACGTACAGTTGAATGTAGCACTTTGGGATGTTTCTTTGTGTTTTACTTAAATGAAAAAGTGACAGAAACTTATAATTCAACATTATATATATGGTATGTGATAGGTAATACATGTATATATAGGCCTCTCTGGTTTTAATATGGCACATCTTGAATGAAGGGTTGTGGCACAGAGGAAGAAAACAGTTTCAGTGAATTCCATGTTTAATTTTGGTAGGGATGTTTTTGGAGGTGCAAATGCTCCATGTCATAAAGAAGAAAAGATATTTTCCTTCACATTGGACAACTTTTCACAAGAAATCTTTCACATTACTGTTCTTTTTCTTTACTGGATAAAGCATATCGGTTTTTATCCTGTGACTATCTCTGTACGTCTCATTTCAAAGAAATCAAATAATCACATTTGCAGCACCAGGAAACTAACAAAAACAGGTTGTGAAAATCTAAGTAGTCTGGAAAAAACACTGTTATCAGGGATACTCTTGCATATGAAGGGAGATGGCCTGTGTCTTCTAGTAGGTCTCTGTAGAGCTGATTGAAAAATTAAATTTCCATTTTACAAAAACTGAATATTTCAGCACTTTTTTTTTTTAACTTAGGGTGAAAGTTCTAAATATCAGCATTTTTCATCAAAAGGGCACAGGTTGACATATCTGTGATAAAATGGTTCATGCAAAAAGATGTTTCTGTATTTCTAGGAATTGCAGCTGATTTTGGAGTCTCCTATCATATGCATATATCCGGATGCATATAATGAAAATAGAGCCTAATGTGAAGAAGCAGCAGAGTTTTGCATTAGAGTTTTAGAAAGCATAAGAAAATTATTTCAAGGAACAAAAAAGAAACAAGGTGTCAGTGAGATGGTTATGATTCTGTTGCACTACAATAGCCCATAAACCCCATAATTCTTTCTCTACACTCACCATTAAAGGAACTCCTTTTCTTCTCTGAAGTTCGTGTTATTATTTAAGACCCTGACCATTCTCAGAATGTATTTTAGGTTCTTCCACTGCAAGAGTGGGATCTGTTTATCAGCTGATTGATCTGCTGATGGTGGTACCATGTAGCAGTCACATTGAATTGTAAAATGAGATTGTTTTTCTTAGAGGTGAATTACTTGCATGTGATTGTTAAGAGATAGTACTCTTTTCTATGACCAGTCTTAGATCTAGCTAAGTAATAGCTTGCATAGGCATAGAGTTCTTTCTTAGTAATCAGCATTATTACTAAACATCAAAATTGTTACTTACTATCAACTCATACTAAGACACTTGCTACCTAATAGTATTGCAGAGTTGTATAGGTATGGTTTAAAAGTACCTGTTCAGTGCTGAGTTGGTTTTCTCTCTGAGGAACACTGTAGGATAGTTGGGAAATACTTGGGAAGTAAGTACGGAGAGACTGAGAGGGTGAGGCAGAGAGTTAGTATTGGGAAAGGGGATAGGAAAGGGAAAGTTCATGTTAAGATGTCAGGAGATATAGTAAGAACACAGAGATGGGGCAGATAGAGTGGTGAGTGGATTTTCAGATAGCACTGTGTGCAGAGTGTGCTTTCCTGCTTGATTACTTTGTAAAAAAGAACCCAAAAGTTTATTTCTAGGCTTAACATAGGTCTTTGGTTCTTTGGTTGTTTGATATCAGCCTGCTTCCTCTACTAATGATGCTTGTAGTAGTCTCTCATACTGTTTTATGGTGGTTTTGGATGTGTATTTCATGTTATTCAAACTATACAATCTCTCTATTTTTATGTAACAAGAAGTGAAAGTCATAATGATACCTTAAAGAAAATTGTAGAGAAGAGTTATCACTTCATTACACAGCCTGAAAAAATAACATTGTTATGTCTTATATAAAAGCAAAGAAGAAAATAGGAGAACAGGGTGTATCTTAAATGATAGGCTAGAGCACAGATTTACAATCACAACAAATTGGATTGTTTAGATGTCCTCTACATGCTTCTTCTAAGTAAATGTGATAGTATGAACAGGCCAGTATTTCTTGTGTTGTAGGTTTGGTTCTGTTTTCTTGTTTTGTTTGTTTTTCCCCAGTAAAGTCTATTTTTGTTTGTTTGTTTGTTTGTTTGTTTTATTTAATCTCTAAAATAAGCATTAAAATAAGAGTTTTGAGGGTATTCATCTATGGTTGTATTAAGCTATAGTAAATATTCCTCTGTTACAGCTTTTGATTGACAACATACATGGCAAAGAAAGTTGATGATGAAGTAAGAGAAGTGTCTGTTAAAAACAAAAATCTGGGAAGTAATTTTCACAGTTCCCTGAAAACAAATCTGCTTTCCAGTGAAGCACTGCAAAACAGTTTGAACAAGCCTTGCATTTAATATTAATTACTTTGCTGTGTTATCTAAGCTGAGAAGTCAAGTAAAAGATTCATATGAAGTTTTATGGAACTAGTGAGTTTCTTTACTCGGGTTATGGAGCCAGTAAAATTCACCCTGGCAGGAAATACCAGTTTTGAAGCAAAATTGGGCAAGGTAGCCAGAAGTCTGGATTTCATTGTTCCTCCTTCTCAGAAGTCATGTTGGCTATAAAATGGTTGTACTGTTTCTCCTGAACAGAAATTTAGGACATTGTTTACTCATTTAACTGGCATTATAAAACTCCCAAATGATCTTTCCTTAGTTAAGGGGGTGTTATTGTAAATTACAAAAATTAATACGTTGAGAGAGAGATGTATGATCATCTATATTTCTGGCACTAATCTTCACTTTCTAACTGTAAGGAGATTTGTTTAGCTGCCTCAAATTGTGTGTTAGACACAAGTTTGCCACACTTATTATCTTACACGTAGTGAAGACTCCAAACTTATGAACCATTCTTGTAGAATTTCTTTCTATTTCTGCAACAAACTCTCTGTAAGACTGAGGTCGTTAGTCAAGCCACTACCTGGCAGACCATATCACCCCTTCCATATCTTCTGGTGAGGTACTTAATTTTTTTTTGTGTGTGTGTGTGTCAATGTAATCTCTCAATATCTCAGAAAAGAGCAAGGCTGTGGTGGGCTTTTGGTATGAGAACAGATCAAATTGCATAATAAAGGTATTGAACCTTTTAATTTGTACATCAGCATGAGCCTCAGATTGTACGAAAGGCATATCTCTCAGGGATTTCCCCTGAAACCTATAACTCCTGCTTGTAGTGTGTTGTTGTATTAGTAGCAATGCCTCTTTGTGATGAGTTAGGCTCTGATTTTAGTAACTGGTGTCATTGGTCAAGCATCGGTTTTGCAATGCACTAGAGTGCAAATTGATAGCAACTCAGCATGCTGAAAGAATGCTATATATAACGTCACTGAGATAACCTAAACTTCACTCTAATACACCTATGTCTGGCTATACCAAAACTGACATTTTTTTGTATAAAAAAAAACAGATTTTGCTGCCTAGCTCTATTTCTAATTTTGATACTATGAATCAACTGTACTAGTAAAACTGCTAAGCTAGAGTATAGCTCTTCAGTATCACAGACGTAAACATAAGCGTAATTGAGTGCAAATGGAATCACCTTTTTTATGTGAATAATCAAACAGAAGTGAAGTTAGTATAGTTCCTTTGCACCACATGAGTCTTATTAAATGATCATGTATGCACTCCAAAAAACAGTTGCAGTTGTTATGTGTATATGAGCTACAACTAGTTTTGCCTGAGCTTGTTTGAGTTAATGCATTTTTAAGTTTTATTTGCTGTGGGATAAGAGCATGCATTAATGTTGATCAGCTGATGAATGGTAAAGTATTGAGCTATGTGCTTTGGTAATTTGCCTTTGTTTGTGATGCCCTCTAGAGAGATTTAATTTGCTGCCTGTTGGGGTGGTAGGCTTGATAGATCACAGCATATACTGATTAGTTTGCGTACATGCCTTCTTTTTCTCTAAGCCAAGAACACTCTTATCTACTTAAGTACTTTCTAATAGGAACAGGTGCAAAAATTCATCCTTCTGAACCATTATTCCAGCTTGAACCCAACCACTTTTTTTGGGTACATGTTAAGAACTGTCATGAAGAGCTATCTGTTTTAGAGATCATCTTATCAGAATCCTCTGAAAATAATATTCCATAAAAATTGAGTCATAAAGGCGGCTATGGCTAAAGGTTTGGAATTTTGATATGTCATACTTTAGTACTTGTATGAAATGAAGCATACTCGGACTAAGTTTATTCTAGCATCACAGGTTTAGTATTGAGTAATAGTATTGGAAGAAAAAAAAAACAATGTTTAAGAATAACAACTAGGAATTCTTTCCTACTTGAATATTCTGCATTTTTCCACGACTCTTAAATTGCTGTTATGCACAAGAGTTTAGGGAGATCTCATAAACACATTTTCATGTTATATTTGGTTATATTTTTCATTTACATAAAAAGATATATAAAACTCTACGCAAGACAACTATGGATATGCTATTTATATGCATGTCTGAGTTCTAATAACAGAATTCACTTTCATTGCCTTAATATATGAAAACATCTCAAAATTGTCAGATACCACTCCTTTGCTGCTCTATACAGTGTCTTTGCAAATAATATGTCTGTATTTAGAGAGAGCTACACTAAAACACATATATGCACATGCTGGATAGACATTTCTTTTTTTGAGCGTTAAGACTTTTACGTATCTGTTGTTTCCATTTTTATGTCTCCAATGCTTTTATGTGAATTTTTCCAGCACATTTCTCATTATTCTTTCAACTTTTACTCTACTGAATGGCTGCAGCTTTCAGACATATAACCTGAAGTGTCCTGGAAGAATTTACATAAAAACAATAAAACCAAGGCAATGGAAACCACAGAATGTATACATAATTTTTTTTTCAGTCTTTGCTAAGAAGCTCATTGGCTAATATTTACAAATTAATCTGATTTTCCATTTTAACATCCTTTTCACTGTGAAGCAAATGTGTGAGAGTGGGATGGTGGGAATCATTCTTGAAGTGAAGAGGAGCTTATGTGTGAATCTCATTAAGGTTAAAAGATTTTGCTTTTCTCCATCCTAGTATATCAAAAGAACATTCCATTAAAAAAAAAATAAATTCATATCAATGTCTGAATCAAGCAAATGCTAATGCAAAGCTTTGAAGGGATTTTTCTTCTTGTTTAAGAAAATGGTGTTTTTTTTGTTTGTTTGTTTATGTAGAAATATAGTATAAAGGAATAATAAGGATAAAGGAATAAAGGAATACTGGATTCTGTTATCTACACTCATAATGTCCTCTAAAAGCAGATCATTAAAACTCATGCAGCCACTTATACGATCAATAGTACAGTAAAACAATTTTGGTTTCTGTTGAGAGCTGCTTGCTAATAACAAGTTGTGTACCTGTGTCTTGGGTTGAAGACAGGTATCTGCTAGGGAAAGGCAGAACCCTCCCTCGGGACACCACCCCCCCCCTCCCAATTCCTAATATTAACGGCCCTCCCGTAAGAAG
>VXBU01001733.1:9513-23255 GCA_013400315.1 Bombycilla garrulus
TGTCGTGTCAGGGCTGTGTGAGGGCTGTGTCGTGTCAGGGCTGTGTCAGGGCTGTGCCCAGATGTGCCCAGCTGTGCCCGGCTGCAGGGCTGGTGGCAGCCCCTTCGTCTCCCTGCCACTGATCGTCCCAGGGAAGTGGCTCCTGGCTGTCCTGGGAAGAAGCAGATCAAAGCCAGAGTCCAGGGCATGGAAGGTGGATATCAGGGAAAGGTTCTTCCCCAGAGGGTGGCAGGGCACGGAACAGGCTCCTCAGGGAATGGGCCACCACCGTCTGTCGGTCAAAGCTGCTGGAGAGCTGATGTGGCCTCCCGCGGACACTCCCCTGATTTTCATTGTCCGAAAGTCTCAATTGCCACTCCAAGCATCACTGGGAAGTAAACAAGAGGAATTTCACAGTGGTATCTTAGTAGCTGTGACCTAAAAAGCCGTAAAGGACACAGGTGAAGTGTCCCTTAATAGAAAATGTTTAAAAATTCATTTTATACATAAATTGCTGAAAAAGAATCATTTATTCACCATATAATTCCTGCAAATATTAAATTACACTCTAAATCCCTCTCAGCCCATTAAGTTTTCTGTGCAGCAGGGCTGGTTTTGAATGTCCCATTCCTCTTCTCCCCACTCCTATCAAAGGGATGTAGAAACTGAAACAAAGCTGCCTTTAGGGCAGCAAGTGATTACTTTGTGCCAGAAGGGCATTTCAGAGCATGAATTATGAATGAATAAGTACAAAACATGTCTCCAGCTTTTTCAGTTTCAATATGACAATATTTTAAACCAGCACCTGAAGCAGTAATTCAGGGGAATGTCAGCTGTTCTGGGTGCTAAATCAGATGTGGGNTCAGGGAAAGGTTCTTCCCCAGAGGGTGGCAGGGCACGGAACAGGCTCCTCAGGGAATGGGCCACCACCGTCTGTCGGTCAAAGCTGCTGGAGAGCTGATGTGGCCTCCCGCGGACACTCCCCTGATTTTCATTGTCCGAAAGTCTCAATTGCCACTCCAAGCATCACTGGGAAGTAAACAAGAGGAATTTCACAGTGGTATCTTAGTAGCTGTGACCTAAAAAGCCGTAAAGGACACAGGTGAAGTGTCCCTTAATAGAAAATGTTTAAAAATTCATTTTATACATAAATTGCTGAAAAAGAATCATTTATTCACCATATAATTCCTGCAAATATTAAATTACACTCTAAATCCCTCTCAGCCCATTAAGTTTTCTGTGCAGCAGGGCTGGTTTTGAATGTCCCATTCCTCTTCTCCCCACTCCTATCAAAGGGATGTAGAAACTGAAACAAAGCTGCCTTTAGGGCAGCAAGTGATTACTTTGTGCCAGAAGGGCATTTCAGAGCATGAATTATGAATGAATAAGTACAAAACATGTCTCCAGCTTTTTCAGTTTCAATATGACAATATTTTAAACCAGCACCTGAAGCAGTAATTCAGGGGAATGTCAGCTGTTCTGGGTGCTAAATCAGATGTGGGTGATATTTTAAATGTCAACACTTATTTCGCTTGCTTACCAACCTGGGCAAGGATGGAGAGAGAATAAAAAGCTTTTTAGTTATTTTCCATGTGGAATGCAACCAACTGGGTGTACTGGTTACCACTGGCAGAAGTACCCGGGGCCTGGGGCTGCCCCACTCTCAGCTGTGCCCGAGGCATCGGAGGGGGTTCTGTTCCTGGATGTTTGAGGGATCAGAAACCAGGGTTCTGTTCCTGGATGTTTGAGGGATCAGAAACCATCCCTGGTGAGTCACTCTGAGATAACAACAGCACCAGCTTCCCCACTGGGAGCTTTACATTTTGAAAGGACAGGCCTTGTGTTGAAAATGAACATGTTGGGCTGGTAATAGCAGACTCCTGTAGCTGTGCAGATGCACAGAAATCAACCTATCATTTTCCCTCTGTAATTAATTATAGGATGCAATTGATGCAGATCTAATAAGAATGCTCCCAGCTGTCACATCCTTGAAACTACTGCCGAGAGAAATAAAATAGAAAAGATCAAGGGACGGTGAATATGAAAAGAGGTATTTGAAATGCAAGAAAGACAACATCTTTCTCAGAAAGAACTACCTGTGCTCTGAAAAGATGCACTACGCAGGACAGTGTATTTAGATGTCCTTTTAAATAAACTAGAATTATGCAAGAAGGAAATGGAAACAGAACAATTTGCCCTGTGAAAAGCTGTCTCTTAACCAGGGGGAACATTATCAGAGCTCGGTGTAATCTGTGTAGACATAAATGGTGCCTTGCAGGAACAGGGGGAAAGTCTAAATGGAGTCTTTGAATATTTCAGCTGAATGAGATCCTGATTAAGAACCGCAACCATTCCCATCCTTTCCACCGCCTCCTTTTGAGAAACAAGCCAAGCACTAAATTTGTTTTCTAGTCGTTCCAGCCTCAACATGAAGTCAGATGACGGGCTGAGACCGAACTGCAAAGCCGCCCAGATCACCACAGCCATCATCAGCATCCCCACGCCGCCGGCGCTGACGCCCGAGGGCGAGACCCGGCCCGGCCCGGGCAGCCCCGGCCCCGGCACGAACGCTCCCGGCCCGGCCAGCATCGTCAAAGTGTCCGCCTTGTAGAGCCCCGGCCCGGGGCTGCGGCTCCCCCGCGCCCGACCCGCCGGTACCGGCACCGGGACAGCAGCAAGCGCTGGGCGAGCAGAACCTGCTGAGGCCGCTTGTGCCCCGGGAGGAGCCGAAAGCACCTGCGGAGGCCGAGGGAGGAACCGCCACGGCGAGCAGTCACTGGAGCAAACGGAAATATAACACTGTGTATCGCAGCACCTTTTTAAAGGTTTTTAATGGATAATATTTATTCATGAGGAAATGACTGAAAAGGTGAAAAACAATGGATTTTGTGAATTTTTTTTTTTTTTTTCTTCATGGAGCAGAACCTGGTAGGATTCTTTAATGGACAGTTGGCTCTGGGAACAGCCCCACGGAAAAGATTTAGACAAAAGAAGCCACCTGTCACAGCAGTCCCCTGCCTGGCTGTGTGTGTGTGTGAGTGTGCAGAGAGCCCCTCGAGGGCAGGGCCGGCCCCGTGGTGCCCAGCAGGAGCCCAGGCGTGCCAGCACCCCCTGGGCACTCACACCCACACACACACCTCCCACCCTGGATGCCACCCCCAATTTAGACTATTTTGTATCCGCCTTTCAAGTCAATACAGTGCAATTGCAAACAGTGTGTTTGTCTGCTAATTATTGTCTGTGGAAACATATTTGTGGAGAAAAACAAAAACAACAACAAAAAAAAAAAGAAGACAGGCTTTAGTAGAGTTTTAGTCCCACCTGGGTATCTGCTTTCTATTTTTGTTATCACTTACTTGTAAGAGTGTGACTAGACTACAGTTCTGTATTTTTAAAAGGAAAAAAAAAAGGTAGGATTCTTTTTTAATACTGTACACACAAATGGCAAAGAATGAAAGCACTGAACTCAACTGCATCAAGCGTTCCTGAGTCTAACAGAGGTTCCTGGTAATGTATGCCCATGCTTTTTATGTTTCGGTTTCTGTATAGAAATTCCTTTGCTAGCACTGGACGCATAACCCACTGTAAATAGTAGCCAAATAATGTCTGGATTTATACTTGATAACAATTAACCCCAGAGCCAAATATCTTGCATGGACAGAGAGGTATTTGGCTTTTTCACAGTCCTAGGGCTCCAGTTGTCCCATCCATGGCTTCTGGGCTGCATTGATTTTGGGGATAGACAAGGTCAGCAATTTCAGTTCTCCAGGCCCAGCACAGGACCTGCTTGAGAAGGGGGAGCAGGACTGGGGTTGAGAAAACATTTGCTAACATGTGGTACAGACAGCATTTCCTATTCACAGTTCTACACTTAGTTTGGGAAAAGCCTAATCATGAACTAACAGCTAACCAAAAACTGAAGAACACTGTGTGGTACTGCCAGGTACCTCATCCTGGGCCTGAGCCCTGCTCGGCGCTGGCACCTCCTCTGAGACCTTCTAGGAAGGATTCACCATAAAGAGCTCATGGACCTGAAACAGCTGATTCCCCCTGCAAGAGGAACTCCTTCCTGCGCTCTGCCTTCCTGGAGTCACCTTTCCTGGAGATCCACGAAGGGCAGGGTGAGGAACATCCCCTCTTCCCCTGTCCCACCCGGTGTGGCTGAGCCCCCAGGTCACGCACAAACCCCTCCAAGGCAAATGCACTGCCCCAGCAGCCCGGAGGGAGCAGGGAAACACATCCCATTCCCCACATCCCATTCCCCTCATCCCATTCCCCTCATCCCATTCCCCTCATCCCATTCCCTTCTGAGCAGAGATTTTACCAACACCGAGTTAGAAGAATGGCTCAAGGAGTGTTTGAGGCTGGTTCAGCACAGGGATGATGTTTTTTAACATCTGTCATAACCTCTCCCGATGTAATATTTATATGCACATATACACACACATATAACTGACTACAGACACATACATGTATAGTAATTAATGCTGATTACTCATACGAGCTGCACCCTGCTTTGGCAGCACTCCCGCTGTGAGTGAGCAATGGCTGATGCTTTAACTCAAAACCCTCCTTAGGATCCTACAACATCCTAGAACAGTAGGGCTATGGCTGAGCCTCCGGTAGCTGCTCCAGCTTGCAGTCATTTATTCCAGTGCTGTAATATGTTACCCAAAACTATGTTTAGTCCTGTTTTAAAAGTTTAAAATGCTCTGCCTTGTGCTACTTCCTGTAGGAGGTTATACTGCAGTTAATCTTACCATTACTGAGTTTTTTCCTCAATGTTTTAATTTAATTTTTGCTTTATTTTCATTAACTATCATCATTTGAGCACCCCTGCCCTTCTAGATCAGAGGCCTTGCTCTCCAGCACTTGCCACCTTTGCAACCTCATCTCCACTGGCAGAGTGAGGGTGAAATGCCCCGTGCTGACAGGGGACAGGAATAAAAATTACAGAGTCAGGGATTCCACATGGATTCTTGGTGCTGCCTTTCTTATTCCTGATTCAGTGTGGAGTGCAGAACAAGGCACTTCACATCTCTGTAGCTGTAAACAGCCATCGTGGCAGCCCTCGTCCAAAGCACTGCTGGGCCTTTTAATTGCTGTCAATCCAACTTCTTGGAAAAGAGAGTATAATGTTAAACTTTAGGAGGTTAAAAGGAAGGAGGAAAGCCAGTTCCAGGAGTTTCTGGCTGGCTGCTTGGGCTCTGATTGCCACAGCCTCTGTTTTCTTCCACAGAACAGGAATTGTTATCCTTGCTGGGGAACCACAGCCTCTGCCAAGAACTGGGCAGGTGCTGCCCCACGCTATCAGGGGATAAAAACACAGAATTAAGGAAGCCTGGGCCTAGAAGAACAGGGCTAGAAGTGTTTTTAATGGAGGCATTGGCTCCCTTTATCCTCTGAAGCTTCTGAAAGCACCTGGAACTGTGTTGTGGAAAACCTGTGTGTCTCCAGGAGAGCCCTGAACACCCCTGGGAACTGCGGGGACAGGGATCCCTCCCTGGGGACAGGACGGGGATCCCTCCCTGGGGACAGGACGGCGATCCCTCCCTGGGGACAGGACAGCGATCCCTCCCTGGGGACAGGATGGGGATCCCTCCCTGGGGACAGGACAGTGATCCCTCCCTGGGGACAGGATGGGGATCCCTCCCTGGGAACTGCGGGGACAGGGATCCCTCCCTGGGGACAGGATGGGGACCCCTCCCTGGGGACAGAACGGCGATCCCTCCCTGGGGACAGGACAGGGATCCCTCCCTGGGAACTGTGGGGACAGGGACCCATCCCTGGGGACAGGACAGCGATCCCTCCCTGGGGGACAGCGGCCCTACAGCCCCTCGTTCCTGACCCAAGGGGCCAGAACTTCCCCAGACAGCCCCGAGAACAGGCCCAGCCACTCCTGAGAATTCCCGAGGCACAGCTCCACCCGAAGGCTGTGGCTCATTCCCTCCAGGGCTCCCAGCGCTGCCTCACCAGCGTCCCAGCCGCTCCTGGGACCTCCCGTCCCTGACCCCGCACAGAACCAGGAGCAGGCTCTGGGAACAGCCCCACTTCAGTTCAAAGCCTTCCCCACCTCTCATTCCTTTTTATAGTTTTTATAGTTTTAGAAAAGCTCCTTTAAAAGAGATGTAAACAGATTCTTTGTACAGAAAGCAAGTGGAAGGGCATTATTATTTCAGATTTTCCTAAAGCAATATTTAAAATATCAAAGAGGCAACTCCTTTTTCTGAGGATTTCATTTCCTTTCCAAAGCTTTTTCTGGAGGAAAAATTTCCACCAATTTTCAGCCTATTCTGTCAATAGATTTCCTCTCTTCCCACCTGGCTTTGAGCTGCTAACAGGATTCACACCCAGCTGGCAGCAAATGATGAAAAATACCTTTCACACATAGGCCTTGACTTCCATCTACTCTTTCCAAAAACCACCTTTTGCTTTCATTTTCTAAGTAACACACCTGGCTTTAGTGTGGAATAAAGCTCATGGATAATTCAAAATACATCTTTTTTTAATTGGCCAGAAGGACCAAATTTAATCAATGCCACTTCTTTGACCTAAACCTGTTGCTAACACACCTGTACTGCAACCCAGCATTTGTCATTCTAGTCTAGACACGTTAAGGTGTATGCATGAAAATCAGATTAATACCAGCCAAAGAATGCAAATTTCCTTCAAGATTTTCCTTTTTTAAGTAAAGTAAAGACATTGCAAATATGTTGCATCGTACACGTATTGTACAGAAAATTCAGGAAATTAAAAATCACATTTAATTTATGTGTTGCAACATCCCTTGGACTTTGTGATATTTTAATCTGGACTAAGGCAGAGTGCCAAAGCACTCGTGGAGAGCTGGTGAACATCAGTAGCTTTGAACTGCAAATTTAATTCTGCTTTTAAAGTTAGGTGAATAAAACACCTTTTCCACATCATTCACCCATCCAGTCTATCTCAGTATTTTGTTTTAGAACACTTATTTTTCTCCAACACTTGAAGCCAACTGCAGTAAATCCATGAGTTTAGAGCCCAAGTTTTTAGGTTTTGCATTTGCCAAAAAGGCTGCCAGTGGTGATTTTCTTTTTCTAAAACTGTAAGAGCAAAGGGAAGGCAGGGAACATCAGGAGCTGAGCACCAGCAGCCTGGGCACTGCTCCTGATTTCCTGAGCAATCACTAAGTGACCTCGAAGAAGTCATTTCACCTCTCTGCCAGCCCTACAACCTGTAGAGCAACGAGCACCTCCTCTTGCAGCAAGTGGAGTTCAGTTCCTGACATCCCCGAACACCACAGGGAATTCTGGACAGGATTGCTGCTCCTGCCCAGG
Source organism: Bombycilla garrulus (assembly GCA_013400315.1). NCBI lineage: Eukaryota > Metazoa > Chordata > Aves > Passeriformes > Bombycillidae > Bombycilla > Bombycilla garrulus. Next base: position 16,809 of record VXBU01001733.1, read on the forward strand.
GAGCAGGACCTGTGCCAGGAACGCTTCAGTGGAACAAAGGCCGGGGTGACAGAGCTTGTGACCTCCCTCCTCCTGTCCCAGTCAGGTCTGTCCCTCCGTGTGTGTCCGTGTGTCCCTCCCCTCCCGGGGTTAAACCAGTGCTACCCCAGAGCCCAGGCAGCGCTCTTCCCACTGTGCGCCCACACTGGGAGGGAGCTCCCAGGGGCTCCTTGCACCAACCAACTCCCAAAAACAGTGTCACGGTCTATTTTGATAACCCAGTATGGCATTCCAATGCAATGGTGTTTTCTTTAGGAGTTCTATGTTATAAGAAGCTCTCAAATCTATTATTTTCTATTTTCGTACTTTAAATGGGCTTTGCTTTACAAATGTCAGAGGACAGATATGAAATGTACTGGACACAACTGCAGGTAGCTTCATTTGGGAACAACTTTCTAGAAGAACCAAGTTTCCTGTTGTCTTATTTTGGAATTGTAGTGCATATGTTGAAACTTGTATATCATTTACAGTATTGAGTCTTGTGCCACTGCTGTACCTGATGTATCCAATCCGGATTAAACAGAGTATGTGCCACAAATACCAACAGCATGCTGTCATTTCTTCTAAAAACCTTCCGGGAGGTTCTTTTGGAGAACTTTGAGTGTTGACCTAGGCCACTCAAATTGCATTTGAGTACTAATTAACTCTTCGCTAGGCAGTCATTAAAGCAATCAGTGAGATGTCGCAGGACAGCAATAACGAAGATACTGAAGTGCATCCCTCAGTGTCCTCTCTGAATGTTAAAAGTGGCAAAAATCCATCTTGGAAACAAAATCACGCTGTCTTGGCCTTTTCCAGCTACGCAGACAAAGGGGAACCCCCCTCCCTGGAGTCATTTGTAACACGAAGGGAGGAGCAAAGTACAGAAATAAAACCTTCCAAAATTAGTGCAGAGGCAACCCAGGGTCAGCACCCTGAGCCAGCCAGCACTCCCATCTTTTCCTGCCCCAGGACAGCTCTGTACAAGCCAAACAGGAAATATCAATTAGTTTTAGCACTAATAGTAATTCCATTTCTAATTAAAGCTCTCCTGTAAGTGTGGGAAGTCTATTGTTGCACCCAGAGGGACAGACCAGTTATGATTGCTGCACATCTTCTACATAATTAAATCCTCTACCGCACAGCTTGCTGAACACCTTGCTATAGAAATGTTATTTATACAGTGTTAATTAACTGGATTTAAATTGGCAATACAGGCATTGAGATGCTCGTTTCACTCTGCCATTTCACTGGGATATGATCAGTGCCTGATGTTTACCAAGAGAGTTTGGGAAAATGGGATGGTCACCAGCTTTGAACAGACCATGGAGTCTCACAGGAAATTCAGCTTCATCCAACAGTCCCAGGAAGGCAAGGCAGGCAGGAGGGAGCCCAGAGGGGCTGTGGGTGCCCCTGGATCCTGGCAGTGCCCAGGGCCAGGCAGGCAGGGCTGGGAGCAGCCTGGGACAGTGGGAGGAGTTCCTGTCCATGGAAGGGGGTAAAGCAAGGTGAACTTCAAGGTCCCTTCCCACCCGAACCATTCTGGGATTCCATGAAATACAACTTAGACTGTTTTGTATTTTCTCCTTTCTGACATTCCACATATGGGAATGGCTGCCTTTTATCCTCCTCCTTTTATTTTGGATTGTAAAGATTCCAACTGAGCATCCAGCTGTCTTTCTTTTCCTTTTATTAACAAACTGTAACAGTGGACCTGTGCAAAACATTTACCAGACACAGCTGCTTGTAGAAGGACACCATTTTTCTTCATCTCAAACAATGTCTGTCTCCTGCCGGTGTCCCCGAGAGCAGCACCGTTGTCACAGGCCCTGTGCAGCCCTGGGCCCAGCAGCAGCACGAGGCCATCAATCCCCATCTCTCAGCAGCTCCTGCAGATACACTGAGTTGATGTGGTAGGCGCTCATGCAGCTCAGGTGCCAGTAGCTCCTGCTGTAGTGAGCCACTGCTGTGTAGTAGCTCTGCCAGGCGTCGCAGTAACGCTTCCAGCAGTGCTCACAACTCCAGCCCTCGTGTGCAGCACCATCCCAGGAGCTGCAGCTCTGCTCCTCTCCAGTGCTGCTCGTGGCAGGACTGGAGAACTGACGGTTGTGGCTTTTCTTGTGCTTAGCATTTTGTTTCAGGACTTTCTTTTTCACTCCGTTCTGCCTCGGGCCGTGGGCTCGCCCCCGAGGCTCCTCTGGGCTGGGACAGGAACTCGCCCGGCCCTGCCATGCTGTGGGCACAGCACCTGTGTGCTCAGTGTCTGCAGAGGCCCCAGAGCAGGAGTTACTGGAAGCCCTGGAGCTGTCTGAGGCGTCGCTGTCAGCAGACACACTCCCCACCTCTGCCTCTGGGAGATGTTCCATCTGCTCCCACTCCACATCCCCGTTCCTGGGCAGCTCACGCTGCTCTCCTGGGCCTGAGTAACTTCTTACAATCTCCACCTCTCTCTCTGACCCTTCCTTAATGAAGTAATCATAGTCTTCAACAAAATCTGAGAAGCTCCAGGGATTGGTGAGTTGGTTTTTGAAAGAAGACAAGCATGGAATTTTGGGAAGGTTTTTTTTTAAGGCCTCCTCATCTGGAGCCTGAGTGCTGTGTTGTCCATCCGTCCTGGAGCTGGGTTTGACCTGATTCCTCTGCTCTGAGCGACAGCTGGAACTCTGGGGGGTTCTGCTGTTTTTCTCTGCATTTGCAGGATTTGTGCTCTTTTTCATCTGTTTTTGCTTTGGAGTCTTTTTTGGCCTTTCTACAGAAGAATTATCCCTTGGAGGGTTCGAGGGAGGCTGAGCTGTGTCTGCAAAGCCATTCTGGACAGGCTGCAGCACTGGTTGCTCTGGTTTAGGACACACAGTGTCACAATTCACCACAGGACCCACAGGTATTGCAGGTTTAACTTCTACCTCCCCATCTTCAAACTGCTCCATCATTCCTGGAGGGATTGGCTCTGCACAGAGAGAAACAAGCAGCCACTCAACCAAGTGCATCCTTCCCTCTGGAACACCCCAGTGAAGCTTCTCAAAATCGTGTGTCAGACATTAAGTGAGGGCCACAAACCAACCCCTTCAACTCCTGGAAGAGTTTTAAGAGCCAGAACATTTCCTTCATAGAAGGCACCAAAGGCTGCTCAAGACAAACAACACTCCAGTACCTGTCAGGAGCAGAGTGTGAAAACCGTGGACTAAAAGCAAAGCAGCCCCAGCAGAGAAGCCACACATCAGCCCCCTGGGCTTGTCTGAAGCTCTGACTGACAGGAAACCACCAAGCCCAGCTGCATCCCCAGCACAGAGCCCACCTGGCAGAGGAAGAAGCTGCAGGTTGCACTTCTGAGCAATTTTCATCATGGTGTTCTCCTCCTCCCCACGGCAGCAGAAGGTGACAGCCAGACCCAGGGTGCCTGTGGGACAGAGCAGAGTGAATTCCCAGCAGAGCTGCAGGGCTCCAGAGCTGCAGGGCCAGCAGAGCTGCAAGGCTGCAGGCCAGGGCTGTCCCTACCGAAGCGCCCGGCACGGCCGATGCGGTGCATGTACGTCTCCCAGTCCAGGGGCACGTCCAGGTTGATGACCAGGTTCACCTTCTCAGCATCAATTCCACGAGATGTCTGCAGGAGGGGAGGAGGAGAAAAGGGCAGGGAGAGCTGAGTAACCCCAGAGCTTTCAATCAGCACGGAGCCCCAGGGAGGCTGGAAGGGCCCAAGCTCCCCAGAGCCACCCCAGCGTGCCTGGCACTCAGAGCACGCTGCCCACAGAGCGGCTGCACAGCAACACACAAACTGAAAACCATTTCTGAGCCAGACCACAGAATGGGCTGGGCTGGATGGGCCCTGAAAGCACCATCTCATCTCATCCCAGCCATGGGCAGGCAGATGAGGAATGGGGGTGACTCCTGAGCTTCACAGTGAAAATAAGTCACAGACCACAGTGCCTCATCAGCACTTTTATGTTCCCTCCAATTCCAAGCCAAATCTAATCCTCTGAAGTAACTTTATGTGCAATAGTCCTGCATGCTATAAAATTTGCACAGTAGTTAATAAATTGGAAATAGAATCTGTAAAATCTTGTTTGAAAGCAGTAAAAGCTCACCAAATCTGTGGAAATCAGAACTCTGCAGTGGAATTGCTTTAATTTAGCCATGGCATCAAGTCGCTGATTCTGATTCATGTTGCCTAGGAAGATAAAAATTAAAAGCACGTTACATTCTTCATCTTTATGCCACTCACATTCTAGCAAACATTTGTATCATCAGAAATAAGTCAGAAACTTCCTCAAACATCAATTCCAAATGAGAAAAGAAGGAACAAGCAAAACTGGAAAACTCAGGTCACTCATTACAAAAACAATTTTTTCCTTGTAGACCGAGTCTTAAACGACCTGTGAAGATTCTAATGCTATTCTCAGCCATTTATCGAGAGGCCCTGCAAGGCAAGCTATAAGATATATTTTACTATTTTAGGTCATATTTAGGCACAATTTCAGTGAAATCAGAAAATTATGAGTGAATTTACCTGAAATGCACTCGGCAGGGAAGCCTCTGGATGTCAGGATTTCAGCCAGATGTTGAGCCCTGAGGGAACACACACACTGAGAACTGGAAATAAAACCCTGGAAATAAAAGGCCTGACAACACCTGGGCAGTCCTCGGGTTACTCTCTCCAGCCAAGGCCTGCATTCTGACATGTTCACTAGTGCACACTGAATTCCTCAGGCTGTATTGCAGACCTGAAGTTTGCAGAGTGCTCTGAGACATCACAGGTCCCAGAAGTTTATCCACATGCACAGAAATTTATTTATGGCTGGACATTACAACCCCTGCTTTGTCCAGGTGTTTTTCCAAATGTATTACCTGCTGTGCAAATTGGAGAAGACTAAGGCTTGGTTGAAAGGAATCTTGCTGAACAACTCCTGCAGGTGCTGGGTTTTTTCCTCAAAGGTTTTATGTGGGAGGGGATGGGAATTCACAATTTTGTAGTACTGCTTCAGCCCTGAGCAGGAAACCAAAACAACAGATTAGGGGCTGCTATAAAAACATGCCCAGAATTCTGTAAACATATGATACTGCAGCTGAGGGGAAACTGCAAACAAAGACACACATAAGAACCTCCAGGATAAGCTTTTCTTAAAAGGCTGCAATTTTTTAAGGGATAGAAAAAGCAGAATTCCATTTGTCCCTGGTAATTTAAAAACACAGAAACACAGACTGGTGTGGGTTGGAAAAGCCTTTAGAGACTTCTCACTTCAAGATTCACTTCATCACCACTGGGAATCAATATTCATAAACAGAACCACTCAGACAGGGGTGAAATTACAAACAGGGTGCATTCTAAAGGGATATGTTCTGGTTTTGGTGTCCTGCTCTCCATGCATTGCTGCCCTGTCACTCTGAGTGCTGGTACTGCTTACCAAGAAGGCCGGGGTCCGTGGGGTTCAGCCTCACAAACGTGGGCTCCCTCATGTACCTGGTGAGGGCAGCGGCCAGGGACTCGGGGTAGGTGGCTGAAACTGCCAGCATCTGCTTATTGACTGGCAGGGAGGAGTAGATCCAGCTGAGGAAAAACCACAGAGTCACTGACACCCATGGAGCTGAGCCACGGCCACGAGGGAAGGGCTGTGCCTTACTTGATCTGCTCCTGGAAGCTGCCCTCCTCCAGCAGCTTGTCTGCCTCGTCCAGCACGAAGAGCCGCACGCTGCTCGTGCTCAGGTAGTCCAGCTCGATCAGCTGCTTGATCCTCCCTGCCAGGGGAGAGAAAACAGCTCCAGAACCCTGAGCAAAACAGCTCCAGAACCCTGAGCCCAACCCGTCTAACGATGAACTTTTAGAGCGTTCCTGAATTGCCTGTGAGGCTGTGCCCAGTAACACAACAAACCCTCCCTGCCCGTTACCGAGCTCGAAGCCAGACAGGCCGCTCCTACCTGGGGAGCCCACGGCTATGTGGCACCTCTTCAGCCTGCTCCTGTCCTGGCTCAGGGGAGTCCCCCCGATGAACACGTGGCATTCCAAACCTTCCATTTTGATCCCGATCGCCGTGATCACGGCGTGGATCTGCACCGCAATCTCCCTGGTGGGAGCCAGGATCAGGATCTGTGCGGGGCAAGCAGGAAACGGGAGATCAGAGCGGCGGGATGGCGCTGGGAGCCGAGCCCAGCCCAGCCCAGCCCAGCGGCGATTCACCCCCGCCGTGTCCCCCAAAGAGCGATTTCCTCTGCCGAGCCCCGGGCCGCTCACCTGCGTGGCGGGGCTCTCCAGCAGCAGCGCGTCCAGGGCGATGGTGGCGAACACGCACGTCTTGCCGGTGCCGGACTTCGCCTGCACGATGAGATCTGCAAAGAGAGGCCCCGGGGGTCAGGGCGGCCCCGGGGCGTCCCCGCTCCCGGCCCCACGCCCGGCCCGGCCCGCTCACCCAGCCCGCAGCGCCCCAGCGGGATGGCCTT
>VXBU01001733.1:29730-78714 GCA_013400315.1 Bombycilla garrulus
ACAAACCCCGGACAGACCCCGGATAGAGCCACGGACAGACTCCGGATAGACCCACGGACAGACTCCGGATAGACCCCGGACAGACCCTGGACAGACCCCGGACAAACCCCCCGACAGCCCACGGACAGCCCCCTCCTGTCTCCTCCCCTCCCGCGGCGGGGCCGCGCCGGGCCGGGCCATGGAGCAGCACCTGCGGCGCCTGCGGCAGGAGCTGGTAAGGGCCGGGAATCGGGGCACCCGGGGCTCGGGGGTCCCGGCCCCGTGAGCGGGAGCAGGTCCCGGGTGTGGGGCGGGGGTCCCGGCCCCGTGAGCGGGGACAGGTCCCTGCCGGCTCGGGGGTCCGTCCGTCTGTCGCAGAGAAGCCGCGGCGGGGGCGTGCGGGGGCTTTGGGGACGAGCTGCCAGCACAGGTCAGAAATCAGAGGAGCAGTCACGGAGATGGGTAGGAACAACTTTGTGTGAATCAAAAGGCTGTGAAGGGAGCGCGCCGGCACCTCCGGTACCCTCTGAAAATACTTGTTTAATAGGAAAGCCTTTGTCAGAAAGGAGCGGTGTTTTCGCCCTCCTGCCGGGGTGTGCTCGGTCCCGGGGCTTGCTGGGGCTTGTCCAACAGCCCGAAGGCATTGCTGGTGGGGTGGGCTGGGAGGAGGAACTGATACTTCCCAAAATAGGGTTCCAGTGGGTCTGGCTCGGAGTCTGCGTTATCCTGATAAATAGATAACGAGAACAAAAGGGGAAGACAAGGCAGAGCAAGAACGGGTGGGTGAAGTTTGTGAATGCAAAAAGCTCTGGGTTTGGGCTGGAGGGGAGGCTGATTTCAGCTGGGTTCGTGCTCCCTGGAGTTCTGCACAGTGCCTGCACTGCAGGAAACATTCCGTGTGTAACACCAGCCAGTCCCTGCGGAGCAGGGCAGGCAGAGTTCCAGCTGTGCCCAGGGCAGGACCAGGCTGGAGAGCCTTGTGCTCCTCCAGACCCGCTGTCTTGTGAAACACGGGCTGGGGCAGTGGCCTTTCACTCCAATAAATGTGGCAGCAGTGACATTTAACCTGCTGGCGTTCCCAGTGTTTCCCCAGCAAACATAGGAGGTGAAAGACAAACTAAAACAAAGGAAAATGGGAGTCACTGGAGTGCTGTACCCTTAGTGTGATGAACGAAATGCAAACTGCAAACCAGGACATGCACAGAGTGATCTGAGAGCTCTTGAAACTCTGAGTAGGAAAGTGAGATGGGAGAAGGAATAACTTCCAGAAGAACATCCTAAGAACAAGGTTCCTAAATCACTGTTTTGTCTTCTAACCAAATCGGTTTTGTTATCTGAGCAATATTTTTGTAGAGGAGCCTAAACATTGCACCTCTGAGTCTAAAACATGCCTGTTTTGTAGTGCGAAATATAACTTCAGAAGAGTCAATATATTCAACAGAAAGGCAGATCCCTCACATTCTGTGAAAGCCAGAAAAAAAATTACTTTAAATGAGAGAATTCTGGCTTTTTTCAGTCCTTGCTATAATGCAGGAATTGATTTTTTTCAATTGTAAAAATGCAACCATTTTTATTATATTAATAAACCATGACTTAGCCTGGCATAAATCTGTGTGTATGCTTGGCTTAAAGAACTGGGAAGGGGCAGTTGTCCCCTTCAGCTGGACGAGTTGTGACTTGACTGAGAGCAGCCTGGCTCTCCATACATTCGATTTTCACCAGTCACATTCGTTCCCCCTCCCACCGCCCGGTTTTTGTTATTCAGACTTTAAAACTTCCTTTCACACGGCTTCCCCGGGGAGTTGTGAGCGGGACATCCGCAGGGTGCAGCTGGACAGAGCCTGGGGTCACCTCCTCCAACCTCCCTGCAGCTGAGCCAGCTGCAGGCTGGAGGGAAAGTGGGAGCTGTGGCAATTGAAACAGCCATCAGTGGCATCCCGAGCAATAACAGCCTGTGAAAATCAGTTCTGTGTCTGTAGCCTGGAATTAAAGCAGATTAATGTTTCTGTGAAGAGCAGCGAGCAGCGCAGGGCCAGCTGGGCCCATCTGCAGCGCGGGCAGTGGGAGCTGGGCTCTGGAGCTGCTGCTCGGCCCCGGGCTGACCCAGAGCCACGGGCAGCGATGGTGAGAATGGCTTTGGCCCCCGCAGCCAGTGAGCCACCGAGTGGGCACAGCAGAGCCCGGCCCCATGGGCATCCCCGTGGGTTCGGGAGCGCACCAGGCTGCGCTGTGTACAAGGAGCAGCCCTGGTGTGCAGCGAGGTTCTGCAGAGCTTCCCTCTGTGAGGAGCCAGGCTTATTGGGGCTGCTCAGTGTCACAGGGCAAGGCTAGAGACTGTCCCATTAGCAGAAATTCAGTTTGTCTCAGTGCGAGCAGCCTGTGGTTCAGTAAACTAGACTTTTGGCCACTTTTGAGGAGGGGATTTTCTCAAAAAACAGTGGATGTTGGCACAGCTCCCAGTTCCCAAGGAAAGGTTATCTTCCAGTGCAACTCAATATCCCACCAGTGTGAGACAGGAGGATTCCAGCTCTGTTTTTTCTTTCCCTTGCTTTGTTTATTAAATAAAAACCTATTTGCTTGCTGATGTGCCTGGCTGGGGCTGCTGGTGAGCCCCCCGTGCCCCCTGAGCCCTGAAGCACCGAGAGCTGTGCCACACAAGTCACGGAGCAGGGAGCTCCAGGCACGCTCACCCTGCTCTTCCATTTCCTCTGGGAAAGCTCTGCCAGGGCTCCCGAGCATCAATCTGACCCCTTTCAGTCAGCGAGGGAGGGAGAGAGCTCCGTTCCAGCCGCATGTTTTCCATTGTAAGCCGATCGTTTCTGGCATGTGTGGTGTCCCTTTGATTGGAATTCATTCAGAAGCTTCCACGTGCAAATGCTGCGCAGCCAGAGAGCCTCAGCTGACACAGCCATTCATCCCGCTGGGACCAGCTCTGCTGGGCTGGCACCTCCTCCCGGGCTGGCACCAGCCTGTGGAGCCCTTCCCGACACGCCGTGCCAGCTCTTGGCACCTCAGCCCTGGGTGCAGGAAATACTTGAGACCTTGTTCTCCTCCGGGAAGGCCCTGGATCTTTATGGACACACTGTGGCTTGTGGGAACGTGCAGCGCTGGCTTGCAGGTCTGGTGATGGAATAAGCTGTGCCTCTGCACTCCTGTCATCTGTCCTGCCAGTGGCAGTTGTGAAGTGTGCCCCGAGCCTGGGAATGTGCCATTCGTGCAATTAATCCTGATCCTCAAAGCCCCTTTGACTGTATGGGCTGCATTCAGGATCTGCCTGAGGCACAGCAGAGTTGTGCCTGCTCCGCAGTCACAGAGCGTTATCTCAGATGTAACAAGAATTGTCTTGCTGAGGGATTAGCAGGGAGAAGTTTGATTTCCGTGCCCCACGCTGCACAGGGCAGTGCCTCCCTGCCCTCTCAGACACCAGGACAGTTTGGGATGGGGGCTTGGGGCCCGTCTGCAGTTGGGATAAATCACTGTTACTGCCTGGGGACCTGCTGAGTCCATGGGCAGATTCATCCGGCACGTTGGGTTTGTGTGGCTGTAACAGGCGAGGGGGCACAGCCACGTTAGCTGTGCTTGTAACTTCACTTGGCGTGTTTTGGTCTTTCAGATTAATCCAGGATGTATCTGGGGTTTCTGTTGCTTTCTTCTGGGAGGAAAAGTATTTCAGTCACCACTCTGACTTGAATTTTTAATGTTGTCCCTGCACGTTTGTCATAAATGCATGGAATTACTGAGTTTGATAGAGTCTGACTCCCTTCTTACATTAATTTATGTCCTGGCAGACAATGTTTCTTGCTATGAATATCCTGCAGGAATAGAACATTCGGTCCGAGTGAAAAATACAGCCAATTATTTTTACTCTTTGTCTCACCCTGGGTCCTATTCCGGTAACTGTGTCACGCTCCGAGAGGAGCTGCTGTGTTTTCATTGCTGCTCCCTCCGAAGGGGCAGCTCGGGTGCTTTGCGGTCTGTGAGGCACAGACACAGCCCTGAGGGTCCAGTGTCACTGCTCCAGCTGCAGCAGGTGGAGCAGGCAGCTCCGTGTGTCCCCTGCAGGTACAGCTCCGTGTGTCCCCTGTGTCCCTTCAGGTACAGCTCCGTGTGTCCCCTGTGTCCCTGCAGGTACAGCTCCGTGTGTCCCCTGCAGGTACAGCTCCGTGTGTCCCCTGTGTCCCTGCAGGTACAGCTCCGTGTGTCCCCTGCAGGTACAGCTCCATGTGTCCCCTGTGTCCCTGCAGGTACAGCTCCGTGTGTCCCCTGTGTCCCTGCAGGTACAGCTCTGTGTGTCCCTGCAGGTACAGCCCCCTGTGTCCCTGCTGGTGCAGCTCCATGTGTCCCTGCTGGTGCAGCTCCGTTTTTGGTGCCTTTGCCCCTGGTGGGGAGGCAGTGCCAGAAGGTTGGGTGCTTGTCACAGGATCTCGTTCCTTGCTGTTCCTGATGGGAAGGTGCAAAGGAGTGACTCCGCAGCAGATGTCCTGTCACCGATAACTGGGGAGAGAAGGCAGTCACGGGCTTTGTCCTCTGGGTTATTTCCAGGGCAGTTACCTAAAGATGAGGATGGATTTTTTCAGACTCCCAGCTTCACATAATCAGGAATGTTTAAGAGAGATTCCCAGGGAAGCAGGGATTTTCCGGGCTGAAAACGGACACTTCTCACCGTCATTATGGCCGGTCTGTCCATTGGGGCCTGTGGTCTCTCTTATCCTTGGGTTGTGAGTAAAAGTCTGAAGACTGGAGTTATTTTTGGCCCATTTTTATCCTGGTTGAGGAGAACTGATTTTTCTGATTTGCCTTTAAACATAGGGAGTGTGATTGGGAAGCACAGAACAATATCCATGCAGTGGGAAGGAAGGTGGGTAATGGGGTGTTGTGAACAACATCTTTCCTGGGTAACATCTGCTTAGGATCCATTTAAATGGTTGTGAGGGGAGTGTCTGGTTCAGTTTCAGCATCCTTCCTGTTTCAGATGAACTGTGAGCTCACAGCTAGCATCCTCATGTACACCCAAGATACTCTGGGAAAACAAGAGAGACTTGAAATTATTGTGATAAAATACAAGGACTGAAAGACAACCACAGGTCCTTGGTGTCCTGCAGGGAAAGGGAGAGGAAGGTGGAACGTGGAGCTGGGAGCAGCTCTGTGTGAGCTGAACAAGGCTGGGCCCAGCCAAAACTGCAGCCTTGCTGGAGATTAATCCAGTTAGTGACCCAAAGGAAAACACAGAAACAATATGATCAGCTCAGCAGTTCTAAAATAATTTCAGTCTCTATTATGTCATCTGCTTTAAATACCAATTGTTTGGTGCTGGGTCTGTTGCCCATCAGAACTATTATTAAGAACTATTTGCCATTTGTTCTTTCCTGTCCTCTTAGCAATAGCTTCCTCTCTGTGCGTTTCTTTTACCTAAGAGCTGGACATCTGTCTTCCTCCTCGTTGTGACAAACACGCTCAGGGCTCTTCTTCCCAGCTCTGTGCTCAGCTGAACCCGGGCTCAGCACTGCCTGGGCTTTTCCTTTCCATCAGCATCACAAAGATGCTGCGGCCCTGGGCAGGCAGAGCTGGGGATGGGCTGGGAATGCAGACAGCTTTGGCTCCAGGAGATCGGCTGGAGCTGCATTCTCAGAGCTGGGTGAAGGGAGACATTAACAGAAAAACATCCGTTCCCAAAGTGGCTGGGAAAAGGTGCTTATTTACCTGGGCAGTGGGAAGGGATGAGGAAAACCTCCCTCATGTAGATCTCAGGTGTGCGAGGCTGAGTGTGATAAAACGCCAGGAGCTGCCAGAAGAGGTTCCTTGGGACAGGCTCTGCTCCTGCCCCGTGTTACTCAGTGGTGGGAGGTCACTGGTTACCAGCTGTGTAGAGCAGCTGGGGGATGTTGTGTGGGCAGTGAGGAGATCAGGAAAGGGCGGCTTCCAAAGCAGTTGGTGCCTCTGCTGCTCGGGGTGGTGCATTTCCAGTGCATGCAACACTCTGTGTGTGAACTCTGGCAGTTTGTTGTTTGGTTCTCCCCATGTTGAATATTCCCTGATGATCATTTGAAAGTGGAATTCTGGATTTTGCACTCCAGGTTTCAGTGCTTGGGGTGTCTGTAGTTTGAATGAGTTTTGCTTTGGAGGAGCACTGAGGCAGAGCTGCGTGGGTCACACCTGCACAGGAGGACTGCGCCAGGTAATACCTCAGAGCTGGAGAAAGCAGCCTCTCCCATCGCACAGCAGTCCCAGGCACTGAAGGGGAGCACAGCCCTGTGAGTACTTGTCTTGCTTTAAAAGGCATGAGTTGGCTTGTGCAGGATTAGACATAAAAATTTTCATGCCAATTTTTAGGGATTGCAAAAGTTTCAGGAATAATGAGATCCACTTTGAGGCATCTGATTTTTAACTGGTTTATAGAGATAGAATTGGATATCTGCAAGTTGTCATGGTTCTAAGAGGGCTTTTTTTGGAAGCAGAGAAGCCAAACAACCACTTCTATTGAAGGGCAGAGTGTCTCAGATTAGACACCCGGGGCCCTGGCAGTGCTGCGGGGTTTGTGCACAGCCGAGGGGAGGGCAGGCTCTGTGCACCCTGGGCACGGGGCAGCAGGCTCTGTGCACATCCTGGCAGTGCTGCTGGGTCTGTGCCCCCTGAGCACAGGGTTTGGCAGCTCTGCACACCCTGGCCGTGCTGCTGCCCTGTGCTCTGCTCTGCAGCCCCTCTGAGCCCACAGCTCAGGGCTTTGCAGCTGCCAGGGGCACAAGCCGAGCATCTCCTCATGCCCAGCTTACGTAAAGGTCCTTGCATCACCCCAGCACGGGCAGGGTCCCGCTCACAGCACGTGAAGCTCTCTGGGGCTCTGGGCCACATTCACGCTCTGCTTGCAGTCGACTTCAGTTCATCACAAATCTGAGTTCCTTCTGCGTGAAGTGTGTGACCAAGAGCCAGTGAGGCTACAAGGGCTGTCCCTTCAGCCCATCACCTCCAGCAGTGCATCCATTTGATTTCCAGCCCAATCTGCTGAATTATTTGCAGAATCCCTTTTTCTGCAGGTAGTTCAGTCCTGACCCTCTGCCAGGGAGGTGATCTCTCCTCTCTGGGACATTGTTCCTTTTCTGGAGAGTCTCAGAGAAGCCAGTCTGAACTTGAGAGAGCTGAAATCTTGGCAAGGAGGAGAGGCTGGCAGGTAGACACTGGGGAAAGTTTATTTTCCCGCCAGAATTTTCTTTCCAAGGTGAATACTCTTAATTGCAGGTGGATGGAATCCAAGCCCCGCAGGCTGTTTGGTCACCAGGCAGTGACTTCACTTTGGGCTGGGCTCCCCTCACTCTCAGGTCTGGAAAAGACTGAGCAGATACCATGAAGAGTAAAGATAAAGCAGAGGCAGTTGGTTTGCTTCATTTTTTAACTTGCACAACCCAAAATTACAGCAGCGTTTGCCAGCAGAGTTAAAAGGTTCAGGATGTTGAAAACTCTGTCACTGCTGGTGGGATTCACACAGCCAGGGGGACACTGAGGGTGGGAGAGAGGAGCAGGCAGGAGAGAGGAGCAGGACAGAGGAGCCCAAAGCCTCCTGTCCTCCCGCTGTGCTGCGAGGGGCGGCTCAGCCCAGGCATCCCCATCTCAGTCATCCACAGAGGAAAACATCCCCTCTTCTTTCCCAGCACTTCAGGCTCCCCAGTCTGGTGCTGGCAGCAGGTTTGGCAGCCCCAGCTGCTTTGTTCAGAAGGAGAAGTGCTGCCTTTGGGCTCAGTGCTTAGACACACAGCAACTGTGTTCCTGCGGGGCTGGCTGACTCTGCCTGTGAGGAACGAGCCCACTGCTGCCCAGGGAGGGTTAGTGCTGCCCAGAAAGGGTTAACATGCCTGGGTTTGCTTGCCCCAGCCCGGGGCAGTTCACGGGGCCCTGGGGATGGGGCAGCAGGGGGAGCCCAGGCTGGGCAGGACCCTGCTCCCCACAGCTCGATTACTGCTCCAGGGGATTTGGTGGCGAGTGGCCAATGAGGGGCCAAGCTGGCTCCAAATCCAGCTTTTGCCAAAGCCCCAGATAAAACAGACTGCCAGTAATAAGGCAAGAAGGGTTAGGAGGAGCAGCATTGCAGCAGATCTGGAGAGGTAAGGGGACAGTTCTGTCGGAGGCTGGTGCATCTGGCCTCAGCTCGGTGTGGGAACCAGGAGCTCAGTGAGGCTGGAATCGGGACGTTATTTGCACGTCTGCAGCAGGAGTTTATTTGCTGATGTTAAGAAATGCCATAGCTGGAGGCTCTGGGTAGTGGAATCAGGAAGCTGAGCACAGATTTTCTGTATCTTTGTAGTGTGTGCTCATTCTGGGTGATAAACAAGTTTCTTGAGAAAAAAGCTCTGAAAAACGACTGTAACCTGCTGGTGAGTGCAGTTTTAGGTTCTGGGGTTTGAAAATGGGATTTGTGGTCAGAAACTGTTGAGCAGTTTCCACTCAGAGAGCTGGGTTGTCACAATTTTCTGATGGCTGCTCTTTCTCGCTGTTCAGCTCCCCGTACAGAGATGGAAATGGAGCAAGTAATTGAACCAGCTTAGTTAAAATGAAGGAGATGTAGGAAATAAAGCTTGGTAATGTAAAGCTGAACATAAGAAAAAAACCCAAAAAGTGGCCTTTTTCACCCTAATCTTGAGATGCGTTGCTGTACAAAAAATGGTGATGAGCATTTAAAGTGCTGGTGCCGGCATAGGCTGAGGCTTCCCTAGACAGGGTAATCCCTGCCGCAAAGCACCTCAGCCAGCCTGACACGGCCTCACCGCCAGCCCTGCCGTCCCCCCCTCTCCCCCTCCTGCTAAAGGAGACCAAGTGGCAGCTGTTGGAAAGTGGAGTTTGCTTTCTGGTGCTGCTTTGGGAATGTGATCCAGAGCCTGCGTGAGAGAGAGAAGGCACCAGAGCGAAAGAGAAGGGGGAGTTGGGAAGCTCTGGAGAATAACATGCTTATTTTAAGCCTGCTGTAGAAAGTTCAATCTTTGTAGTGAGGTTCAGGGATGAAGCAGAACTGCTACTAAAGGTCCTAGCCTGGGAACTGAATGTAAGTAATCCTAGAGTTTGTTGGTTGTTCTGTGCAGAATTTCAGTGCATTGAAACATACAGATTGTCCTCTAGCAAGAGGTGCCTGTGCTGAGGGTGTTGAGAGCTGAAGATGTGTTATGGAGTAACAATTTAATTCTTCCTGGGGTTTATTTTTAATCTACTTGAGCACTTCAGGTAAGGAAGCAAGGCTCTGTTCTGGCTCCTGATTTCAGCTGGTGACAAGGCACAAAAGACTCAAAAGCACAAGAATATTCTAAACTGGCGGCAGCCAAAACCATTCATAATTCTACACCTTGGGTTTCTGCCAAGGAATTAATGGAAACTCCAACTCTATTTCTGTAGTCAGGTCAAACTTCTATCAGCTGCTATTATTTCTAGAGGGACACTGCTAGAAAAATCTGAGGAAAATCAGGGTGCTGTTGGTGAAGGGGATGTGGTGCAGGTGGGATGCATGGCAGGTGTGCTCAGGAGGGAGGGGATGGCCCGGGGGACCCTGACCCGCTGTGCTGCCGTGCTAGGGACACAGACCCGCTGTGCTGCTGTGCTGGGGACCCAGACCCTGACCCGCTGTGCTGCTGTGCTGGGGACCCTGACCCCCTGTGCTGCCGTGCTGGGGACACAGACCCGCTGTGCTGCTGTGCTGGGGACCCTGACCCGCTGTGCTCTTCCCTCCGCAGCTCTCCATGAAGGAGGTGGGCGACGGGCTGCACGAGCAGATGAACTGCATGATGGGCGCCCTGCAGGAGCTGAAGCTGCTGCAGGTGCAGACGGCCCTGGAGCAGTTGGACATCTCGGGGCGCCGCAGCCCCCCGGAGCAGCGCCGGTGCTGCCCCCCGGCCCCGACGTGTCCCGTGCCACGGCCAGCCGGTCTGTGCCGTCCCACTGCGTTCCCAGAGGGTGACCGCCCGCGAGACACCCCCTCCTCCTCCCGGAGCCTCTGTGGGGAGGATCCGTGTCCCCCTAAAGGACCTTGCTCCGTGCCCAGCAGAGCGGAGCACGGCCGGCCCCGCGCGCTCCAGTCCGGCAGCTCGGGCACGACCGGGGGGTGGCCGCCGTGCCGGGAGTGCCCAGGCTGTGACGATGGCCATGACTGGACATCATCCCTGCTGTCCCAGAGCAGGAACCGGCAGCCGCTGGTGCTGGGGGACAACGTCTTTGCAGACTTGGTGGGGAACTGGCTGGACCTGCCCGAGCTGGATAAGAAGGGGGAGAAGAGCGAGGCGTCCCTGTCCCTGAGCAGATCCCAGGAGCTTTGCAGGAAGTTCTCCCTCACTGCCAACATCTTCAAGAAGTTCCTGAGGAGCGTGCGGCCGGACCGAGACCGGCTGCTCAAGGAGAAACCTTGCTGGCTTCCTCCCGAGGACAAACAGCCCGAGATCTCCAAGAGGTCCAAAAAGATCAACAAACTCAAGGGGACATTTTACCTGCCCCTTCACGGGAACCTGCAGAGCCATCATAGCAAAGCAGAGAGGTGCCCAAGGGCAGACAGCCGCAGTGAGCACCCCAGAATGGGCGCCAGGAAAGTCCCCGATGCCAGGGACTACAGCCAGGTGGGGTTTGACATCAACACGGCCGTGTGGGTCTGAGCCTGCCCCGTGCTCGTCCTCGGCTCTGCCCAGCATTGCCACGCTCACCTTCTCAGGAGACTCCTGGGCTCTCCACAGGACAAAATCTGACCTTTGGGGACAGATACTGGCAAAAATAATCTGAATCTTCAGCAGCTTTAGGGTGAGTGGTGCCAGAGGTGAGCAGCTCCTGGTGCCAGGCTCGTTCCATCGTCTCCAGCTCCACAGCTGCAGCACAAAATCCATGGTGTGCATGTGCGTGTATGAGTGTGCAAATATATATATATAGTTTTGTTAAAAAAATCTATTCATGCTTGTGTGCACTTGAACCTGGCTTATAAACCAGGCATCCCAAGCCTTGTACCTGAAGCACTTGTTATTTAAATGGAAAGAAATAAGTTTGAATTTATAAGACTTGAACAACTGTTGAGTGGGGGGCAAACACCCAACTTTGGGGGGGTTTCTCCTTAAACTGCATCCCTGATGCCCTCCCAGCATCTCTCCCTCCCCTGCCAGTTAAACCAGTGGGGCACGAGGTTCCTTACCAAGGGTTTGTGACCTGGGGGTCTCGGTGGGTCTGCCCCTCGCCCCTCCCCTTGTCCCTATGGATCGCTGCAGGTACAACATTGCTGAAGTTTGTTGTTGGATTTTCACCCAGGTGCAAAGTTCAATTCCCCCATTTCTTGTTGTGTTCCCTGTTGCTGTTGTACAAACCTCTTGTTGACAGAACCAAGTTCTCCAGTGTCCGACACTCCAAGAGTTTCCAATAAAGTGGGATCGGTCTCGTCTCCGCTCTGGGACGCCCTCGGTCTCTTCTCTCACTCCAGGGATGTCCCTGGCTGTTCCCAGCTGGGACCAGGCGGTTTGGGGAGCAGCCACAGGAGTTTCCATTCAAGGAGAGGTTGTAAATCACGGCAGAGCTCCCTGCCAAGGTGCCAGCGCTGTTCCAGAGGCACATCCCCTGCAACCCTGCACGGCCCCGAGAGCCTTCAGGGCTCCTTCAGCTCCCTCATCCCCCCTGCCTCCCCAGCAGCGGCACAGGCACAGAGGTCTGGGGGAGAAGCTGCTGCCAAGGGAAGAGCCCCACAGCCCCCAGGCCCTGGCTCGGGGAGGGGGACAGGGCTGGGGTCCTGCCACAGCCACAGGAGCACAGAGCCTGTTGATGGCATTGCAGCCCCGTCCCCTTTGCTGGGAGCCTCAGCAGGTGCTCGTGTGTGCAGCAGGGTTGTGTTCCCAAACCTGTTCCACTCACTCCCAGTTTAGGAGGGGCTTCTGTGCCAGCAGGGGGATTTTTTTTTTTTTAGACACACAGCTCTATTCCTGTTGTAACTTCCCGAGGCAGTGAGGCCAGTGGGGCAGAGGCGGGGAGGCAGAGCTCTTTTTCTCCTTTGCAAATTAAATATAGGCACAAGCTGGCCCTGCTTGTGCCCATACAAGGAGAGGAGCGGGGCAGCACCCAAGCTCAGCAATTCTGCAGGAACCTGAGCAAGCTTTTGTCTTTCCTCCTCATGGGCTGCAGGGCTGCTGCTTCCCCCTTCCTAATTTCTGTGAATGCCAAAAGGCTGCTTGTAAAGCATTTTGTTCTCCTCTTTATCAGTAGTTCATCCTGTTTGTTACCTCCCTGCTCCTTTGCAGACGGTCAGCAAAGGGAAGAAGTTTTCCAGAGAGAGGAGCAGCTTTTCCTGCACCAGCGTCAGTTCCCAGAGAGCGACCTCAGCCCTGGCACAGCCTGGGGATCCCAGCCCAGAGCCCTGGGGCACCCCCCTCACCAGGAGCTCATCCCAGACGTGCCCATCGGCACCAAGGCTGAGCCCCAGGGGAGAGGAGCCCTGGGCTGGGTGGGGATTTGTTCAGGAGAGCTGAGCACTCGCACATGGGCCTCCGAGCTCGTCCCTGGCATTGCCCTCAGGTGTGATGGGCAGTGCTGAGGCCAGGCTGACATTTGGGATAGGAGGTGAGGGACACATTTCTGCAGGTGGCTGCCTTGTCAGGGCCTTGTGTTACCACGGAACAGGCCGAGCGTGAGCAGCCCAGGGAAATTGCAGCCCAGGGAAATTGCAGCCCAGGGAAATCTGCAGCCCAGAGTGCACCCAGTCCCTCTCTGTGGGTGAAGCAGTTCCAAGGGGTCACCCCATGTCCTGCCAGCCCAGCCCCACTGTGTCAGTTCCCAGGTCCCCCACTGAGTGCTGAGCCCAGCCCTCTCAGCAGGAGCCACGAGAGGGTTCTCTGCAGGAGCAGCTCCTGTGTCCCCTCATGCTCTCCTAGGAGTAGCTCCTCTCTCCCCTCATGTTCCCCAGGAGCAGCTCCTCTCTCCCCTTGTGTTGCCCAGGAGCAGCTCCTGTGTCCCCTCATGTTCCCCAGGAACAGCTCCTCTGTCCCCTCATGTTCCCCAGGAACAGCTCCTGTGTCCCCTCGTGTTCCCCAGGAGCAGCTCCTGTGTCCCCTCATGCTCCCCAGGAACAGCTCCTCTGTCCCCTCATGTTCCCCAGGAACAGCTCCTCTCTCCCCTCATGCTCCCCAGGAACAGCTCCTGTGTCCCCTCATGTTCCCCAGGAACAGCTCCTGTGTCCCCTCATGCTCCCCCAGGAGCAGCTCCTGTGTCCCCTCGTGTTCTCCCAGAAGCAGCTCCTGTGTCCCCTCATGTTCCCCAGGAGCAGCTCCTGTGTCCCCTCATGTTCCCCAGGAACAGCTCCTGTGTCCCCTCATGTTCCCCAGGAGCAGCTCCTGTGTCCCCTCGTGTTCTCCCAGAAGCAGCTCCTGTGTCCCCTCGTGTTCCCCCAGCTGTCTCCGGAGCTGGGTCGTGCCGGGATTTGCTCACAGCAGCTGCTGGGCCTGGCCTCTGGCCCTGCCCCGGGGAGGCCATTGTTTCTGCCTCCCCGTGCAAAGGGCACCTCTTGGCCCCAGCTGCCTCCAGCGTGTCCTTTCCCACCCAAAATGCTGCTGCTCTGGCCAGCAGTGCCCAGGCCACCTCCCTGGCAGCAGGGCTGAGCTGCTGGCACCCCTGGGCCGCTGCTCCTCTACTGGTTATTTTAGAGAGATGTCCTGTGTCTTCCCACACTCCTTCTCCTCCCCTCAGCCCCAGGGACAAAGCAGGAACACCTGACAGGCTGGGGGCTCCTTGATCTGTTCCTTTTCCAAAGGATCCGATCCCCACCAGGGCACTTTGTGTGCACAGCTGACCAAATGCCCAGCGTGGTTTGTATTGCTGTTCTCTCTGCCTCTTAAGTGTATCTTCAAAGGATGTTTTGCATTAAAACAGGATTTTCCAGTGGGTTTTCAGTGACAAATCCAGTGTGGCCTAGGCTTCATATGCTTGGAAATAGCGAGAAAATGTAGCTGCATCTCAAAGTTCTTAAGAGAAAAAATATTTAATAAATATTCTTAATAGACATTCAAATAATAAAGAATATCACCCAAGCCAGACATCCTCCCTAATTTAGTCTGCAGAGCAGGATCTGCTAATAGATCAGAGTTGGATTTGTGAATTACCATTTCACTTCTCCAGGGACTTTTCCTGAAATTATAATGGCTTTTGGTCCTCTTTTTTTCTTCATGAAACTGCCACGGAATTGTTCTCCATTATTAAGTATGAAACCCACCTAATTAGCACAATGACAGTGTCTAACGAGGCCTGGCTGTGTTCTGCATGGCTGAGAGAAGTGGCTAACCCCAAACATGGGACAGGAATTCCAGGAGCAGGCTCCCCAGGAACTTGCCTGGGCATTCAGATTTATTGGGAGTCTCTGTTCAGGCTCATCCAAGGGCTGCATGAGCAGCACATCCCAGCACTGCAGCTCCACGTCCCTGGGATGGAGGAGTGCTGGCTCTGGCCCACACGGCTTAATGGAAAGAGAGGATTTAGTTCTTACCATTAATGGAGAGCTTTTCCAGGAGCTGCTCCTGCTCGGCCTCCCTGGCTTTCCCTTCCTGGTGCCCACACCCTGCTCTCGGGGCCAGATGGCCTCCAGAAGGCTCCCAAATGTGCCTGTAATTAAAAAGCCTTGATTTTCAAAACCATTTCACAGCTTATTCTTCTGACAATGAGATGGGGCTCCTCAGGCTACTGGGGGGCAGGAGGAAAGGAAAGCATGGCTGGGGCTGCCCTGGGGAGTGCTTCCCTGTGCCACCAGCACGGGTTCTATTCACTGAGCAGTGGCAGGACAAGGGGCAGGGGCTTTAAACTGGAAGAGAGCAGCGTTGGATGGGACATTGGGAAGGAATTTCTGGCTGGGAGGGAGGGGAGACCCTGGCACAGGTGCCCAGAGCAGCTGGGGCTGCCCCTGGATCCCTGGCAGTGCCCGAGGCCAGGCTGGATGGGCTTGGAGCAGCCTGGGGCAGCGGAAGGTTGGAATTAGGGGATGTTTAAGGTGCCCTCCGTCCCACACCTTGTGGGGCTGTGCCAGGAGCTGCACTCAGGTCCCTGCAGTCCCTGCCAAGCCCAGAACATTCCTGTCCCCGGGATCAGGGCTCAGGCTGGGGGTGCTGCTCCCGTGCAGCCCACCCTGGGATCACTCAGCTGCAGCTCTGCCGAGATCCCTGCTCGGAGCTTCCCCCCCGCTCCGCTCTTTCTGTTCCAGACCAATTACCGGGACTCGCACCCAAAGGCAGCCAGCCAGGCGTTTATGCTGCAGCTGCCTGATCTGCATGTGCTCATGCTAATGGTGTGGAAACCATTCACGGCTGGCTTTGTGCTGAGTTTCCTGTGCCCTGAATTGAGCTCTGCTTGCAAAAAGGAGAGACCGGGTCCCTAGGATTTGAAATCATTCAAGAGGGGAACTTTCTGTGTGCTGCTTACCTGGTTTCAGACGTGTCCCTGATGTAACTCTGTGAGCAGGATGGTCGGAGCTTAGCATGGAGTACACGCCTCACAGAGACAAATAAGCCAGATATTCCTAAGAGGAATTCTTACTTATTCCTGAGAGGAATGGGAGAAACAGTATTTGCAGCTACAGAGTATTGGGAAATTCTCTGGAGATAAGCTGCATTGCCAGGAAAGTCGAGCAAAAGTCCTTCCGCAGAGGTTTTATGGCAGCTGTAAATCACTGGGAGATGGACGGGATAAGCCAGCCTTAAACAGCCAAACCTGCAGGCAGTTCCTCCTCTCCTCTTCCTCAGCTCAGGAGCAGGGCTGGGCACGGCTCTTCCTGCGGTGAGCTGGGGCACGGCCAGGAGCCAGGCCACGCTGGGAGCCAGCCCGAGCCACACCAGGGGACAGTGGTGGCTCTGGGGTGACAGAGTGGCACCTGTGCCTCCAGGGTGACAGTGGCACCGGTGGCACCAGAAGCTCCAGCCCGGCTCCGGAGCCGCCCCGGCCGGGCAGGAGCACCGGGCTCCACCAGGCTGCTCTCTGTGGGTGTTTGTGTCCCGGAGCAGCCTGTCACCCTGCAGCACTTCCAGGGGAGCATTCCCGGTGTCCCGGGGTCCTGGGGTTGTTCCCAGCAGGGGTTCAGCTCCTTTGCCATGGTGTGATTTCGTGGAACAAGTGTAATTCCACGTGACAAATCTCTGTGACCTCGGAGAACCACAAAGGAACCGAAGGCCCAGCAGGCCGCAGAGCCCCTCTCATCTCTCTGGGTACTGCAGCTGGAAAAAGTAAGCACCAAGTTAAGGACTGAGCAATGTTTCCTTTGGGAGACAGCAAGGTCCTGAACACTCTACTATAAATTAATTATTTAGATTGCAGCCCTGCAATGAGAGCCATCTGGCCAGATGCCTTCACCCTTTGCGGAGCCCCCAGGAGCTCTCGGCACTCCCTGCTGAGCAGAGAGCTCTCCACGTGTATCGAAATGGGCTGAGGCTCCTCCTGCCCTGGGAGAAGCAGAAATAGAACCAGAAGGACTCTCAGCACTCGGGTTCCCCAGCCATTCCCATTTCCAGGGAAGGAGGGCAGCCCCTGACCCCTCTGTGCCCAGGAAAGGCGCACCACTGTCCTTGGGCACCTGGGCTGTGCCCGGGATGGCACTGGCTCAGACATTTCACTGTGGGGTCAGAGAATCCCCATTCCAGGGGTTTCCCATCCCAGGCCCCTGCGTGGGGCTCTGCTCACAGCTCACAGCTCACAGCAGGAGGGTCCTGCTTTCCTTGGATTAACACAGGCTCAAAGGCAGCTCTGTATTCTGAGTTTCAGATGTTTGGGCATTGCCCCTGTCCCCCACAGAAGCCAGGGATGGGGACTGTGGGGAAGGACAATCCTGGTCTGGAAGAAGCTCTGAAGGAAGCAGGCAGAGGCGTTTTCCTGGTAAAATCTCGGCTGCAGCAAGCAGGGCCCAGGGGAGCCTGCCTGCCCCTCCCGGGGAGAGACAAGAGGGAAAGAGTTAAAAAGCTGTCTCCAGGCAGGAGAACAAAAACACCATTGCACTCATCTCGCTCTGTGCTCATCTAATTACGTTATTTAACAGGATACCCTCTCATTGATTTTAATTACTCACATAATTTGGGCAGTAATTCACAGCACATCCCTGCAGGGTGCACGAGTCTGAGCCGGGAACAATGTGCTCGAGTCTTCCCGGCTCCATCGAAGTAGGGAGGGCAGGGCGAGCCCGGCCCCGCAGCCGGAGGGACCTGGGGACCTGTCCCGTTGTCACCGAGGGGTGGCCGCACGTCCCAGGCCGGCACAGCCCGAGCTGGGGGTGTGGGGGATGCCCGGCCCAGCTGCCCGGAGGGATCCCGGCAGGTGCCCGAGTCCCTCCATCCGCCGTGCGGAGCAGCTGCGGGTTCATTGTCCCTTTCATTGTCCCGGGGCTCCCGCCGGGATTCGCGCTGCGGCACTGACGGGGGATGCTCATCCCTGCAGGGCTCCCCTCGGGAAGGGAACATCCCGGAGCCAGGAGCCGCTCCCGACCCCAGCACCGTTCATCGAACAGTCCCCGGCACTGGTGGCTCTTGGAAATGCTTTTCACCACAGTTCACTGCAATTTTAACGGTTCTTTTTAAACACAGTTGCACACGTTTATCAAAATTACACCCCCAGCACGCACTTGTTTGGTTCCTTCGCTGCCTTTTGTAAGTTCCCCTGCTTAATTAGGATGCCAACAATCCCAGAGGAATGTTTAATTAATATTATAAAGCAACAATGGGATGATTAAGCAAGTCTGGGCAGCTGCTATTTATACATAGGACATGTGGCACTTGTTGGGGGCCAGCGTGTCAAGGAAAAAATCATTCCATGGACCTCTTGATGCAGTTTTATTGCTTGTTTTAATTGTCTGGCTCAGGCCTTTTCTCCTCTTTGTGTTCGCTCAGGCAGAGCGAGAGGAGCCGAGATTTAACTCGGTCTCTTGTTCAGTTTAATTACAGCGAGAGCTTTGAGCCTCCTGCCACCCTGCCTGGCCTCGGGGGCTCCACGACAGCCCGGCAAAGCTCCGGGCAGTGAATGCACAAAAACTGGGCCAGGAATAGCATCTGGGGGCCCCTTGGAGCAGAAGAACATCCCAGAGGATGGGGGCAGGCTGGGAGAGCTTTGCCAGGAGCAGCAGCACCCGCTGGGCTGCCCTGAGCCAGGGCAGGGCTGGGATAGGGTGTCCAGAGAACTTCCCGCCCTCAGAATCCACGGAATCAAAGATCTGGGGGAGAAGGGACCCCCAGACCACCTCATTCCACACCCTGCCCTGGGGTGGAATCTGCTCCTCAAAACCTCAGTGATGCTCTCAGCTCCCTCTGCCTTCATGGCTCTGGGTTTTAGGGCATTTCTCATTTGGAAATGATTTCTCCGCAGCTTCTCAGAAGCCTGTGCACAACCTGAAGTAATTTTATTTGCCTTGGGTTGAACTCTTTTGGCACTTTCTAAAAATAAACACTCGATTTCTTCTCCTTCCCGTGGAGCTGCCTCTGCTGGGAGCAGGACCAAACAAACTGATAAAAAATTAAAGCAAGTGGTAAATCCAACAGAAGGGAGGTGAGATGGCAGCAGCACAGCCCCAAGTCTGTCAGGCCCGCACAGCTCTCAGCAGGCAGTGGCACATGAATTCCTGTCTTGCAGGGGATGGTGCTGGGCCCAGCTCCACACGCCGGGAGTTGTCCCTCCCTCGCTCTCCTGCCCTGGCACAGAGGAGGCAGAACCCCAACCCCGAGGAGCCCAGCCCTGAGCCAAGCACCCGCAGCAGCAGGACTTGGGGAGCTCTTCACCCCAGCACAGCCCTCAGAGAACTCCATCCCTGGCCTTTACCCCCAAAATCTGCTTCTGGCAGCTCGGGGGGCTGAGTCGCACTCCTGGCAGTAGGGGAGACACCCAGGAGCCTTTTCCCTCCTGCCCAAGAGCAGCTTTTGCTCTGACTCATCCTGACGTGTCTCATTCACCACCTCACACTTATTCAATTATTACTTCAGCCCTGGCCCCGCTCTGGGAAGCTTATCTCACACCAAATCCTTCTCAGTCAAGCCCTGAACGCTGATTGTTTCAGAAGGAAAGGGCCAAAAGCTGCCTGCTGGCTGCTAATCAGCCTCTGCATCGTGCTTGAGTAGAGGGAACACCCTGAGCTCGGCAGGGCAGCGAACCCAGCTCCCGTTCCTGCCCAGGCTGCTGGGGAAGTGCCTCCAGCTGTGACAGTGGGTCCTGACACACCAGGCTCTGCGACTGGAGCCGGTGTCGGGTCTCCCTCATCTCAAACATCATTTATCACACAGGATTATCCTGCAGGGGCTCCTGTGCAGTCATATTTAATAACATAAACGGCTTCAAATGAAATTATTTCTCCCGTGAATTTAAGCTGAACTGACACAGCAGCTTGACACTTATTTCCAAAGCCAGATGAAAAAGGGGTGGAGGATGCTGGCAGCACCTCCGGGCCGAGGGGGTCCCGGTAGGCACAGAGGGACATCGGCCCTGCCAGAGGCTCCAGAAAGCCCCAGTGTCCCACCCGTGAATCTGGCCTTTGTTGGGAGGTTTTGGGCGGTGGCAGCAGCTGGGCCCACGTGGGCACGGGAGCATCCTCCCCCTGCCCGGCACAACGGGCTCCCTGTGCCCGGAGGAGCTGGGGCTGCAGTCGCTGCCTCCCGAGGAAAATGCCAGGCGTGTTTGGCCTCAGGCGTCTGCCAGGGCCCGCTGGGGAAAGGGGCTGGGCTGAGCAGTCCCTGAGTCCCCGGGGTCCGTGGGGACACGTCCGGAGCTGGCAGGGTGGAGCCAGGACGGGCATCTCTGACTCAGCACGGGGCTGCACTCCCAGCTCTGTCCCCACCTGTCCCAAATCTCTGGCAAACCGCTTCAACTTGCTCTGTGCTGCTCCCTCTGCAGAGCATCCCCTGAAGATGAGGGACAGAGGATCCAGCACCACGTGGACATTGGGGGGTCTCTCATCACGGGAGGAACGAGCAGAGTCTCCTTGTGTGCAGCTTCCTGCAAAGAGCACAAAAGGCTGGTTTCAGTCCCGGGATAACACAAACAGTGTTCCCCAAATCCCTGGAATTAGGAAGTGGCTGAGCAGGAGAACTCAGCCCCAGCCAGGAGCAGAGCTCTGCCAGGGCTGCTGGGAGGCTGCAGCATTGGCTACTTAGCCCTGGCTTGGGGCTACTGAGCCCAGAGCCCCCCACTCCTGCTCCTCTCCCTCCTCCTGCACAGAGCTTGTCTCCAAATTTGGGGAGTTTCCTTCCAGGAGGAAAGGCAGAGCTGTGGCTGAAATCCAGAGCACTGACCAGCTGCTGCAGGGAAAGCAGTGCCAGATCCCAGCCCCAGCCAGGAGGGTGGGAAGGATGTTCAGCCCCAGCCAGGATGCCTAGCACATGCTGGGTATTCACCAAGTGGCACCTGGGCCTCTGCAAAATCCAATTTCATTCTTCAGTGCCTGGTCCTGGGAAAATAAAGAAAACATTCATTTGTTTTGGTGATTTTGCAAAAGTTAATGGTGAATTTAATGTGAATTTTCAAGTTTCTCTGGTGGCTGCAGGACCTCCCACATCAACCATTGCAGTGGCAGGAATGCAGCTCAGAGCCAGCAGAACCAACCTGGATTTGAGCAGCCTGGAAGTCTCCCTGTCACTGGTTTGGGTCAACAGCACAACCTGCAATTAAAACTTTCCAGTGAGGCAGGACGTGTGGGATCATCCCCCAGCCCACGCTGAAGGGGAAAACATGACTTGAAATAACCTTCAGAAAACACTGAGAATTGATGAATACAGGCTGGAAGTGTGAGAGCAGCGCACCTGCAGAGATGGCCAGAAGCTCTGTGGTGGGATTTGTGCTCAGCTCACAGAGGAGCTGGGTGGCTCCAGGGGCTCCAGTGAAATTTCAAAAGTGCTCCTTTGCTCACAGCAAAATGTTCCTGTGCTCGGATGGGCTCTGGTCAAAAGCAGAAGCCTGAGACTTCTGGAAGGTTTTTCTTTTCCCCTTTCTTGAGGACATTCTGCACTGAAGCCATTGTTACCCCGGTGAGCCATTAACCACCAAGCGCTTCAGGACATTTCTGTCTGACACGGCTCAAGCGTGTCCCAGGGCAGAACTGCAGAACTGCAGCTATGAGCACTAAATCCATTAAAGAAGTTTTTTTTTTTGTCCAGTGAGAAAACGCGCCGCCTGTGGGAGGGAGAGGGGAGAGGAGAGGGGCGGGAGCCGCGGTTCAGGCTGCAATCTCCACAGTCAGAGCGGTGTCAGCGCAGCCCTGCGCCTCTCCCACACTCCCATCTAGCGGCAGCTGCGGCTTGGAGCGCTCCCCGCCCTTCTCATCCTCATCCTCATCCTCATCCTCATCCTCATCCTCATCCTCACCCACCCATCACCCCTCAGCGCTCACTCTGCGCCCAGCTCACATGAGAGACGTCCAGCGATCACCACCTTCACCGGAATCCCTTTATTACTAAAATTATTTTACATTTCGCAGAGATAACCAAACCTGCAAACTCCGTGCTTCTGCTCCTCCTGGAAAGGGAGGTGCAGGGGTGGCCTGAAGACCGGCAGCTGAAGTAACTCCAAGTGCTGGTCAGCAGGCAGATGTTGTCACATCATCCAGATGTTTGCATCCAGTCTTGTCTGGGCTGCATTTCGAAACTGGGATCTCTACAATTCAACAGCTGCATCAGGAACAGAGTTTTAGACAAACCCCTTCACAGAAACCGCTCCCCTGGTTCCCAGCAAACCCTACAGGGGCACAGGAACGTGTCACACTCATCTCCTGTTTGAAGCAGCAGGACAAGGCTGTGCTGGGCTCCCTCCCCTGTGAAGATCCAGGTCTGCTCTCACTCCTCAGAAGGGAGCAGCAGCCAGCCCTGCAACCCTGGGGGCTCCAGAGATCCCCGAGAGGGGCTGGGGTCCCACGGGGCTCTGACCTGCACACACACGAGGGTGCACAGAGGAAATATCTGCAGCAATACAATCTTTAGGAAGCCAAGAGAAAACACAAGAGTCGCCTCTTTTGGGAGGGGTACGTTAAATACAGCACAGGGGGAGCAGAACGGGGTGAGGGGACCCCAACAAAACCCCTGACCCACCAGGATGGGACAGGAACTCACAGAACGTAGAACAAACCCAAAGCTGGAAACGGTAACAAAAACACAGAAACAAAAATGAAAATGTACTAAAATTTAATCATTCATAAAAGCTGTAATTTAATCTGTGACAGTAAAACACAAGAAGCAATATTAGAGTTGGTTTAGTATATTATATATTTTTGCTTTTAAAGCCATAGAAATCAGTTATCCCAGTTTTTTTCCTATAAAAGACCCATTTTTCCAAAGCATTATGCACAAACATTTTTAATTAGAATACAATGGCAGAATGAAAATAATGATATTCCGTAACTTTTAAATATAAAATGAAGTCAATGACTCAAAAAGTTATTTGTTGCAGTGAGTTCAAAGGGAAATTTTGGATAATATATATCTATAGTTATAGATATAAAATATAACAGTGGAACATTTTTAGTGCTTGATGGGGAGAAATTATGATAAAATGGTCAATATGAATTTTAATTATAGTAGCAATCTCTAACATTTGAAATGCATCCATGCTCCTTGGGATAATCATATGCTAGAGTCAATTATATTTATTTTCACATCTGTTAATTGCTATTGCAAAGGAGGAGGGATATTGGCTTAAATTTCCAAGAGATATACACAGAGCAACTGCTTTTTCCAGGGACTGTGTGCAAACCATTTTTAAGATCTAAATTCTTCCCGTAGTATATAAAAAACAGGAGAAGCTTCTTCCGATATGTTACTCATTTCCATAAGGTTTTGAAGTTGGGAATGCTGGCACTTTCCATTTAGGCAACAGTTCTTCATTCCTGCAATCTGGAGGGGGTAAAACAAAACACAAACAGGAGATGTTGGGGGGCATGGATGATCAGAGAGCTGCAGGGCCTGCCAGCCAGCGTGCCCAGGGGCAGCAGCAGAGCCCCTTTCCCAGAGCACAGCCTTGTTCTGGGTACAGAGAGCAGGACACGGTGCAAGGTGTAACTCCCCAAATGTTTTATCACACCACAGAGCAGTGCCAGACAACTGCCACCCTCCTGTCACTGCTGATAGCAGCAGGGCCGCAGGGGCACCACCCCTGGAATCCCTGCGGGGCAGGAGCTGGTCTGAGCGCTGCAGGACAGGGCAGCTGAGCTGCTCTGCCCGGCCCACAGAGCACAGAGCACAGAGCCCAGCCTCTGCCGGCCCAGCAACCTCTGAGGGGGACCAAGAGAGCAGGGCCATCCCCAGTGCCTTCTCTGCCCCCACACGGGGACACTTCTGTCCCAAACCTGCAGCTACAGAGCTGCTGCTTCCTTCCAGGAGCATGACAGAACAGCTGTGAGCACACAGAGCTCCCTGCCAAGATACACAGGAAGATTATTTATAGCTGTGTCCAGCCTTGGCGTGGTTTATTTCGTTTGGTTTTGGGATTTTTATGTTTGTTTTGCTTTGGGGTTTTTTTCTGGTGGGCAGCTTTTCACTTCTGTGCTATTGAAACCCATGTCCCACCCAGAGCAATCTGTGATTGTCCCCAGAGCTCCCAGCACGGGGACAGCAGTGGCAGCAGTAACACCAACATTCCTCAGAGGATAAGAAGGAAGCAAAGTGAGCCCTGGTGGCTCTGAGCTGGTGTCACAGGCCAGAGGGGAACCCAGAGGAGTCAAAAGGAAGCTCCTGCTCAGTCACACTCCAGGAGAGCAGCAGAGGAAGGGGGCTCTGCTCACCTGCCCCAGGCAGGATCCAGATCCTCTTACCTGGCTCAGAGCTGCTGCGGGGTGGGAGTCTAGAGCAGCAGACATGCTTTCTTTTTAGGCTTCTTCTTTTCCACTGGTGTTTTTCTATTTATCTGTCTGACCAGGTCATAAAAGATCTGCCAATGAAAAACACAAGCTGAAAAATCCAAGTGATAAAACAAAAGCTGTCAAAACTGAGGCAGGCTGGGGAGCTGACAACCCTTTCCTGGTGGCTGCAGTTGTGTAAATTCAATTAAACTGCTTGAATTTATGCAATGTTTCTCAAGCGGCTGCTTATGGAGGAAGAAACCCAGAGCTCCCAGTGTGCAGAACATAAGGCAGCTGGAAACTCAGTTTATCACCACCAAAGCCTTCAGAAGAGCACGGCAGTGAAATGGCAACAATTTCCTTGCTTTGGGAAACCGGGAGAAAACTCTGGAATAACGAAGGGTTTTTTAGGACACAGCATCCCCAGGGATCAACTGTCAGGGTGCCCAGGGCTGGGGGTGTGTGCAGAGCCTGCCCCAGCAGCCAGGGCACCCCTGCAGGGCGCAGGACAGCAGCCTGGCCCTGGCTGTTCCTCACAGCACAGGGCTCTCCTTCAGCTGCACAGCTTTGCTGAACCCTGCTGCCCAGAGCTGTTTTCCCAGAAAGACTCAACCCATTTATAGCAAAATGAGCTTTGCAAAAATGCTTGGAGCTGGGTCACAGCATTGAGGAGAAATATTTAAACCTTCAGAGGGCTCCACCCTTGTCCTTGTTTATTTTTCCCCTTCCTGGAGTGGCTGACAGCTCACAAATTCTTGTTGATTCCCAAGAAATTCAGAAGACAAAGAAACAGTTTATAGCACACTGTAACAATTGAAACTTAAGATTTTCTTTTCTCATAAATTAGGTTATTTAGGTACTAGTACTGACTGAGTACAGACGTGTGCAATGAGGTTTCAGGAATGCCACCATCCCTAAAAAGAGTCACTATGCTGCTCGCTGCTCCATCACCTGTGCCACTTTTACTGCAGCTCAGACACAAATCCCTGCTGGCAGCAGCGTGGCTCAGCTCTGCTGGAGCCTGAGCACTGCAGCCAGGCCAACCCCAGCCCCAGGAGCTGCAGTGCTGGGGCCTGGAGCTCCCTGGCCCCTCCACCAGCCCCTGCAGCCCATCCTGCACATCCAGCCCTGGGCCCAGGCCAAGATCCTGCTGCTCCTGTTTATCACACACCCCCTAAACGGTCCCATTTATCTGCTGGCACCAGCCCAGCTCTGCTGCACGGGGTCACCTCGGCTTTTGTGCCTGGAAACTTGGCCTCTGGCACGGGCAGATAAAACTTGGTGCCTGATGTGGAGCAGAGCTCCCTCAGACAACCCCCAGCCCCGGGCAGCAGGAGAAGGCAGCCCACAGCAAAGGGGGTCTCAGCTGAACTCAGAGCACTGCTCAGCTCTGGCTTTGGGCATGGTTACAGAGGGCTGTGATGAGGCACCTGCAGCCAGAGATGCAAATGCTTCAAAACCAACAGCCAGAAGCACACAGGACAAGGAGTTCAACAGGGCATTATCCACGTGTGGAATGGCAGCAGTAATCTTGACAAATATCCTTTCCAGATAAAGTTTATCCAAGCTGAGAGTCATCCAGCCAGCTGGGCCTGCTCAGGACCCTCAGCTGGCCCCTCAGAGAGGCTGCAAACACTCACCTGGGGAGTCACCTGCCTCTGCAGGGAAAAGGGAGCACATCTCCTCAAATCAGACAGCAAATACCCAAATACACTGCCTGGCAGCCCTTCCCTGGGCTGAGAACCCGGGGTCACCCTGAATCCCCAGCTCAGACACGTTCCTGCTGGTTTCATGTCAGTTCCTGCTGGGCAGGCAGGGGAGCAGGGGCAGTTACCTCGTTTACGTTGATTTTCGACTTCGCGGACGATTCTAGAAAGGCACAGTTACACCACTGTCGTGCTAAGTTCTGCCCCTGCTCTTTGCCCACGACTCGTTCTTCCTCCAGGTCACATTTATTGCCAACCAGAATCATGGGAACCTGGAGAGGAGCAAGCAGGAGGAGAGATCCATCAGCAAGTTCCTGTACAGAGAGCCCTGTGCTGCTGCGGCTCTCAGACTGAGAAGGGGGAATCGCAGCAGGGAAAACGCAGCAGGGAAATAACAGCATAAAGATACAATATGAGGTATGAAAACCAATAAAAGTCAGGAGACAACGATGAAGGGTATCTGCCCCTCTCCAGTGTCTGTGGCCCTCCAAGGTGTCCCAAGCAGGTATAAAAGGAGGTGTCCCAGGCCAGGCTGGAGCACTCTGGATAGGGGGGTGTCCCTGCAGGGTGACAGGAGTGGCCCCAGCTCCATTTCCCCTGCACCCCTGAGGGAGGCTGGGCACACCTGGCTCTGTGGGGTCTGCCACCCTGGCCCTGGGGGCTCTGTGGGTTCTGTCACTGTCACCCTGGCTCTGTGGGACAGCTGCAGCCCAGCCCAGGGGCTGGCACAGACTGGAGCAGAGCAGCACGATGCTGCAGTCCAGCACCATTTCCTGTTTCCCTCTCACTGAGGAGAAGCAGAAAAAAAACCCTCAAGAGCTGCTGATAAGGGTGTGCACCCACTCCATTTCCTCAAACATTTCATTCTTTGGGCAGAAATCGAGTCCTTTCCAGCTGGAAAAGAAATCACTGCCTGCTTCACTTGGTAATTTACAACACACTGTGTGTTTTTAATCTACTTCAGTGTTAATATTTGTGGTCTCTTCCTGACACAAGTACACCCAAGATTAATTTTTGTTTTTAAAATTCCCAGACATACCCATTAGAAAATAATCATATTTTTATTTCTGAGACATAAATTTTCCTTATTACATCAGGAACCCGAAGTCACAGTACAGATGAAGCAGATGCAAAAAAAGCTCATTCAAAATCAGATCTACAGGATATTTACAACTCTATCAGCTTAGATAGAGCTGTAAATATCCTGTTCTTTTAGGTTTCTAGACAGGATAAATTTTCTCATACTGAAACATGAAAATGTGTTCTGAACATGTTCAGCAAAAAAAACTAAAGTTAGCAAGATGTGAAATAACAGGGCAAAAAGTGATACTGAGATGAGTAAGCAGTACAGGTTTGAAAGATATGAAACTCTGTGTAAGGTTATTTCAAAAGGTATTAATGGTTTATCCAAAAATGGAGTTTAGTGAGCAACTCCCTTTGATCATTTATTGTTGGGTGCGGAAGATTGGAATGAAACTCTTCCAGATAGATCTAATGCAATGATTTAGGTACCGGGACTTTAGGCACGTTCTGGTATGAAAGACAGAAAGGAGCACATTTCCAACTCAGCAAAGCACAGCTCAAACATTCAAAAGGTTCTCAAGCTGGGATTCAGAAGTGACACTCCAAGGAAATAAATGCACTGAACACTGCAGTCAGGTCCTGCAGGCCAAGGGAAGCAGCAGTGTCGGCTGAGGGTGACCCTGCCCAGCTCAGGGCACAGATTCCCCCTGCAGCCCAGCCCAGGGTCCTGCCAGCAGGAATTCCCGCTCTGTGATCCCTGCCTCAAGGAGAAGCAGGCTGGCACAGAGAGGAGCTCTACAGCCAGAGGGGCCCAGGGCCACTCCAGCCAGGCAGGAGCACAGGAGATGCCCCAAGGGACACCCGAGCCTGTCCCACCCTGTGCCAAACACCAAACTTCCCACAGCTGCTCTTCCCTTATTCTGAAAAGAGTTTTAAACAACAAAACAACAACCCAGGACTCTGTCAGGCCCTTGATGGTTTAGTTCATACCACTGTGTGCCCTCCTTGGGTGACAGATTTCTGCTGAGTGCCTGAGAGTTGAGAAAATGCTGCAGGGCTGCAGAGAAGCCCAGCTGAGCCCTGGGAAGCCCCAGCTCTCAACTTCCCCGTCCCTTTCCCTCATCTAGAATAAGCCCTGTCAGTCTCCAGTGCAAGAGCCGCCCAGAACATCCTTACCACTCTTCTTCCTTGACTTTGAGGGAAATAAAGCATAGCTAAAGCACAGAGAAAGAAGAAAATGCAAATCCTGGAAAGCAGTTTAAAGAAGAAAATGTAATGTTGTTTTAAATCAACTCCCACCATTTCAAAACACTGTGGCCTTGAGGCCATGGGAAAAATCTGGGTTTGTGATGCCCCTTAGCAGCTGCTGTGCCTCAAATAACAACACTGAAAACTACAAGGCTCTGAAAACTTACTCAACACTACCCAAGAATATTCTTTGAAAGCAGCTTTGTATGTAAACACACAGGGTTTGAGAGCAAACACTTCTGAACCATTTGCAGAAATAAAAACAAACATATTCTACTCACATCTTCAGTGTCCTTAACCCGTAAAATCTGTTCCCGCAGGTCCTGCAGGTCGTTGAACGTGGACTGTGCTGTTATAGAATATACTAGTGCAAACCCCTGCCCGTTCTTCATGTACAGATCCCTCATGGCTGTGAACTGCTCCTGCAAGCAAATATTGTTTGAAGTAATTAGCTGGTGAATGCAGCTAATGAATAGTTCCAAAGGAGTACTTTTATTGTACTGCACACAAGAATACAGTGCACACAGCATGGATTTACATATTTACCCCTCACAGAAACCCCCTGAAGCATGGAAATTGAATAAAAGCATTAACACTCGCTTTCCCTTTGTTGTTCTTTTTTTCCCCTTAATAAAGGGCTTCTTGAAAAAAATGTGGAAAAGATGAAGAGCAGCAATAGAACCATCTCTGCAGACAGACTGAAACCCAGAGCAGGCTGGACAATGCCAGCTCGAGCTGCCTCTGTCCCAGCAGAGACAGCACCAGACCCCCACAGCACCAATTCCTGCTCCTGCTGGGGAGAATTCCCAGTGCTCTCCCAATAAAACCAACGTGCAGTGAGCAGCACCTGCCTGGGGTGTGCTGCCAGCCCCCAGAGCGTCCGTGTGTCCGGGGCTGTGGCAGCTGCAGGTGACAGTGGCAGGGCCGTGAGGGGCAGCAGGAGCCCCCCAGCAGCAGGGCAGTGCCAGGGAGGTGCCCTTGAGCGAGGGAGGCTCCCCGGCAGGCCAGGCTTTGCTGCTGGGAGCAGCCCCTGTGCCTGGCACCGGCTCCAGGCCGTGTCCTTGTGTTCTGCCACTTGCAAAGTTCATGTTTAAAATCCTCCCAGAGCAAATGCTGATATGGGGATGGCACAGGAGGCACCAACCTCTGTGTCCCAGCACTGGGGCACCAGCTGGGGACAGAGCTCACCAGGCCACTGCCACTCGGCACATTGGGTCTGGGTTATTGAACAAATTCCATTCGAATTACTGCAGCTGATTTACTGCTTTTGCTTGGGCAGGATCCCCACTCCTAACAAAGGAGCTCCACAGCAATTAGATAAAGAAATGCCACTTACTGTCCCCGCTGTGTCGAGGATCTCCAGCATACACTGTTGACAGTCTACTTCCACTTGCTGGGGAAAAAGGGGAACAAACAGCTCAGACTAAATTGTCTGCAATGGACAGGCAAGAGGAGCCTCAGCTCAGTTTGTACTTCTGCCACACAGGGCCCTCAGCAGAGCAGGCACCTGCACTTCTCCAGGCTGAGCGCTGCTCTCAGAGGATTAACTACGCCCCAAGGCAGGCATCTGGGTCAGCTCACATGCTCCAGGACTGCCTTCATTAGCAAGGCTTAAATGAACAGCTCACTGTAAACATCTCAAGTGAGATTGTAAATATCTCGACTTAATCCACTCTTACAAATCAAAGCACCCTAAAACTTTATTTTTTCTTTGCTGCTGGGAGAGAAGGGAATAAGGAAGAGAAGAAAATGCAAAATATTTCAAGAACCTCACAGTGACGCTTTGCAAATCTTCCACTCACTGAGAAATGTCTTGGATCTAACGAGGGTAATTCCAGGAAAGTCAAGTAAATTTAACAGCAGAACTCATACCACAGCTTAATTTAATTATCACAGGCACAAATGTCACAAGTTTTTAGTGTATGTTTTGGTGCCTTTAATGCTGGTGACATTTCTGCTAATCCGTGAAACAATGGCTCACTTGACACCCAGCCAGGGAAGAAAGCAGCTCTGTGCCTGGGATTACGTAACAGCTCAGGGATCCTGCAAGGACTTCTGCTCAGCAACTCCAGCCCCGCATCCCAAACAGCCCCAAGGATTTCAGATGCCCTCTGAGACTCCAAAGAAATAAAAACATGGTGTTTTACCTTTCTGTATGAATCTTCTATTGTTGGGTCATATTTTTCAACAAAAATTCCCTGAACGAACTGAACAGTCTGGGGAGGAAGAACAAAAAACCTGAGTGAGCTGAACACAACCAGAAACATTCACCAAGACGCAATTTAGGAAAAAGTAACAACAGTAAAACTACTCTGCTGTTACAAGTCAGTAGTGAGGACCAGGGAAAAAGAGATACAATTTCAATTTTGAAAATAAAATGCGCGGTTTTTCTGTTACAATCACATTATTCAAGCATGTTTTTAAAACTTTTTTGCACGTTAATTGTTTGCTTGCTTGTCTCAGAAAAGGTGATACCCTCAAAAATGCCTTTACTCCACTGCCTGTGACTTTAGAAGGATAAAAATCACCAAATATGGAAGACCTGAGATTTCAGCAGAAGCACTGGCAACTTGTGCACTGTGGAAAATCAACATTTCAGTGCAGAGCAGCCCGGAGCTGCAGAGCAGGGACACTGCAGAGCAGGGGGTGCAGCCTGGAGAGCCTGCAGCACTCCTGTGCTCAAACCACTGCAGGAGGAGCCCTCACTCCACCCACAGGGAGCCTTCCTTCCCTGGAGTCACTCACAGCAAACCCACCACAACTGCCTCATTTCAAAATCCCTCTACATCACTAAATAAGTGCATTTTACACTCTAATGGACAAACTCTCTGCTTCTCCAGTGTTTTCTTGTCACACAAAGCAGTTGTCCCAGTCTGTCTGAGTAATAGATCTCAGCAAAGCCCTCCCAGACCCTATTACCAGATCACAGCGTTCCAGCAGCCAGAGCTGTGGCTCAGGATTGTTCCCGTGTTTCAGCACGGTCAGGTTGGCACAGCTGCTCCCCAGAGCAGCCCAGAGAAGGCAGAGTGTGACAGCAGCACTGTCACATCTGTCCCCTCTGCCGGGGGAACTCAGCCCTGAGGGTGAGAATCTGACAAACCCTGCTCATGTAACACTCCTGATCTCTAATGGACTTTATTTTCACTTATTAGAGGTGGAAAGAAAGGCCAAGGGTGAAGCTACAAATCTGGGGGTGTTTTTGGGTTATGTGTAGATCCAACACTTTTAGAAGTTTCCCTCTGTTTGGGTTGTGCAGCCCAACTTCAGCTTCCACTTCTCTGTAACTTTGCACCATTGGGCATCCTCGTAAATTGTGTCACCCACTGCCACTCCAGAAGAGTTTGAGCCTCAGAAATGGGATAAAACTGCTGTACAGGAAACAGAAGTTGCTAAACAACTGTGGCTTTCTAGCTGTGAAGGTTTTCTGCTACTCCATCACCGTTCCCAGAAGCGCCAGCAGCACTGTGCTGGCACAGAAGAGTTAAACCAAGGAGGAGGCTCTGCAGTGAAACAACCCCATATTGTCATGTGCACTGCAGTGCAAACAGAGCTGGAAATGAACACCAGCCTCTTTGTTGCACAGGTCAGTTTATACAGTTGGAAGAATGAAATTTAAAGTGACCCCGTTTTATTTTAAAATAAAAAACCCACCTTGCTAATGCTTGTAAATAAGTACACAGACTCTTGGACAGCCAAGTGTTATCCACTCCCAGCTGCTACCTGGCACTCACTGTGTGCTCCTGTAATTATAATGGATCTGTGCTGCACATGAATTACCAAACATTGGTGACTTAGCACCCAGCCTGGCAAAAAGAATTTCACTGTTGTTTACCAGACTATTTGAGTATTTGCATTTCAGCTGTTAAAAAGGTCAGTGATGGTGCTGACCCAGACGTCACATCTCAAAGAAATTCAAGTATGTCAGATGCTGAGTAATTTTTATTTACAGCATACCACTAAGTGCCCCACTTCACCTAGTGAGTCTTTCAGTGTTACATATGAAAATTAAGATAATGGGGAAGTGCTGGTGGAAAAAGTAATACAGATTGCTTAAACTGCTGAGGAAGAACAGAGCTTGTAAAAAAAAATTACACCTTGTAAACATCTTGTAGTGATTAGGATGCAAGTGCTGAAAGAGTGCATCAAATTTGATATACAACTGAATCATCTCTCCTCCTGTTCACTGGGATTCTGCAGGTGATTTACCAGGATTATTACCTGCTTGTGATACCAGCAGAATGAACAAGCAGGCAGGACAGAGAGGCTGCTCAGCCATTATCATGTCTGTGAAAGGACACTGCAGTTCCTTGTTGTAGATAACTTCACACTTGACCAGTTCTTTCCTGTCTGCTGGAGAGAGCTGCTTGACTGGTGAGTGACACAAGTCTCTCTCAGAGTGCTCTGCTATCAACCCTGCTGTGTAAACCTCTCCTCAGGAACAGGACAAGCACTTAAGGAGAGCCGAGTGTCACAGGCTGCTCCTCCCTCTCTGCACAGGCTGCAGGTGGATTCCCAGTGTTCTGAGCCCAGGTGCTCACTCGGGATGGAAAACACAGCCCTGGAGGCGTGCAGGGCTGAACCCCTCATCCTGTGATTGATTCCAGCTGGTTGGGGTTTAATACTCACACAGATACGCAGCCACGTACAACACAACACCCATGCAGCAATCAGACATGACACGCTAATTACCAGCAATTAATCACCTCTCCACAACCATGACACCCCTCCACTCAGCAGTGTCACAGTGGCTACATGGAAGTCCTGGCACACACTGAAAGCCACACAAATTCCCCAAAGCATCAGAAAGCTGGTGTGCAGTGAGCCAGGCAGTGGGAGGGCTGGGCACGGGCTTCGGGGCTGCTTCCCCAGACTCACCAGAGCAGACTTGCCCACACCTCCTGAACCAAGGACCACCAGCTTGTACTCACGCATGGTGTGGTCTGTTCAGAGAGCGACGACCTGCAAGGCAGGAGCAGAGGCAGCGGTTAAAACAACGCTGGGACACTGTCCTGAAAGCAGCAGCACCCCCTCACCCAATCCTCCTGACCCAGAACGCCTTCAGTGACAGCTCTGTGTTTCATTTTTCCACCTCAACACTCAGGGAAGGCCACTCCAACAGCCCCAGGTGACAGGAAATGGCCAGAGCTGCGTGCTGGCAGTGCTTGGAGGGGAAGAGGATGGACACAACCATGGGACAAACACAGAGCCTGTCCCAGCTGTGCCAGGCACCACGAGCTGTCACTGCCTGTCCTCTGCTTCCTCAGCATTTCATGGCACAAACCAGAGCACGGGACAAGAAAATTAGATCAGAAAGAAGCAAGTCAAGAGGTTTCCTTCTCCCCTCCACCCCCAGCAGGGAGGGATTTAGGTCAGTGTTTTCTCTCTGGAAAAGGTCAGGCCCAGCGCACGGCTGCCAAGGCAGAGCTCCGCTCGCCCAGCACCGACTCTGCCTTTTTATGGAAATCTTGCAACTCCCTCAAGCCACTACGCAGCCCCAGAAAACTTCTCGTTCTCCTCGAGGTTCCCTGACAAATAAGGCGACTGACAAAAGCGGTGATAAACACTTTACACGGTGTTTACACGAGCAGCCAGGCTGGGCTGTCCCAAACAATGAGCTCAGCACGAACCCCTTCCGCAGGGACTGCTTCCTTCCCAAGTAAGGCTGCACACACCAGGGCTGGCAGCCTGGGCAGCCTCCACTCCTCTCAGGCACTTCAAACTAACGCTGCCACGGGATTTATGGGCTCACTGGCTACAGCCTTTGCAAATAAAACCGTCTTCGAAGGAGTCTGATAGACAAATGTATCTCCCTGTCGACTGCCGTGAACACGCCTGTGAAGAACAGGGGCTGTATTTTCAGCTTTGCAATGCAGACGACTCCTGACAATCTTGTCTCAGGTTTATGTAATCATCAAACCAGGACGGGTTCTCTTCTGTCATTCTGACTCCCAGGAGGAAGATGTACAACAAGGGGACCCCATGAGCTGCTGCTCACCCATCACCTGTCCCAGCTGAAGTGGGAGCTGCTGCTCACCAGGGAGTGGGGAGCTCCCCGAGCATCCCGCTCACCCTCAGCCTGTTTCATGGGCCCAACGTCACCCAGCCGTGCGTTAAACAAAAACTGAAAATCCCATGTGCAGCTGGAGAGAGACACACACATTTCTGTGTTCGGTTTAGTGCGGCTTTAGACTCATTTTTAAGCCAGAATAACAGACATAAAGGGCTCGCCTGCGCTGAGGCTCTCTGCAGTCACAGCCAAGCTGCCCTTCCCTCAGCCAAGCCCTGCAGAGGGAGGAAGGCTCAAGCAATCAGTGCAGCCCGTCATTTTAAGCACCTGGAGGAGGTTTTTCTTCAACTCCTGATGCCCGTGTGAGCTGCGGTTGCCTAACTGCAAATTGTGAAATCAAGTAAAACTGAAAGGGGTTTTCCAGAAACTGCCTAAAAGCAGAGCAATGTCTGTGCACTCTAGGACACTGACAACAGTTCTGGCTAAATTCTGGGAACTGTGAGCTCTTCTGCTTGAACATTTCCCTGAGAAGTAACATTCACTTCCTTTCTTTCAAAAATCATGATTTTGAATGGGAAGGAGAGGGGAATTCCAATTAACAATTACTTTCCCCTTGATAATCCCTAGGAATTAAAAGCTGATGCATTTTTTATAAAAGATAAATGCAACTTATTGATCCAGTTTTCTTCATTTCCCTACAGTCCCACAGTCAGTTCCACTGAAGAAAACCCAGAAAGCAATCAAGCTAAGGGTTAAATTTAGCTGTGAACTATTTCACTTCTTATTTATAGTAGAAAAATACTTGTGGGAAAGTTTAAGCTGGGAGTAGTACAAGACTAACTTCTCATTTCTCCTCCTCAGTATTTGCTGATTTTTTTTTTCAGGTGCAACAGGAAACCGAGATCCTGAAAGGCACGAGCCTCATTACTGTAAACCCCACATGCCTTAATTATCTCGTAGCTCTTTCACAAGTATGTTAATGTTATCTGTTTATACAACATGAATAGAGTGCTCAAGAAATTACTATGCTGCATCCCAGCCAACTTTTCATTTGGCAACTGTTGAAGCCCACCTAAATACAGTCAGACACAGCAGCATTCATTTCCATCCAGAGCTCTCTGCAGCAGAGTCACATGCTGCGAAGCAACGGCTCCATTTCCAAATGGATTAAATTATGGGTGTTAAGTGCTCCTTCAGAGTCAAGAGAAGAGTATGATCACTAAAGAGGGTAAAAAAAATTCACTGTAAATGTTGTGAAACTGGTCTCAATAGTTCTGAATGCTGTAGTGCAAAAATGAAGCAAAAGCTGAGTGTGCCTCCTTGCTCCCTTTTCCCAGGCACCGCAAGCTCCAGCAGGACAAGCAGGGGCCTCAGAGCATGAGTCCCACCCCAGCACTGCCCTGAGCTGCAGCTCTCTGCCATGCCACCACTCTCAAACCACCTGCATTACCTGCAGGGTAATAAATCATAGGGTTCTTTCATCTATAACCACAAAAAAAACTTTGCTGCTACACCATCAAACACCTGATACACCAGAATCCATCTGTGCTCTTCAACAGGAGCCGCTGCTGCCACCAACACTGCCCAGGAAGAGGCAGACACAGAAATTCACCATTCACAGCAGCAGCCCCAAGCTGCTCAGCTCCCTCCTGGCAGAAAAGTGAAGGGCTCTACCCTGGGACCAGACAGAGAGCAGAAAATAGCTGCAGGACATTTGTGTCAATATCCAAAGGCAGTGCAGGCAGAGGAGCCCTGCAGGGAGCACAGGTGGATGCAAACACAGCAGAAGCTCTGGCCTGAAACGTGGCTCCCACTCACCTGCACCCCTGCTCAGCCACTGTCCCAGCTGCACGAGTCATCCTGAGCTGGCGGAGCCGGGCAGGAAGAAGCAGAGCTCTGAGGGTATTTCCCAAGCAGCGGAAGCAGCAGCGGGGCAGAGGCTGGGGGGTGCTGGGGACAAGGGCTGAGGCCCTTCAGGACAGAAACCTGATGCAAAAACGAGCTGCTCCTGTTACAGAAGTTTCAGCAACTCATCAATAAGTTTATAATTTGGGCAGTGGGGAGAGAGAAGCATGAACCAAAATAAGCAAACGCGGCACTGAAAGAGAGTGAGTGAGTGCAAGAACTTCACTTATCAATTACCCACTCGAGTGTTCACAGAAATTTCATTTAAAATACGAAGAGAACACTAAAAAACCTCTTACCTTGGCATAAAAGATCTCTCATCAGTGTTAGCAGCTCTACTGAAGGTTCTTCCAGGCTCCCCACAAGGAACTGAAAAAAAAAGAAGAATTAAAAAAAGACTTAATCATTTTGCAATGTCAGCATTTGTGAAGCATCTCTGCAGTGCTTAAGCCAAACCTCCCTGCTCCTGTGGACTTCTCCTCAGAATACTCCAAGGAAGACTTCGCTTACAAAACACAAACTCAGACTAACCATGTCTGAGGCTGCTTCAAGCTCACAATTAAACACTTTGAAGAAGACAAAGTACTACCAGAAACATGGGACAAAGGTTTAGAGCAGACCAAAGTCCTGATGATGTTCCAGGGGAAAACCATCACTTATCTGCTCCAGCCAGCACTGCCATGGTAAAATCCAGTGCAGCACCTACAAAGCACAATTCTTTCAGGGAATCCACCAGGTTTGTGGCAGGGGGTGGAACGAGATGGCCCTTTAAGGTCCCTTCCAACCTAAACCGTTCTGGGATTCTGTGACAGTCCTGGAGAGCAGGAAATTCCCAGCAGCACCATCCTCCCACTCCAGGAACCTGCTGGCTCCCTGTCCCAGAGTTTTAGAAGCTCCAACACCTCCAGTATCCCAGTCCTTTGTTCAGTACCACTGAACAGCAGCAGAACTGATACTTCAGACAGCAATCACAGCATTGACTACACCCTGCTGCTCTGACAGGCAAAGGGTCCTGTCTTTTACAGGTTCAGCACTTTATCCTTTCTTTTCAAGGGATAAAAAAAAAAATCAATTGTTCCTCTGGAATCATAGGAAGTTTAAGTGAAAACGTACTATGCTGGTTTTTTGAAAATAGTTCTTTTTAGCAGCTCTGGAGTCACCTTGGAGGCACAGAAATCAAACTTGTTTGGAAACAGATAATGGAAGCTCTCATAATCCTTGTCAAATATTTTTACAAGTATAAGAGAAAGTGAGTCTAGAGGGCAGGGTTAGATGGGATATTGGAAAGAAATCCTTCCCTGTGAGGGTGTGAGGCCCTGGCACAGGGGCCCAGAGCAGCTGTGGCTGCCCCTGGATCCCTGGCAGTGCCCAAGGCCAGGCTGGACACCGGGGCTGGAGCAGCCTGGGACACTGGGAGGGGTCCCTGCATGGCAGGGGCAGCACTGGAAGGGCTCTGAGGTCCCCTCCAACCCAAACCATTCCCTGATTTTTTGTGAAGGTGCTGCCAGGGCCAGCTCCAGGACTGCAGGCAGATGAGGGCTCAGCAGCACCCAAAAAGCAGAGCCCGAGTTTAAATGAGGGTGAGAGAAAAGGAACAGAAGGAAGTGAGGCATGGCAAGGAGCAGCACAGAAACCACATCTCAGTTCCTAGAGACAACGTGAGGTGGCCTCTCGAGTGCAGCTGCCACAGCCCCTGCCCTGGGGGCCTGAGACGTTCTGCTCTCTGCTCTTCCCCACGAAGATCCACTGGGATGGAGGAAGTTGGCTGAGAACAGAGAGGCAGGGAGCAAGGACTACTCACCTGGCTTTAAGGAAGAAAAAAGAGAAGAACTCCTTGCCTGCTCATCCCTCACACCTCCCTTTCTCTGATTTTCACCGGTGGAAACCGGAATATTGAACGTTTCCAAGGGAAGAGTGGCGTCAGCACCGTGCACATTTGGGAGAGAAGCACAGATGTCTGAACTCCAGCACCTCCACTCAGGGCTGGCTGTGCCGCTCCTGTGGCCATGCCCTTCCCATTTCCCAAATGAGAGGCAGATTCTTGGGATGCTGCAGCCACACGTCCTGGTTATTTTTATCCTGGCAGTTAAATACTGCATCGTGGCTACTATAAACAAACCTGTTTAATTTTCAACTTGTAAATGTTCTCTGTGCCAGTTTTTTTTCAGTTACTATAAACTAGGCCATGGAAAGGGGTGGATTTTCTTTTTTTTAAAGTGTCAACTAAACATTGCTCAACACTCTACCAAAATCCCTTCCTTACTCAGAGCCCTGCTGGCAAAACAAACTTCTGCAAGGGGAAGATTTACAGCGATCAAAACCACACTTGAATTGACAGATTCCCTCCACAGCAAAAAGGAGAACCCAAACAAACAGAGAATGATGGAGCAGGGAAGGCTGGACACACCAGGCCAAGGATCTTCCCTTGGCCGCCGTTCCCAGCACTGCCCACTGAGCACCACTCAGCACCTGCTCCCTAACTTCTCCTACAACATGTTCAGAGATATTCCACTACTCAAGGAAGTTGAAAGCACATGAAACACTTCCCTAGTGCTCACCAAAGCTGTCA
Source organism: Bombycilla garrulus (assembly GCA_013400315.1). Taxonomy (NCBI): domain Eukaryota; kingdom Metazoa; phylum Chordata; class Aves; order Passeriformes; family Bombycillidae; genus Bombycilla; species Bombycilla garrulus. The sequence goes on from VXBU01001733.1 coordinate 67,923, forward strand.
TCAATTACACAACAGTTACACCAGCCCTGGATGTGCATCCCAAATGAAAGGACGTCTGGCTGGAAATCCCACAGTTCATTAGCAGATCCCGCCCCTGAAGAGCAGCAAGACAAGCACTGTCATAGATTACCCTGCTAGTTAGCATTTAATTAATTGAAATCACTGCCACGGACTCACTTGTTCACAAAATGCGGCCCTTCTCCAAGGCAGTCAAACTCCCTGGCTTCAGGGTGCAGGGAAAAACTCCTCCACCTTTCCTGAGGCCACCAACACCAGAAAAACAAGAGCAAAGAGAAAAACAAACGACTCAAAGACCAGACTAAGCAGAAAGCAGGACTTCAGTGTGACTTCAAAAGTACAGTTTGACAAACTTCCGTTCTCAGACGCTGCATTTCTTTTCTTACTCATTATCACTGTGGTATCTGACATCAAAGTAAATGTGTTTTATATGTTAACACTACATAAGAGGTAGCACTTCATAATTTGGGCTTGGAATCTCAGCCTCAGTTTTGTAATTTTAACACCAAAATCATTATCATTTCCACTGACTGCTTTCAGCATCAAATCAAATACCAATCAAGGCACCAAATGTGTAATTAGCTATGCACAAGCCTGCTGTAGGATGAGTCATGACCCCACTGTGGTGCATTCCTGATGCTGGAACATACACGCTGTCCCTTGTCCAAACCACCAATAATCCAAGTCTAAACATATTTTCCTTTGTTTTTTCAGGTAACAAATAACCCCAAAAAGACACAGCAAGAAGCACAATAAAGCTGGTGACAAGCCAAATAATCAGCAGGTGTGTGAGAGCACAGGAGAACCACACCGGCCAGAGGCGTGACTGGAGAGTCCCATCACAAAAGGCAAGAGAGCAGCCTTCAAATCTTACATCCACCCCCAAAAACTCATGGCCCAACTGTGTTCCCCTCAGAGCCACATCCCAATCCCCACTTTCTGCATCCTCCACGCTGCTGGGAGGTTCCTGAGCCAGGGCCATAAAAGCCTGGGCGAAGAGCAAAGTCCTGCAGCAACAGAGCCCTTCCGACTCCAGGACTGTGCTGAGCTGCAGCTTCCAGCAAATTAACTGCAGCCCACACAAACAGGGCAGAGAAACAAACTTCTTGGAAAACAACAATAATTCTGTCATTGGAAACAGTAATTTTGTGCACAAACAGTCTGGGATTGATCCTCCTCAGCCTGCAATCTTTTGTGCAATCAGCTTCACACTGAACCTGCAATTTCAAATAACATAATGTTAACTTCTGTGGAAGTGACTGCCTAATTATTCACTGGAAATTGCTTTGCTACTCTAGAAGCTCTCTAGGCAAGGAACAAGGGCTCTGGGCAGCTGAAGCCTGCCATGCTGAAACGGCTAATTTATTTTTTGTCCTATTGGTCTGCACTTGCAGAAAGTTGCTAGGGCCATGTGCCAGCCAGACAAAGGCAGGGGAAAGGAAGCCAGCAGCACAACTCAAAGGCCAGCACACACTGCATCCCCAAATTAGAACAAAGCTCTACGTCAGGGCTGGAGCTGGCAGCCTCCCCTCGGCCGGACTGCGGCACTCTGCAAACCCACAGCGAGCCTGAGGCACCTGAGCCGGGCACAGCGAGAGCAGAACACGCTCTGCTCACCCACAGACACCTGACACGGCTCACGGCAGGGACTGGGAGGGACCGGGTCCTCCCGAGCAACACCGCGGCCACCTTCGCCCTTTCTCCCTTCCCCATCTAGCCCTACCGGAGCAGCTCGGCAGAGGGCTTGACACCATTCAGAGGAGTTCTCCACAGCTTTTTCTGGAAGAAAAAAAATTAAAAAAAATACTTCCTTTTTCCCCTCCTCATCAGGCAAACATGTAAACATTAAAGGGCATCGCCATTAGACACAGCAGCCGCTCAGGGGCTTCCTCCATTTGCTGCCTATCACATCCACAACTTGCCACTGATTTTTAAGCCCTATAAAGTTTTCCATCCCCTTCATTTCCTTCAGAGGAAAAAATACCCTGCCCTTTTATAAAACAGATTAAATTCCAGACAGACCTGAGGAGGCTCAATTGTAGCAAAAGACCAACTCCATTGGACTTGGTAGGAATAATTTGTTGTGCTGATAGTAGCTTGGCAACGTTCGCCACTATTCTTCCTGGTTTATGTAATTAAGAGTAAATAAGTGACATGAGGTAGATAGATTGCCACTGAAATTTCAGCTTGCACCTTAATTATTTCATTTCTGCACTAGTAGTGACCAGGCACTGGTCACAAAGCCCAGTCTGAACTTAAGTGGTGCTCAGCGTAAAAAATTTAATGGAGAGATGAAGCCTCCAGGCCACCAAGGGTTCTCTAAAAGTCCAAACAGAACTGGAGAGGTTTAAACTGCTCTTCCCACGTATTTCAAACAGACATTGGGTAGGTTAAGATTAGGTACTGGGAAGAAAGTCTTGACTCAAAGGGCAGTGAGGCCCTGGCAGGGAGCAGCCGTGGCTGCCCCTGGATCCCTGAAGTGCCCAAGGCCGGGCTGGAGCACCCTGGCACACGGGAAGGGCCCTGCCCAAGGCACAGGGGGGCACTGCACTGGCTTTAAGGTCCTTCCAACCCAAACCATCCCATGATTTACATCCACAGTAATAAATCCTAAAACTAACACCAAGCCTCTAAACATGGGGCACATCCCAGCTCCTCAGGAGACCGGGCTAACGCACAAATTCCAGAAAATATTGAGATTGTTTAAATCTCCCTGGCACAGCTGCAATGATCGGTGTGTGTGTGTTTGTACACGGGATCTGAGCACGCAGCCCGTTCTAAAGGTCAGCTCTGCATGTGCAGCCCAGAGATTTCCCCTTGCCTGGTGTGTGGTAGCCACAGGCACCCACACCCCCCATTCCCACCCCCTCGCTCATTAAACGCCTCTTTTAACAACGATTTCCAGAATGAAAAGCCCCACGGACCATATGGCCACTTATTAATACTACATTTGTTTATCAGTTTAAATAAACCCCCTACAGCAGTGAGTATCCATGTAATGAGGACTTAAACACAGCTCACAAGGGACGTGTTTTAGCACTGCCAAGTAGGACTGCACCTCCTCAATGCTTTTCATGGCAAATTTCAAGGCTTGATAGGAACCTGAATAGCAGTAAGTGCACAGAATTAACTTCAAACAGAGGGGAAAGTAACAGTTTCATTACGTTTCGTAAAGAAATTAGGTTATTTAATGTGGTGCTTAATCCTTCGGTATTTAGCTCAGCCCCTTAATGCTGCTTCCTGGAACCTTGGGGCAGAGTGGGGGTGGAAACTGAATTTTCTTCCACAGAGAAAAACGAAACTTTCTTCTGTGTGAAGGTTTTAACTGAAGGAATATTCAAACAGTTATTAACACTTCAGTGACAGAGCAAGTGCTTCGAGGCCAGCGGGGTTTTAACCAAACCCCTGCCAGATCTGGCCTCTGCACTGGGGCTTCTCTGAAGATTTTTAATCCTCCTGAACCTGCTTAAAAGGGCAAAATCCCTTTGACAATTCATCCTGGAATTTCCTTTATGGCAAATAAAAGGTGACATTAAAGGAAACAGCTCTGATGGTTTAATCAGTTTTATACAAGCCATTTCAGTATTTATAGGTCAAGCTTGATTACAACCAAAATAGGCAATTCTATAGCTGCCTTTGAACAGCAACCAGCCCAGGGCCAGGGCAGCTGGAGTCCTGCTGCCAGAAGAGGGAGGACACATCCCATCCTCAGCCAGCCCTTCCCCTCCATCATCAACACTATTCAAACAGCAACAAAAAAAATCTTATTTTTAGGATGTGTCTTTGAAATGATAAGACGTAGGGCAAAAGGAAAAAAATCCTCTCTCCCACGTGAGTATGTAGATTTGTCAAACACGTGGCCTGGGGACAGGCGGCTCTGCACTCTGAGCAGGCCCTGAGAACACAGCTCACTTCATTTGGGTGGTAATTGCCATCTCCACCATTTCTGTGCCTTCCCCGTGGTGGGGACGCCTTCCCACCAAAGTTCAAACTCCCACTCATCTGTTTTCTCTGGAGTAAATCTGCAAATAACAGCATCAGCCCAACCCATGCCCTCAGCACGGCACTACCACCACGCTTTAAAAAAGTTCCTGAATCTATTTCAGCTTCTGCCCACAGAGACACAGCGGATGTGAACTGGGCATGAAAAGCACAAGGAAAGTTTCAGCAGACACAGCCTCATTCCTCTGACACCTGCTAAGCCAGCCAGCTCCAGCTTGCCCTGCTGCTAAATGCATTTGGACTCGATATTGTGGTTATGGGCAAACAGCTCATTTAACAGAGAATAACGAGTACTGGAATTACAGAATGAAGGACAAGACCCACTTTCTCAGAATCACACCACCGAGGAAAGTGCCCTGGAGCATTACAACATCTGTTTGATCATTTCAAATGGGATTCCTGAAAAAGCTTCGACTGCATTCTAGTGATCAATATGCCAATGCAGTGTATTCACAAAACAAGGCAAGGCCATAATAATATTGTAACCTCTACAACTTCATAAGTGATCTGATGAGTTAAAAGCCCTAGATGCATAAATATTTCATGAGAAAAGCTGTCTGGAACCACTGCAGTCTGTATCTTTAATCTTAATGTTATTTTCAGCTACAATTAATGTTATAATCTAAAGCAGAAAGCAACAATTGGCTGAATTTATTTTATCTTCACCAATATTTACTTCGTAAATCCATCAAGATTTTGGTTTATACTCAGTAACTGTTACTCAGCATAGGACTAAAAACACATCAAATCTCAGGGTAAAACAAGATGTGCTGGAATGAGACTGTTACACAAAAAAAAGGAGAATTGCGCCAGAAATAGCCTTACCCAGTGAACTGTGAGTTACTTTTAACTATCACGTGGTGAGTGGCATATAAAAATACATTATTCTGCATGTCAGCTGTCTGTAATGAAAGTTTTCCTATTCTCAGCTGCCCCTCCCTACAACTTCAAGTTTATTTGCATGAGAGAAAAGAATATTACATAAAACTACAACATAAAAGGCACTGTAACCAATGCATCCAGCTGAAGTGCTCCTCCCATGTCCTCCCTGCTTTCCAGATTACGGGTCTATTTCCAGCTAAAAATGTGAGAAATGCCTGACTGCACAGAGATTGCTCCCTTGGACAAGGACCTGCAGCAGCCTTCCTTCCAGAGGCAGGAGCAGCCCCAGCTGCAGCAGCGATACTCAGACGCAGCACGAGCAGACTGCCCTGCCCTGGCTTCACACGCAATACCCTCATTTCAACATGACAAGTTCACATTTTTTCAGTATTAGAACACTGCAGAACACAACATCATTGAATCCAACAAATATTTCAACTAATAAAAACCCCAAAACATTCCAGCCAGCCTCGAATCTGCAGTCAGTGACAAGTGAAATGGAAGTGCCTGTTTTCCTGCAATGCTCCGGCAAGCAGCAGTTATGCAACACAGCCCATTGACAAACACGCTCCTATTGCAGTACATTCCCAAAAAGCAGGCTTCTGACAAAGCAACTGTCACCTCTCACAGACATGCTCATCCTGCTCCTTACACTGAGCGTATTTTGCCTCACTGAAGTAAGTGGTGAATAAAGATTTGTCTAAACCCCAACACAGCCACTGCTGTGGGCACATCCAGACCTCTTGCTTCAGTGCTCCAGATGGATTTAAGTATTTTCCATCTTATCAATATTCAAAATAAATAACAAACCACAATGCCTCGGGTCACCTGCTCAACAGGACTGCCATTGCCTGGCTCCCCACATTTCAAGTTAAATGAAGTCCAATAGGTGAAACAGCCAAGACAACCACAGGAGATTCCCTGGAGATTCCTTTTTGGCAGTTTGTCCCATTACCTGTTTCTTTCCCTGTGCAGGGTCACACTTCCCCCTCAGACTGATGATTTTGCTCATGAGAAGAAAGCAACCAGCAGTTTTCAAAGCATACCAAGTCTGCTTTTGTCAGCATCTGGATTTCTCAACCAAATAAACCCCAATCTGTGCCTTTACCTGGTTCAGGTCAAGGCACTGCAGCTGCAGTGAGGAAGTGCCTGGTCAGGTATAGCAGGTATTTCCCCACTCCCAATACCTGCCTGAGCACTCGCAGCAGGGAGCAGAGCACACATCAAAACATCAAAACACCGTCTTTATGTGGCCACCCGACCTGCTCCAGCAGCTGACACGGTGAGAAAGAGCCCCAGCCCTGCCCTGGGCTCTGCTGCCACAGGAGAAACAGAACCAGGCCCTGCTGAGCTCCCCTTCAGCCAGCACAGGAGCTACAGAGCCCAAAACCACTGGGGAGCCACGGCAGGGACGGGTTCTGGGGTCCCATTTCCTCCCACACACACCCCACAGGATCTTCCCACAGCACATGAATGCAATTTAGGTTTAAATACACCACTTCTGATCAGGAATGTAACGCTCAGTGGCTCCTCCTGGAGCAACACCCTTCTTCCCACAGCCTCCTCATTTTAATATTGTTAAATGGATTACTCTACTCAACCTTAATTATTGCAGTATTTGCAAGGGAACTGATCTCTCAGTAACCAGTTCCTGTCCCTCTGCAGATCAAAACTTGTTTCATAGCAAACCCGGGAGTGAAACGGCACCAGAGGTGCAGCACAGAGTGCTTCAGTGTAAAAACCAAGAGCTGAGCAGGCCCACGTGTGTCCTGACTGATGCTCTGCTGTCACTGGGTCCCCTTTTCTTCAGAGGGGAGCTCAGAAAACAGGCATTAATTAACAAAATTATGCTATCACAGGAAGTAACAGGAAGCTTCTAATAATGAGCCATTTAGCTCTGAAGGGTTTCAGTCAGACATGTCAAACCAGCTCAGAGGATGTCAACAGCCACCGGCAACAAGCACAGCCAGCTGAAAAACAACCAGTGCAGACCCTCAGCTTGCTGCAACAGAAAGGCAGCTCGATGTAACTCTCATCAATGCAGGCTGGTCCTTGCAAATAACAGCCTGGTACCCCTGAGGGCAGAGCCAAACGTCACCTCTTTGGTACAATTCTGGCAGCCAGAATAAACCACAGGTCGTGTTCCTCCCAGTCGCCACATGAGCCCTGCTGCAGCACAAGGCTGAAGGACCCTGCCCTGGGTCAGGAACTGCAGCTCCTTTTCTCTCCTCCATCAGCAGTGAATCGGCACTATTAAAGTACATCTTCTTCACACCTGCTTTAATCCTCCCTCTAATGCTGTAACAGCTCAACAGCATTCAGCCCTCGCTTGCCCAACACAGGTGGTTTTTTCACGCTAACGTTCGTGCTGGAGACACTGAACTGCATCACTCGGATTCCTCTGGGTTCTTGCTGCCAAGAGTTTCTGAGAGCTCAGCAATAAAGGTTCAACAATGGGAAAGCAGAGGAGTTGAGGCTCTGTCTTGCCCTCCTCACCTCAGGGGGTGAGTGACGCCCTACAGCTCTGAACTGCAGGAGCCAACCTCTGGGGAATTGTCACCCACAAACCCTGGGCTCCCTCCTGGGCCTGGCTGCTGCCATCCATCCCCTGCAGGGACACTGGCAGAAACACTTCACAACCTGATGCTCTATTTCACCATTTCCACTGAAATGTCTTGAGCTTGATTCTGCCTTCCAGGACCGGCAGGGAGCCCACGGGAAGGATGGAGAGGGACTTACATCTGACACAGGTTTTAACATCTGAGCAAGACAGGCTGGACCAAGAAAGAGAGCTCAGCAAGATGAACAGTTCTTTCAGAAAACTTTGGGACATCCTTTACTTATCTCTGCCATTAGGTGTCATGTTTCCAGCAGCAGCAACTTTCCTAAAGTGCAAACACAAATGCCTACAGGAAAACTTGACCCTGGGATTTAGAAGCACCCTTTTAAGAAGACGCTTCCATTAAAATTCTGTTTAATTTCCAATTAACTATTAAATAAAAGAGTAAAAGAAAATCAATAACTACTTCAGAGTACAACATAAAATGAATTGAGGCTATACTTTCACCACCATTCTCACTACCTCATCTTCAAAAAACAACCTGACACCCCCCCCAAATCAAGGCCAAAAAATCCAAACGCCACCCTAGGACTTGACCAAGTTTTAAAAGTCGTGTCTCTCTTGAATCTGCTTCTGCAGAATTAAGTACACAAAGTTATAAGAGGTGATTGATGTTCAACATTAATGTTGCTCATCAGAAATTAAAAGAAAGTGATAAAATAGGAAGTCTCCCATATTACCCTAAAACCCAAAAGTTTTGATCAAGATCCACAGCCAGAGCCAGCTGAGCTGATTTTGGCAAGGTTGAAAGTAACACTGGATCAAGGATAATTCTGAACTTCAAAGAGCTACACATAAAAAACACTTCAAATATAAAGCCTAAAGGTCTGAACTTATGTATGTTCAAAAGATTCACTTTGTTTTCTCTAGGAAAACAGAGAATATGTTCCTGTTGTCAGAGTATTAGGATTCCTCCTGAAGACGATTTTTTTAAGTCTGCAAAGCTGCACAGAAGCAATCTGTTCTCTAAACACTGAGCACAAGTTCAAAGTGCCACCGAGCGCGCTGTGCACGTGCAGGGTACGAGAACAAGCACAGCAATACCACGTACAAACAAATGCTTGGAGTTGTTTATGGCTAGGATGATGATTCAATATACAACTAAAACTTTAATGTTCAAGTACATCCACATGTTACACTCCTGCCATTGAATTACTTTTCAGCTTTTTTAAGAACAGTCCTCAGACTGGCTGAGCAGCCACGAAATGTATCACTAATAACCCATGTCTGTATATTTGCAGCTTATGGTTTCAAATATAAACTGTCTCGATGCTCTGTGTAAACATGAGTCTCCAAATAAAAGCATTAACCTGCCACTGGACTTACACTGGGTGAGTAATGCAGCCCTTTTGGCAGGAGATCCTCTCAAACCTTCAGCAAAGCTACTTACCCTGAAAGCAGCCACGCCAGGGCCAGCACACGTGGTGGCAGCCAGCGCTGGGAGCCCTGGGGTGACAGCCTGGCTGTGACACCGCCGGGCTGGGGTGGCACTGAGGCTTCTGAGCCCTGCAGCCCCTGGGCATCCCCACACACAGGCTGGGAGCAGGGAATCCGTGAGCAGGCCCTGCTTTGGAGGGGATAACCAAGCTCCCAGAGAGGATCTGAGGAACGCAAACACTGCGCATGAAAACAGATTATTTTTAGAAGCGGTGCGAGCACAGCACTTCCTGCCGACTCCACCTTGAAGAACGACAGACGCTCTGTCACCCTCCATTCCAAAACCAGGATTGCACAACTTCTGCTACCTGCCACCACAGAGAGAGGCAAGGGACAATCTGCCGGGAACAGCAAGTGACAATTTCCCAGTTTGTAACTTGGCACTAAGAACTTCTGTTGGAATATGCTGCCAGTCTTCGCTCGTGTCAATAAATCGATGCCTTTTTTCCTGCCACGGGAATGAACAGAACATTAAATGTTTTTATTTATGACACTGATTTTTTCCATAGCAACCGGATGTGAACATGGCATTCCCAGCGTAATGAAGTCACTATAGCAACGTGATAATGATGTCAGAATAATCAGACAGCATTTCATACTTGTGAAACGCATCGCTTCTGTGAATTCAGAAAGTTGCAGAGACCACAAAAGCAAGAGTGCTCCATCTGGAACTTCCCTTTAGCTTGGCTGCTTTTGGAAAACTTCTCATTAAAGGTACAGAGAATGCACCATTTTCTGTTTCTCCAAGCTTCATCCATTACTTCCCGAAAGTCTCACAAATTCCCACATTAAACCGTTTCACATCCGAGGATCTGCTGCACCAGGGAGAATTATTGACACACCACTTCAGCATGAAAAAAGCAATGACACAAATCACAACAGTGAAACATTTCACAGCAGACAGGCACTGTCAACCGAACAGATGCTTTCCTCAACTCTTCAGATAATCTGGTGTCTCTTTACGCGGAGCCACACAACTACTCAGAGACAATTACAACAGCAACAGAAATTACAGACTGCTGATACAATACTCTGAAGGCAGACAGGCGTTTTCAAGTCAAACAACTATTTTAAGAAATATTATCTCCCCTGTTAAGCCACTGAAAAGAAAAAAACAGAGTTTTCATGGTTTGCCCTTCCTGTTTGCAGCTCCTTCCAAGCTGTGAGCAAAGCAAGACCCAATTCCAGCTCTGTGTCAGTCAGAACTGACTCGCTGTGTCCAAACCCCAACCCTCCCACTGAGGAAGCTTTCGCAGGAATCCCAAACCCACACATTCTGTACCTCAAATATCGCAAGCAAAGACACCAATTAACGAGAAGTATCTAAACACCAAAATTTCCCTATGCAGAGAACAGCTTCTCTTTACAGCGACTGAAGGAAGTGCAAGAAACCTTTACAGATCTAAGGTGGTCTGAGACAACCAGTCCTTGGGAGGGGAGGATGAGGGTGGGCCGGGAAGATGAGGATGGAGCAGAGGACGAGGATGGGCCAGCGCGGTGCTCCACGTGGCTCACGAGGGGCTCCCGGTCGGGTGTCCCACCTGCCCAGCGCTCCGGCCGCCCATGCGGGCTGGTCAAGGGGAGCGGCTCGCGAAGCCTGACCCCGTCCTGCCATGCCCCTGTGCCCCATCCTGCATCCCCCCCCGTGCCAGCCCACTCTCCGTGCCTCCAGCCCCGCCGTCCCTTCACCTCCGGTGCTCCCCGGGCCCCGCAGGAGCCCCGCGCCCCCTCCCCGGGCGGGGAGCGGCGGGCACGGGACGGCCGCGCACACCTGAGCCCGCCAACAGCGCAGGAACGCGGGGATCTCGGGCAGCGCACAGCGCGCCCGCTGCC
>VXBU01001733.1:78953-102678 GCA_013400315.1 Bombycilla garrulus
GAGGGCCGGGGCAGGTGCGGGGCTGCGGCGGGACCGGTTCCGTGCCCGGCTCCGGGCCGCAGTGGGGGGACGGCGGCACCGGGCAGCGGCTGGAGAAGGGCGCGGGGAGGGTCGGGGGTCCCGGGGAACAGGGACGGGAGGAGAGGGAACGGCCTCGGGGAACAGGGGCAGGGGGGACATCGGGGGCAATGGCCCCACGGGAAGGTGGACAGAAAGCAGGGAGCGAGCGGTGACTGGGCTGGCGGTGTTTCCATTCGGAGATGATTTGCGCCGGTCACACGGGACAGGACAGGAGGCACCGAGAGGTCACCAAGCACTGCCACACCACAGGGCTCAGGACCAGCACCACATCACCTTCACCCTTAAAAAGCTTTCCTTGAACAGAGCACTGCAAAGGGTGTGTGGGGTTGTTTATATTTTTAGAAAAGCATGGAAATAAAGACCTATAACATTGTAGTGAAATACACATGAAATCAACAAGAAGCAGACAAAATACGGGAAGAGGAAACGGCACAGGAAAGTCCTGGCGGTGTTTGTGTCACTGAGGGTTGGTAAATGACACACAGGGAGGGGAGGGTCAGAAGTCCATCGCAGTCACTGATCTGGGAGATCACTTCATTGGCCCCAATTTAAACTATAACTCAGCTCTAAACCACGCACTCCAGAAAAGCTAATGTCAACAGTCAATAAATTTCAGGGACTTTTTTCCTCATTAAGAGTGTATAAATACCCCAGGAGGAGCTGTAGTTGCTTCCATGATTTCAGTGTCCAGCTCTCCATGAAATGCAGAGGGATCTCTCGTGTTCCCAAGCACTGTCAGCCCCTCACGTAGCCAGGGACAGGACGGGGACTGCAGCCCCTGTCCCTGGGGATGCTCCTGGTGAGAGGATGGTGCCAGGAACAGCAGCGACCCACGGGCCTCCCCACACTCCTCCATCACCACTTGCAAAGCTTCAGGGACACAGGCAGATTTGTTGAGGTCTGAGGCTACAGCAACAATATTTTTGCAGTCATGCTGCCTTTCTTCCAGAACTCCAACAAAAATGATAAATGTTACTTGTCCGGTTGTACAGATGAGAAAACAAAGATTAAATGACTTATTCAAAATCCCCAGCAAGTGAGCGGCCAGCAGACACACAGAGCTCAGAGTCCCCACTCACCCTCTGTAATTGAAACTGCTCCTGTTCTCCCTCTCACAGCTTTGTGTGTGCAGCAGAATTTTGCTTCCAGGTACAACTTGTGGCTGCTGATACTGATCTGTAAATCCTTGTTTTTATGGCTTAAGAGGTGTCTCCTTCCCTGGGGACCACCGTGCTGGGAGCAGGTGAATCACTGCTTGATTTGAATCGCTGGAGGCAGGGCAATGTCAGCAAAGGATTTCCACACTTTGTGTCTCTGCAGGACTTGGCAGCCTCAGCAGTGAGAGGCTCAGTCGCAGTGGGACAGTTGGGGTGGCAAAAGAATCTGCCTTGAAGGACGCTCAGCACTTGTGGTTGAGCAGCTCGCTTCATCAGAGTACAAATGTTATCGTGAAATCTGTGAACTTAGGAAGTTACTAGCTCAGTGTTTAAAAACATGGGGTTGTGCCTGGAAAACAGGCGGGGACAAAATATCAGCAGTAACTTCTGCTTTAAAAGCTGTGCAAAAACATATTCCTATGGGCAGAAACTGCAAGGTATGCAATTCCTTTAACAGGCTCCATTGGAAATGTTCGAGCATTCTGCAAGGCTTTACCCTAAATTTCCTTGGAAATTAAAGCTTTAACAAACTTTGCCCCAAACATCAACACATTTGCAGCTTTTCCCACTGAAGAGTTTTATTGTATCCAAGGAATGACACACTTATCTATTTCATGGCTTGTGGACCATCTTCCAAGTTCCAGAACAATAAGGGTCCAGGCACACTGAGGGCCTGACTCAGCGAGACAGAACTCCTGTTTGGTGTGTGTTCTGCGAAGGTTGACTTCTCCCCCCATTTTCTGCAGGTTTGAGTGGAAGCTGATAACATTTATTGCTGAGTCAGACTTTGCAAGTACATGAAATTAGATCTGGATGAGTGTGAGCCTGGTTATGAAATAATTAGAAGAGGAGAAGCCGGTCCAAGTTCAGCTGAAATCAGAAGCACTTTTCCTAGCAGGGAATAAATCTGGATCTCCGTTTCTCCAGCCCCACATCCTGCCCTCCTTCAGGCAGGCAGATGCAGCCCCTCGGACAGGGCTGGTTCCCTGCCCTGCTGCTGCTCCTTATCTCCGTGCAGCAGTGGATTGCTCTCAGCAAATCCAGTCTGTCAACAGGCTGTTACATCCCGTGTCCACACCTTGCCTGTCCCTCGGTGCATTTCCCCATTTCCAACAAATCCCATTCTTCCAGGGACTTCCCAGGGTGACTGACAGTTCTGACACCCGTCTGGGGGGAGGAACCTGCTGACAACCCCAAACCAGGCTTTTCTACTCCACACCAGCTCAGCAACAACACAAGGTTATGAGGCAAAGAGAATCGATTCTCTGCATCCTGTCACACACAGGACACAGCCTGTAATGTCCTGGACACAGCCCAAGAAATACAGTGTCCCTCCACACTGCAGTTTTATTTTAAAAATGGTGTAATTTATCACAGCCCATCTATTTATACAAAACAGGAGTTGCCACAATAACTTCTGTCCCAAACTCTGCAGTCTAAATCAATTCATATTAAATTATACCAAGATTTCACTCCCCTTTTCCTGCTATATGGTAGCAATAAAAGACTAAAAGGAAAACACTTATTTATCCCAGAACCTGCAACAGGATTGCAATTTTTCACCTGCTTTTGCGGCTGAATTGCAGAGGTTGCACTAAGTCTTCTGCAGGCAAATTTATGTGAAGCAGAATCCCTCAGGACTTCTTTTATTCCAAAATAATAATTGCCCAATTGGATAAATTATCACAAGTTCAGCTGATGTAAATACGTAGCTAAGGCCCATTTGCTGATTTAATGAAATTCAGAAACAATTTGTGATTGCATAATGACCTTGGATTCCTGGCTGATAGAATCAGAGGGCAGGAGAGTAAATGAAAGCGGGTTTGACACCATGAGGGCTAATAACACATTATCCTTTTGCTCTGGCTGTCAGAAGCAAAGGTGCTGACTGCATCCTGCTGCTGTCCTGAGTGCCTGAACTTGTACAAGAAAGGAACTCTGAACTTACAATAATCATTCTTTAAACTCTAGTCAGGGAAGAATCAAGAAAAAAATGCTCATTCCAAAGACCTCAACACAAGCCTTTGAAGTGCAAGCACAATATTTTCTTTACAGATGAGATTGCAGTGTATCATTATGAATAATGACTTAATGATGTAATTAACAGTGAGCACCCACGTGGCTGCCAGCAGCTGCCCTGGCTGAGGGTCACCGAGCTCACACCTCACCTCCCAGGCTGTTCTTGCCAGAGATCCCTCCACAAAACATCATTTGACACAGCCCAGCAGCCCAAGCTCTGTAGGGGCAGGAGAGCTCCAAGCCCTGAGCCTGTTCCCAGAGCAGACAGGACCAGATTCCCTGAAAGCCCCATCCCTGCTCCCCCTGCAGACCCGGTTTGTTCCGTGCCCAGTTTCTGGCTGGGTGAAGCTACCAGGTAATTAGGCAGATGAGCTGGGAGCTGTGGAATCTGGGGAGGGACGGCTGATGCCAAGGCAGGGCTCTGCCAAAGCTCCAGCTGGAGCCCGGGACAGCAGAGCTGGGGCCGTGCTCCTCCCCTGGTGTCCCCAGAGTCGCTCCAAATGACAGGAAAGGCTGGATCCCAGTGCAAACACAGAGCTGTGCTCCAGGTTTGAGCCCTAAGGATGTGAGCGTGGACTGCAGAAAGGGTGAGGAGGCAGGAACAAGGCTTCCCCTACCAAAAACACCAGCAAACCTGGGCTTTCCTCCTTGGTGGCTGTCACTCTGAAAGGGACATGGGATGGAGGCTTCTTCTGCAGTTTCCCAAACAATTCCCACCTTGCAAGCACGCCGGAGAAGCCCGGAGTCAGTCTGGTGTCTGCAGTTCTGCAGAGTCAGGAGAAAGGCAGAGACTGATTGGGGTTTCTGGTTCAAGGGTTTTATAAATACCATCAGAGGCTGTGAAACTCACTGGGGAAGGAAGCACAAATCCCACTTCCCGTGCTCAGCTACTGCAGGGAGCTGCCAATTATCATGCACAGGGATTCCCATGTTCCAGTCCAACAGCAGCACAATGGGCTGCTCTTACTCTTTGCTTTCTGCAGGCAAGAATTTCCTTGTCCAGAGCTGTAGCAGCCTGGAATTTCCTACCAGAGGAGCCTGTGAAGGAACGGACACTCGAAGAGCTAAATGTGAGCAGAGCCAGCAGCCTGGGCACCTCTCCTGTGTGCTGGAGCCGTGTTTGAGCGAGGCTGCCCAGCAATGTGTTACCTGTGCATCTCCCCAGTGCACAGCCAGCCTGGCCGTGCCCAGAGCTGCTCCCTGCAGCTTGCTGGGGCTGTTTCAGGACGGGAGAGGTGAATTTGTCTTTCAGAAGCTGGGACACACGATGGGAGACGGTCCCAGCTCAGGGTGGGATCTGACGCAGCAGCTGCTCACACTGAGAGGCGTTTGTAGGATCCTTCACAAATCCCCTGGGTAGGGATGGGTGGCACCTCCACAGAGAAGAGACCCCCTAACACAGGCCCAGGACCTGATTCTGCCCTCACTAACCCCAGCCACAGTTTGCAATGTGCCTTGGGCAAAGCTGCTGGATTTGCATCAGAAAAAGCCAAAGCAGAGGGGACTGGAGCTCCCCGAGCCCTGCACAGCCACAGCCAGGAGAGGCCCAGTCTCAGGCAGGAAAAACTGGGACAGCAGAGCTCAACATGAGCAATAACAAGTGTGATTCCTTCAGCTGACAAACCGTGCTCGCTGCTCAAAGGCAGCTGCAACCACACATTTTCTATTACCCAACTCCTTCCTGTGCAGCCCGGCACTCGCTCACCCCGTGGCCTCCTCCCTCTCTGGGTACCAAACCTCCTCCACTGGCGGCTGCTTTCACCCACTTCTAGGGCAGATGCAGCTGCCATTTTCCTACTTCTATTTTGTAAAATCCAGGCAGTAGAGTATGGGGAAGTGGGGGAAAGAAAAAAACAAAGATAAAATGAAAGTTAAAATGAAATTACAAGAGGAAGTCAGAAACATCCTTTGACTGGAATTTGGTGGAGCCCACCACAATGAGACAAACATTGCCTTGAAATTAAATGTCATATATAGTGAAATGACAGAATGTCTAATTCAGTAAGTACTCCTTCCCTTGCTTCCTTTCATGGGGTTTAAACATTTGTTTTCTTTAAACCCAGTCACACAAGGCCTGTATTGTAGCCAAGGGGCAATTTCGGATTAGCAGGTAAAAGTAACAATTCAGGTATTCGTCTGTCAGCATCTGGAAGCCCTGTAAGATCCACAGAGTTCCTTCATGACCTGTCCCTGCCCAGCTGGTAACTGGTTCCATTCAGGCCAGTGCCAGTGCCAGGGATCAGACTCTCCTGTGCCCTCAGCACACGCAGGCCCAGGGCTGCAGGACAGGGCTCAGGAAGACATCAGTCAGGTAATAATGAACTCAGCCGTACCTGGAGAAGAAGCGTGTGCTTCCAGTTACTGCTCTCTGCTGTCCTAAGAGGAATTAACCGTGCCACAGCCTCGGAGACCCTCCAGTGCCGTCACTGCTGCTGCTCCAGGGGTTACAGGAGCTTGTCCTGAGCCAGCAGTGCCAGGAGAGGCAGCTCCTCAGCTCCCTTTAATAGCTGTAATTATGATTACAGTAGCACTTAGACTTTTGACAGCACTCTTTGTTTTCTGATTGCTTCCTGAACAAAAGTGAATAACCCTGGCTTTGAGCCTCTTTCTTGGGAAGAACAGGTATTTTCCTTTGGGAAGGCTGAATAAAGTAAAGCAAATACTGGATGGGAGGGATTAAGAGGCACCTGTGTCTCCTCACAGCCGGTGCTGGATTCCCCTCCCAGCACTGTCACCCCGGGTCCTTTTGGGCAGCAGCTGAGTGTCCCAGCCTGAATCCGGCGCTGCACTCAGCTGTCGCCTCCTTGGCGGACCATGAGTCACTTCCACTCCTGCTGTGACTCAGAAACTTTGACGGGAAACTGCCTGAGCAAGGCCTGGCTGTCCCGTGCCTGTCCCGCCCGGGCCTGGTCCCCGCTGGGCAGGGGGCAGGGGTGCTGCTGCCTCGCCAGGGCCGGGCAGATCACCCCGGGCACCGGGCAGCACACACGGATCCCCTTCCTGCACCCAAGGGCTGTGGGAGGGGGCAGCTCCCCACGGGCCAAGCCAGGCTGTCTGTGCCTCAGCAGCGTGGCTGCAGTGACAGAAATCCCAGTGACATCCCCGAAACGTTTGGGTGTGCTTTGAGTCCCAACACTTCCCTCTGTTGCCCTTTGAGCAGAAAGTGTTTGCATAAATAGCAGCAGATGCGATTGGAAATAGCAGTGGAAGTGAGCAAAGATAAAACAGTTGCATCTGATGTGAGAAACGCAGCAGATGGGTTTGCCGGGAGCAGCCGGCCCGGACAGGGAAGATTGTGGCTCACGGGCTGAAGTTGTCTCAGCATCCATGGCAGGGACTGGGAAAAAGCTGAACCACAGCCCGGCAGCGACCTGAGCAGGGTGGGGACAAGCTGCCAGGTTTGGAGCCGCCTCCAGCCGTGGCTTCCCACCGAGACAGGGTGCACGTCCTGAGTCCTGCCCGCCAGGCAGAGCCCACGAGGAGTCCCCGGCACGGCCCCGCTGGGAGGGAGGGTTGGCATGGAGCTCCCGGGCTGTTTTCCCAGGGAACAGCATGCCAGGGATGCGGGTATTTATCTCCCAGATCTCACTTTTACCCTAAACAGACAAAAAGTGTCCCAGGAACTGCTGCCCTGTTTGATAAAGCAGGATGGGAGCTGAGCTCCTGGGCTGGTGGGGGCCGGTTCTTAAGGTTGCCGTAATGACAGCAATCTCCACTTGTCTTTCCAGAGCTACAGAAACCGCAGAGGTATCAGAGCATTTAATCGCTTGTTTTACTGCCTGGGCTGTGTGTTGTGGTGAGGAGCTGCATTCCAGACTGACGGCTTCTCCCGATGCTCCTGTCACACCGAGCGAGCGCTGCTGCCGGGGCACGTCCCCAGCCCGGAGCTCTCTGCTCCGGCACCCTGCTCCATCTCCATCCCAAACAGAACCAGCAACAGGAACAGCTCACACCCTGCTCCATCTCCATCCCAAACAGAACCAGGAACAGCTCACACCCCGCTCCATCTCCATCCCAAACAGAACCAGGAACAGGAACAGCTCACACCCTGCTCCATCTCCATCCCAAACAGAACCAGCAACAGGAACAGCTCACACCCTGCTCCATCTCCATCCCAAACAGAACCAGGAACAGCTCTCAGCTCACACCCTGCTCCATCTCCACCCCAAACAGAACCAGGGGCAGCTCAGCTCGGGCTCTGCAGCCTCCCGGCTGGGCTGCCCAAGAGCCATGGGCTGCTCTGAGCTCTGCTGAGACCTTCCAGACACCTCTGCCAGACACACGGGGGGCTCTGGGCACTGGATTTCCTGGGCTTGGTCACTCCCTCCCCCTGCCCTGCCCTGCCCTGCTCTGCTCACACAGCTCCCGGCTCTCCCTGCCCCAGCCCCTCACGGAAACCTTGAGCCAGCACAGTTTGCGCTGCCCGGCTGCCAAATGAGCAAAGCCCACTCAGCAGTTTCATCCCCCACGTGTCCGGGTCGGAGTGGAAGTGACGAGGAGCTGGGGAGATGTGAACAATAACACTTTATCTCCCGTCCTTCCAGCCCCACGTTTCGCAGGCTGCCTCCTCAGCAAAACCCGCGGGGTTTGTGCCAGCTCGAGCTCAGAGCTCAGCCCAGCGCCTCGAGGGGCTGCACAAGGCACGGCTGAATCTCCTCTCACATGACAGGGTCAGGGTGAGCATCACTTACCTGGGAACTCGCTCAGTTTAAATCCCCTTCCTCTGCAGTGTTGTGGTGCCTTCAGACAAATCTTAGGGGCAAACTCCAGATACATCATTGTGAGGCTGCAAAACTTGCAGCAAGTATTTAAGAACATTTAATTTCCCCCCCAAATCAGGGCAGCAATCCTGGCAATTAGTGTCATTAACAAAACAGTTTTCTACAGCAATGAGAGCTCTGTGTGTGTTTTAAGGAAAAATAAATTCCTATTTTTTGCTAAGGAACAAAAACCATCTGAGTTAATTGTAGAACAAAAGAGGCCTTGATTTCTGCCATCCATCATGGAAAAGGTAGGATTCCAAATATACATACATTAAAAATAAAAAGGTATAAACAGTGCTTCCTTCCTAAAGAGCTTCCCTGGCAAACCTGGACCGTGCTGGCCCCCAGCTCATCTTCCTGCTGGTGGAGCTGAGCTCCTGGGGACGCTCCAGGCTCCTCCCAGGACCAGTTCCCTGGAAAATGGTTTGTTTTCAGTCCATCTTTGATCAAAGCAAGGCCCAAAGGCTTTCCTTCCTGGCCGGCACCTTTGTGTGGGGCTGCCCTTGGTTCTGAGCCTCCCTCCCTCCTTCTCTGCTCCAAGGCCCAGCAGCAGCCACTGAGCCACAGAGCATCACAGGGACTGAACAGCTGTGGAAGCCTGTGTAGGGTCAGCGTGGGGACTGGGACCACTCACCCCTCTGGTTTGGAGCCATCAGCTCCTTCCCCCTGCCCAGGGGCCCGTGGGGTTTCATTTGTTCATCTGGAATTACTGCTCCTCAGGGGAAAGCCTCTGCTTCCACCCCCGAGAGGATTAGGGCAGCCACAGGACCAAATCCTGCTGTTCATTACACCGGGCAAAGCTGGAGTAAATAAATCCTGTTAAGCCATTGGGGCCACTCCAGGCTTACCCTGACAGAAATGGCAGCACTATAAATAAGATCTTGGTTTGATTAGGGAAATAAAGGCAGGAAAAAAACACTTAAAAGATATCCAGAGGAAATATAAGCTTCCCCCCCAGTCATGCTGACAATGATGAATTAGTCCATGAATGCCAGTCAGAGAGTGAGTCATGATTCATAAATAAATTACAGCAAGATATTCATGGAATCATAGAATATCCTGAGCTGGGGGGCACCCACAAAGATCATCAACCCAGCTCCTGGCCCTGCACAGGATAACCCAAAATCTTGGTAATCTTAGGAAATACCTCAGTAATATTAATTTATCTGGGGCATTTGTAGCCTGAGATGCCAGTAAACACTCAAAATTCAGAGTAGCTCAGTGACCTGTCACATATATTTATTGTGGTTGATAGAGCCACACATTTCTGGCAGTGTCCACTCAACCCGTGTTGGAGACAAACTGATTTGGAGAAGCTGCTAAATGGGTTTTACACCCCCGGTTCTCAAGCCCTGGGGACAGGCAGGGCAGTGGCACTGGGCGCTGCCTGTGCCAGGTGACTTGTCCCCTCCCGAGGATGCTCATCACTGAGATAACGGCACTTTCCTCCCTTTCCTTTCAGAGAAAGGCTGCTTTTGCAGTGCTTTGCAGTTCAACAATTTGCTGGTGTTCAAAAATAAGAGCTGGGAAGGGAGCTCAGGGACTTGGCTTTGTTGCTTCACCCCGTCCTGCCTCCCCCAGCCTTGCTGTACTGAGATGCAAAATTATCAGTGGAAGAGTTTATAGAATGTCAAAACAGTTTCTCTCCTGTCAGCCAGACAATTTGTGTAAATAGAGCCTCTCTAAAGAGCCTCCTGCCAGCTCAGCCCTCGCTTTCATCTCCCCAAGATTTATCGTATGCCACTTTCATGGAATTCTAAAACAGGGTCTAATGAAGAGCGAGGGTGGCAAGTTGTGTGCTGTGCTGCGGGGTCTCCAGCGGGATCCCGGATCTGCTGTCACCTCCCAGGGCTGGCAGAGCCGGGCAGAGGGGCTGTGGAACACAGAGATTTCCTCTCCTCTCGCAGGAGGCGGCTCTGCAGGGTGACGGTTCTGCATCGCGCTGCAACGAGCTGGGAAAGCAGCTCTGGGAATAAAATATTCCAAAAAGCTGCATTTCCCCAGCTCGCCGAGAGCAGCCGGTGTGCCCCAGTGCCTGCCAGCCCCGGGAGCCGGGAACAGTCCGGGGCAGAAGAACCGGATGACCCGGGAGCGCTGCTCCCACGGGCTGGCAGGGATCGCTCCCTGTGCAGGAGGGGAGCCGGCACCAAACGGGTGCTGTGCCAGCTGCTCTGCGCCCACGCCACAGCCACGCCCAGAGAAAACCGTGAAAAACCCCGCTTATAACGTAATTACTTTTAAAAATACACAATGTGTAATTTGTGCAAGCCCCTGTCCCTGCGCTCCTGCCCTGTTTGTACCTGCAGCTCCAGGCTGGCGAGCGGGAGCAGTTCCGAGCTCCATCGGCTGCATCCCCCGTCTGCCCAGCAAAGCCACTGGGCCATACTGGTTTGACAGCCCCAGCTCCTCCCCACGGGCCCTGCGCTGCCCGACGGGCTCGGCAGGACCAGCAAACAAACACAGCTCGCTCCGAGCAGACACACAAACACACAGCTCAGTCCCAGCACACACACAGCTCAGTCCCAGCACACACACAGCTCGCTCCCAGAGCGTCAGGCTGTCCCTGCCCGGGTGCCGCACACTCTCTGCTCTCCTGCCCTGCTTCCAGAACATCCCGGGCCAGGCGGGGCTGGGCTCTGCCCGGTGCTGCACTGGAGGGCACACAGCGGCCAGGAGGGCCTGGCACCTCTCCTGGCCGTCCCAAACACCCTGGTGAGTCACCGGGACAATCCGAGCCCCAGCACAAGCTCAGCGAACGGGATGTGGAAGGGAAGAAGAGCTTTCCAGATCTGATTCTCCTCTGACAATTTGCTCTTGACAGCAGTTGAAATCATCTTTGGAACCAACCCTGCATTCTAAGGACAAACTTTGCCTTCCAGCACAGCTGTGTGTGCCACAGGAGGCGTTTCTTCAGGTTTTTGCATCTGCAAGAGATACCAGCAGTGGTTTTCTAACTTCACTGTGCCCCCATGGGAAGGGCAGGTGAGAAAATCCCTAAGGGGGAGTTTCAGAGGGAAACCAAAAGGGTCCTGCTCCTGCCCAGCCCTTCCCAGCTCGGTGTAGACCAGATTAACCCTCCTTTTACCATGGGTGGGGAAACTGAGGTACAGTGACAGGACACTGTCCCCCACACCAGGCTCCAGCCTCTCCTTCTGGCTCGTAATTGACCAGCCCACAATCCCTCTGTCACGCCAGATGTGATTCTGCTGCACATTCACATCCTCTCTCTGCCTTGCTTTCACTTCCTTCCCAGGCAGGGAAGAGCCAGGACAGAGCTCACCACTCGCCACCCTTTGGTTTATCAGTTGCTTGGGGATTTTGCCCTATAAAGCAAACATTAAATATTGAAATCCAGAAAAAAACTCCTCCACACCTCCTGGCCCAGAGACAGAAGCTGCTGGGACATAAGGAAAGAGGGGACACTGGTGTCCCAAAGCAAGGAGGGCGGCTGTGGCCAGGACAGCCTGGCACGGTGTGAGCACAGCCTGGGGACAGCCAGGACCCCCGAGCCCCCCTGGGTGCCAGCAGGGCCTCTCGGGGCATTTGCCTTCCAGGAGGCTGCTCTGGCCTCCCTGCCAGGGCTCTGCAGCCCCACCAGGACAAAGGCAGACGTGGCTGTTGTTGACTCACACGATAACATCATTGTTGAGGGATATTTTTTTTCTGTGTGTCACTTAGAAATAATTTTTTTTTCTGGCATATTTGTTCTCCTCCCCTCCACCCCCAAAGCGAAAAGGGAATCTGTGCTCTAAGCCACAGCTGAGATTGCAGAGACCTTCCCTTCCTGATCCTTATCTCACCAGGATGTAGGAGGATCCCTCGGGAGGAGCTGGAAGCCTTTCGCCGGAGCCATCCAAGAAGCGAGCAAGCCGAGTCCAGCCTTTAAATGGCAAAACCATCGAGTGTTCGGGGGCCGGGATCCCAAAGCCTTTGACCCCACCCCGCTGAGACCTCCCCGGCTCTGCCCAGCGCTGAGCCCACCTGCCCGGCACGGGCTGCTCCCGGAGCCGCCCCAGCTCAATAACGGATCTAAAAACACACCTTGAAATTCCAGATTCTGTGGCTGTCCCTCGGCCCCGCTGCCGCTGGCTCAGGCTGGCCGCAGAGCCGGGGCTGGGTTTGTCCCGAGCCCACCCCGGGCTGGGTCCCACCGAGCTGCTCCGGCCCCGCTCGGCTCTTGTGTGCACGGAGGTTTAATCGCTTTGCAAGCTGTGAAAACCTCCGGCCCGCGTTTCCTGAGCCTGCGGCTGAAGGAGGCAGTGGCAGAAGGGCCGAGCGCCCCCCGAGTGAGGAGGCAGGGCCCGAGGAAGGGATGCAGCACCCGCAGCTCCCCAGGCTGAGGGACAGCAGAAGGGCACAGGCTCACTCACCTCCTTTGGTGACAGAGCGGTCCCAGCCTGGCTCTGTCATGTGCAGCACAGGAAACAGATGCTGCCTGGTGAGGAAGCACCTGAGGAGTATCAGAGCACCTTGTGCCTGCCCTGGCAGGAACCTGCTGGGAACGGCGGGTCCTGGGCGGAACCCCCTCGGTTTGACTCCGTGGCATCGCCCTCGGACACGGTGTCCCCACGGAACAGCACCTGCCTCTGCAGGAAAAGGGCTGGGCAGATGCAGAGCTGCCAAATCGGGGGGCTGCTGCAAACCCTCCTCGCACAGGGGCTGCTCCATCCTCCCGCTCTGGCCAGCTCAGGGGGCTCTCACAGGGTGCAGCACTCTGCCTTTACAACTCGGTTTTCTTTCTCAAATCTGCTCTGATTTGTCTGGGAATTAATTTTTCCCCAAGCCAAGTGTGTTTTCCCCATGCTGGTAACGGCAGAGTGACCTCTCCCTGTCCTTACCTTCACCCTGCAGCGTTTCATTTTTTAATGCAGCTCCCGTCAGCACCCCTGGGCTGCCTCAGTTGTGGCACTGCCCCGAGAGATTAACTGGACTGATAAGTGTCAATTTTGCAACCAACTGCTCTTGACATTTTTGCACTTCTAAAACGGTTTGAAAGAGGAACCTGTAAAACTATTTCTTTACAAGTTGCTGCTAAGAAGGACTGTGGGAGCTTTCCCACGTTTTCCCTTCAAAACAGCTTCCCAAGGCACTTTTCTGATTCGAGGCTGCTGAAGGGATGCAGTGAGCTTCAGGAGGGGTCTCCAGAGAGGGGAACGGTTCCTGGATGCTGGGATATCTGCAGCTGATTTGCTGCCCGAGTGCTGAAGACATGAAATAGCACAGGGGTTTGGATGCTGGAGATTCTCTGGAACAAGCGAGTCACTGAAGATCTCACACGTGGCCATCGATGCCCACATTTCCTTCCGCAGCTGCAGCCGGGGCAGGAGCACCTGCAGCAGCCCAGGATGCCAAACAGCAGCGTGGCCCTGAGCAGCCTGGACGGGATTTACATCGGCTCCGAGTGCCTGGTGGCTCTGTTTGCCACGCTGGGCAACGTGCTGGTGATCTGGGTGGTGCGGCTGCAGACGGTGGCGCGGAACACGACGCTCTACTTCATCGCGTCCCTGGCGCTGGCCGACATCGCCGTGGGGCTCCTGGTCATGCCCCTGGCCGTGGTGGTGAGCCTGGGCATCCCGGTGCCCGCCTACAGCTGCCTGTTCATGTGCTGCCTCATGGTGGTGTTCACCAACGCCTCCATCCTGTCCCTGCTGGCCATCGCCATCGACAGGTACCTGCGAGTCAAGCTGCCCACCAGGTGAGGCTGCCCCAGCTCCCCTGCCCTCCTCTCTAACCTTTCCTTGCTTGCAGTGGATGCTTGTGCCTCAAAGCCGCCCGAGATGAGCTTCCGAGAGCCGCGGTGCTCATGAACAGCTCGGTGCTCTCAGGTGTTATCATTGATCAGAATTTGGTCACAGGATGTGTCTTTGGGCAGACTTGAATTTTCAGCACTTTGGTTAGTTGCAGAGGATGCGAAGTGTGCATTATAGGTTTCTTTTTTTAGGCCTCTGAGTTTGTCTTTTAAATAAAATTCCTTTTAGTATTTGCTGAAAATACAAGAGTAGTAACAAACTTGCTAACAATTAACTGAAGTCACTCATTTTTACATCCAAATGAAAAGTACACAAGCTAGAAAAGCAAAACATAACCTCAAGCATCCAAGAAATCATATTTTATAATGGGAAAGGACCTATGAAGCCAAGAATGAATTTTAGCCCTACAAATGGTATAAACCAAGTAAAAAGAGGAAGGCACGGCCACGGAAGCCAAAAAAATAAGATAGAGCTTCTAACAGCAGCTAAGCAATATCCTGGCAAGAGGAGAACTAAGATCATAATGAAACAAGAAATAAAATAGATTAAACATCCAATTTTAGACAAGGGAACTTAAGCACAGCTCTTACTGATGCTACAAAGTAACTGTTACAAAGAAAGAGTTGGGGCTTGTATCAGGATAAAATTTGGTTTCCCCACAAAAAAAGTTAATGCTTCATTTTCTAACAATGATCCTGCAGTACCTGAACAGGCGAGTTCATCCTTAACTACCTTAAAACGCTTCTCTGTGACACGAGCTGGGGTTTCTTCCCCTACAGATATAAAATGATCACTAGAGAGAGGAGAGTGTGGTGGGTCCTGGCGCTCTGCTGGTCCCTGTCCCTGCTGGGAGGGCTCGTGCCCATGTTTGGCTGGAACAAGGCAGACACCAGGAGCTCCAGCTCCACCAGGTGCCAGTTCATCGCCGTGATGAGGATGGATTACATGGTGTATTTCTGCTTCTTCACGTGGACCCTCGTGCCCCTGCTCATCATGTGCGCTATGTATGCCGAGATCTTCTACATCATCCACACCAAGCTCAGCCAAGGGACCAGCGTGAGAGGGGCTGGGGCTTTCTACGGCCAAGAGTTCAAGACGGCCAAGTCTCTTGCACTCGTTCTCTTCCTGTTTGCAATCTCCTGGCTGCCCCTCTGCATCATAAACTGCATTTACTATTTTCACCCTGAGTCTCAGATCCCCACATATTTGATTTACTTGGCAATCCTCTTGTCCCATGCCAATTCTGCCATGAACCCCATTATCTATGCCTACAAGATAAAGAAGTTCAAAACCACGTACCTTTTAATTTTAAGGACCTATATCCTACGCAAAAAACCAGACCCAGCTCTTACAGAGCAAACAACAGACCCACAGTCATAAATAAAGGTTGCACCTGCCAGTGGGTACCAGAGCATTGATAAACCACCTGGCTTTGCTAAGAAACTCCTGGGAAACTGCAGCAACCTGTGGATCTGAACTGCTCTAAAGCTGTATGTGAATATGTGTCTTTATGTAACATAATTTCTAAATACAGAAGATGGAGATTTTGTCTAGTTGGGGGTTTTGGGTTTTTTAACATGAGGACTGATTGTGCTAATTGAACAGGATGCGTTCTTTGCTGTTCATAATCCAGCAGCTCACAAGCTCACTGATTGTTCTCACACCATTTGTCTTTTCTGCCTATTCAGACTAAACTTGAGTCTGGTCAGCTTGTGCTTCAGCCAGCATTGCCACATTTTCATGAGTAGTAATAAATAGTAGATGGATTTTACATTAATTCAGCCTGCTGAGTTCTCCCATGACAATCAGAAAAACCTGCCAGTTTCAGTCAATGCCTGCCTGGGATGGCACAGAAGCTGCAGGAATTGTTACACCACAGCTGACACAGCCCACATTTAGGGAACATGGGTCAAACTGAAAAGAGGTTGTTAAGGGCCAGGCTCTTTTCTTCTCCATCTTCAAATAATAAAAGTGGTGTACAAAAACAGAAAAAGAAGTGCATCATTCTGTTCCTTATCTTAAAGAGCGCTGGCACCTGCTCCTCCAGCTGAGATCAGACAGCTCATTTCTTATCTGAGGCAACCCTTGTCCCAGGCCAAAGCTCTGCCCACTCACACAGCTCAGCTGTCAGTGAACAAGCCAAAGAAGCCACTGCACAAGAATATCAGAACTTGTTGCAGGTTCTCCTGTGAGCACTGATGGACCCGACAGCTTTCAGCAGAAAAACAGGTCCCACCTAGAGAGCAGCAAGTTATCTGTTAGAACGATGCACGGGAACTTTGCTGGCGTGTTTTGGATAAACTGAGGGAAGAGGGAGCAACACTGCACCAAATTCCTGGCAGGCTGCCTGGCAAACCCCAAGGGAATGGGGCACAAGGATATGGAGGAAGAACAGAGAGGATTGAGAGCAAAGCACAGCAGCCCCAGGCAGCTGACCGTGCTCTCCCAGCTCACAGCTCACCTTCCAGAGAGAGAGGGAGACAGTCCCCCTGTTTTCTCTATTACCTAGAGCTTGAAGGAACTGCCCTGACTGAGGTGAGAGCAGGGAACAGCAAAACAAAACCCACAAATTGTTCTGCTGCCCGTCAGTGGCTGTGGCCAAACCCACACCACCACCGCCCCGGGGCTGAGCAGCACAAGGAGCTCAGCCGGTCCCATCCCCGGCCGGCTGCTGCCATCAGGTGGCACCTCCAGCCCTGCTCCTCGGGAGCTCCGGGCTGCTCCCACACAGCGGGAACTCAGCCCCGTCCATGGAAAGGGAACCGCTTTTACACTCTGGGTAACTCATGGGAATGAACATTTCCAGAGATTTCGGCTGCCACACTGTGTGCATTTCTTTTATGGGACCCAACCAGGAAGCAGAGATTTGCATACAAACATTTCATTATCATCACTTCAGTAACAGAAAACAACTAAGCAGAGCACTTTGCAATTGAAAAAAATGTTAGAGTTGGTGACAGAAGAGGGAAACACAAGGACACAGATGTGGATAGATGCAGAGAAACATTTTCATTTCTCAATTCTCACTGGTAGTTCTCACAAATGGAAACTTTACAAGGGCAGGGAGGTTTCTACAGATGAGGAAATCCTGCATAGAAACTCTCCATTTGCCCACAGCCCTTGGCAGCCAGTTTGGAACAGGAGACAGTTTCCTGTCATAAGTACAAAAAGAGCTGTGTTACAGAGGGCATGGGGACATTCCCAGGGCAGGCCTTGCTGTAACATCCTCATGGCTTTTAATATCCAGAAGGTGGGAACATTTTTATTTCATTTGGAAGCTCCTCGAGGATCACACAGGCAGTGGTGTCCTGCCCTGCTGGAAGACCAGAGTGCTGTAGGTCACCTCATTCTGGGGATGTGAGAGAAGCCACAGACATTAGAGAGTGCACAAGCACTGCAGGCCAGCAGGCATTTCCCACTTCTGACCTGTCCCCAACACCACACACCACCAGCAGCCTGTCCCTGCATGGGGGAGACTCGTAAATGCTGGTTCATCCCACTGGTTAATCTGGATCAGGGTTCTGGATCAAGTCTATTTTAGGGCTTCCAAAGAATTAATACCACAGAGGAAAACTGCGGAAATACTTGCCCTTTAAAAAGATTTCTCCGAACCTGCCTAGTCAGTGGTTAAGACCCAGAAACCCAGAAGTTCCTTGTCAAAAGGATGCTGAGTAACAGTCAAGTCTCAAAGGTGACTTTTCTCCCTCTCACCCCAAATTAATATTTACCACACTGAATGTGAAATACCTGCACAAAACACTAAAAATGACAGTTGTGACATTTACCTGGGTGTTCCTAAGAGATTCCTCAGCTGCTATCTGGGAGAAGGCTTCCTCTTGTAAATTTTGGTGGGATCTCTTATAACCTAGGAAGAAAAGGGATCCCAGTCTTAGCTGCTGGCACAGTGTTTGGGGACAGCAGTGCAAGGGAGGCTGGAGAGGGGTGACAGACAGGTGATGGGTAACCTCTGTCACACACCTGCACAGCAAAGTGCCAGCTGGAAGCGATCAGGATGAAAGGGACTGAGGAATTCAGTGTGGCCAGGATTAGGATGGGAAAAGCCCACAACAAACAAAAACCCCCACAAGTCATCAGTGGCAAAGTGAATTCTTTCCTGAAAACACTGCTGGGATAATTCAGGAGGAGTTACTGCCAGGGATGACCTCTTCATCAACACAGATTATTTGAGGCAGACATTGTTTGAGCCACTTTCTAAGCAACTTCTGCAGTCACCATCACTCTGCTGCTATGCCCTGGACTGTGTCACTCACTTTTCCTGAAGAGAGAGATGATTGCAAAAACCAGGACAGTCAGGAAGATGCCAGAGATGAAGGCCAGTGACATGTACACTATTTCATGGCTGTTGATACACAGAAAATCCTGTCAGAATCCCCAGTTCCAACAGAGGGAAGCATCAGTAGTGCTCAAATTCACCAAACTCTGTGGAGTGTAACATTTATCCCCAGCCCCATGAGATTAACAAGTGTGTATCTGCATTGACCATCTCTAGGATTCACCCATCCAGTGCACAGACTAGGACATTCTAACCAAATTTTAACCCCCCAAGATATTAAATGTGTGATATATAACCCTTCCCTTGCAGAAGGAGGCTGTAGTCTCAGGGAACTCTGGGCTTGAAGCCAGGAAATAAAGGTGCAGCATTTACTTATCAATCCAGCATCTGACTTCTGCAGCTTTGAAATCAGGTGTAGGGGTGTGGACAGTGGTAGGGACAGTGCTGGGGACAGTGGTAGTGGTGGAAATGGGTTCTGGTGCAACTGCAAAAGAAAAAAAATAATAATCACCAGCTTGTAGTACAATAAGCAACTAGAAGCATGTGGGGGGCTGTGTCTGCACTGTGTGTCTGAAAGGGGAACCACCAGACAGGAAAATTCCACTGCTCAGGTGATGACCGTGTCCCTGGCAGCCATGCAGTTCTTCCCCAAACCCCCCAGTGCTCAGCCTGCCCAGGACAGGCCATCCCCTCAGTCAGCAACACTGCAGCTAAGGAAAATCCTCAAAATGTAAAATACCTTGAGCTGGTTTTGAGGGAGAGCCTCCCATTCTCTCAGAGCATTAACTGACACGAAGAGAAACTGAAAGAAAGGGACAAGAGTTATATTTATATACATATACACATAAGGAAAACAAACCTGTAATCCTCTTCTAACTCAAAAGACTTGATCCAGCTTTTATCCATTTCTTGGAAACCTTACAAAGGTGGCACAAAGCCACTCAAACCTGGCAGTTCCTCAGCATCAGCCCCTTCCCAGTGTCCTGTTCCTGAACACACGAGTTCATTGTTCCCTGGCGGGCACGGCACCTTCTCCACCCAGAAAATGGAGGATATTTAACAATTAAAAGCACCTACATTTTTTGCAGCAGCTAAAACCCCATGAACATTCTCATAATCAGAAGCAGCTCTGAAAGGTTCCTCCCTTCATGTTTTTGTTTAAGCTAAATTGACTTTTCCCACCAAAATATGAACAATAACTTGTCAAATTCAGGTGCAGAATCTTAGAGATAGGGATTCTTAAAGATATTCTACTAAAAATCCCTGCACTGGCATTTCTCACCACATGCTTTGCAAACTGTGGATTGTGAATAATGAAAAAATATTAAAACATGAAAATAAAACAGCCTGTTCTCTGCCACTTTTCCTACTGCATCCCATTGTTGCCACATTCCAGAGGAGTCAAACCATGAAACCTCCCAGTTTCCCACACCAAACCTCGCAGGGTGCTGTGCTTGCAATAATAAAAGAAACAAGAAACGACACAACTCCATCTTACCTCCCAGCATGGAAGTGCTGCTGGAAAACTCCCTGAGTGTCAGCACACCACTTTAACCACTTGCTGTGCGAGCAGGCTCTGCCACACCAGTTAACAGCTCACGTGTCAATCAGACACGGGCTTACACAATTGTGGAAGTGAAGCAACTTCACTTTTTTATTATTTAAATTCACAAAAAACAGGAAACCATGAAAGACACCTGCATATTCTCTGGAACTGTTGATCTAAAAAAAGGAAGCAGGTTCAGCTTAGGTTGCCTTGAAGTAAGGTTCTTGCCTCCAATGAACACCATTTTGGTGAACTGAGGTACTGAAGTGTAAGAAAACCTTGTTACTTAACCCCACTGAGCAATGGGATTGCAGACAGCCCAGTCTGCCCACTTGGGTTTATGGACTGCATAAATCCCATCTCACACACACCGGAGGAGTCTATTCGTGTGTCTGCTTTGCTGGGATTATTTTTAACAAACTCCTTCAGGGAAGAGCTTCCTACAAAAAGAAAAGTGAAGAGACTTAGGAAAGTCCAGAAAAACTCCTCTGGAATGAACGGACTCACTTCCCTGTTTTAAAGAGTACTGACAGGGCAGCTGAAGACAAGCTTTTGACACATTTCCTGCCCAATCACTCTTTTCCCAGAACCCAAACCCTTTCAACACTGGACAAGGCTTTACGGTGAAAGGGGCTTTCCAACCCCTTAGAGAAGCAGAGCATTCACTCAGAGCCCCTCCCAGCACGGGGCCAGGAGAGCGGGAGCACCAATCACCCTGATTTTAGAACGTGTGCACAAGGACAGCAGGTGTCTGGGGTTGCTCTCACTCAGAATTCCAACAGGGATCCATTTCAGCACCAGACCTCCTGTGAAGTTCTGTTTCTTTGCAGGAGTTTGTGACCAAACAGGGAATCCAACAGGATCTCACACACTGTGGTTTCAACTCATCCCCCACCATAAACCAGCTGTAGTGGTTGGTGTGACCATGCAGTGATTTCAAACACAAACAGGCAGGGACTGCAGCTAGTCAAAGACTGAGCAGAGGGTTTTTTGTCTGTTTAATGATATTTTAGAGTCATACAGCTTCCAACAGGAAGTATTGGGACATGTCAGTGGGCCCAGACTGCTCACACAGCTGCGTGGGCACTCTTGGACAGCGCCTTCAGGTCCAGGATGCACTTGGCAATGCTTTCCTTCTGCTGCAAGAGACAGGAAACAGCCTTCAGGAAACACGTGAAACAGACATTTAAGTGCATTTCAGATAAACATTTCTAGAGCTGTAAGTTACTGATTAAGAGGGATGCAATCACAGTAAATGAAGTCAGAGATTCACAACCAACAAAGCACAGATTCATGGAATCCCAGAAGGCTTGGGTTGGAAGTGACCTCAGAGCTCATCCAGTCCCCCCCCTGGCCAAGGTCACCCACCACCTCGTGAGCCAGGATCCCTGAACAGCAAATCCTTGTCCAGGCTGAAACACAAAGCAGATAAAACCCAGCAAGTACCTGCTGAGGGGTGATGCTCTGAACAACGCTCTTCTCCACCCACTGGATCATGTGGTCCTGCTCCTTCTGCCGCTTCAGGTTCTGCATGGCCACCTGGTAGTCCAGCCTCTTCTTCACCTCATTGTACACCGTCAGCAGGCGCTCCCGGTAGTTGGCTTCCAGCAGCATGGCAATGTTGTTCTGCACCAGAGAGCACAGCCAGGTTCATGGCTGGCAGCAGGAGAGCCCAGGAGCCCAGCAGGACAGCTCTGGGCCAGCAGGGCTCTGCCCCAGGAGCCCAGCAGGACAGCTCTGGGCCAGCAGGGCTCTGCCCCACGAGCCCAGCAGGACAGCTCTGGGCCAGCAGGGCTCTGCCCCACGAGCTCAGCAGGACAGCTCTGGGCCAGCAGGGCTCTGCCCCACGAGCCCAGCAGGACAGCTCTGGGCCAGCAGGGCTCTGTCCCACGAGCTCAGCAGGACAGCTCTGGGCCAGCAGGGCTCTGCCCCAGGAGCCCAGCAGGGCTGTGCCCTGCCCCTCACCCGCCTGGCATCGAACAGGTAACTGCGGCCCTCTGCCCTCCACTGCTCCTTCTTCTCTTCCTCGATGGCCGTCTGCAGCGTCTGCAGCGCCTCGTTTTTCATGGCCACTGCTGAGGCCAGCTTCTCCTGCAACAACAAACAGCCCACGCTTCACAGTCAGCTGCAGGGAAAACAAATGGGCTGCAATTGATCCTGAAATGTTGCATGAAGCTGTGATAAACATCTGTGTGAACTGCCCAGAGCCAGGGCTGAGGCTGCAGCAACAGAAAACGGGGGCTCATGGAATCCCAGACTGGCTTGGGTTGGAAGGGAACTTAAATCCCATCCATGCCCCAAGCCCCAGAGTCCAGCCTGGACACTGCCAAGGATGCAGGAGCAGCCCCAGCTGCTCTGGGCACCCTGTGCCGCCCCACCCTCACAGGGAACAATTCCTTCACAACATTCCATCTAACCCTACCCGCTGCCAGCCTGAAGCCATTTGCACTCTGACAAAAGCACTCCTGACTAAGGACTGCCAAGTCAAGCTGCAGTTTCTTCATTACCTCGTTGAGTTTGTCAGCAAAGGCTGCAACATCTGCCCCGAACTTCTTGATGCCATAAACGATGACTGTGAGGATGCAGGCAGCTGCTGCTGTCTCATGGTTTACCACGTAGATCTCCTTGGAGAGAAAGTAGAGCAGCAGGCCAGTGCCCAGCATGTAGGGCCCTAGAGGAGAAACAGAGCAGCGTTCCTGGTGTAAGGCATGACGAGTCTCAATGAGCTCAAGTAGCCAAGAGAGAGCTGCTTTAAAGGCTCACAAGGTCAGGAAGAAGTGTTCCATTCTACCAGGATAAAAAGAAGAGCCACAATTCCACTTGGGAAAGGTGCCACAGGGATGCGGCACAAGAAGTGGAAGCAGCTTGCACCTGACATGGGACCTGCTGCTTCTGCTCATTTAGAAACATGCAGAATTCCCTGTTTAAATGTTTTAAGGACCAACAGGCAACTAAATCTTTCTATAAAATCAAGCTCAAGGAATTCTTTTAACTTTAGAGCTAGGAGTCCTGCATTGGCCTGTTCTTCACAACCTGCTCATACAAAATACTCATTTTCAATATTTTACCTTTTCAGCAGCCAGAACCACATAACCATAGCTAAAAATGGTGAAAGTCTGTATTAACCTGTAACTCCTGTTTTAGGGTAAAGAAACTGGAAAAACTCCTCAGGGATCAAACCATGACGAACTTCTCCTCCCTTCTCAGGCAGAGGTGGTACAGGAGCCAAACTCTGCTGAGTTGTGTGCAGTGGTCTTGTGGTGTGCAACACCCTGTGAACAAGAAGAACATTTCAATTATGATTGTTATTAAACGCATAGACACAAACAGTCCTCCAAAACACCCTCAGGTGAGGCTCAAATACATTCCTAATTGAGTAGGTCGCTGGTGACGCCCGGGCACACGGTGCTCAGAGCAGCTGGGCTGCCCCATCCCCGGCAGTGTCCAGGGCCAGGCTGGACCTGCTCCAGTGGAAGGTGTCCCTGGAACTGGAGGAGCTTTAAGGTCCCCTCCGACTCAAACTGCTCCGTGATTCGAAGAAGGTGCCATTTACGGGACACACCTCCTTTCAGGAAGTGGGTGGGACTAAATAACCTCCAGGAGTTCATTCCCACCGTCCCCGTTTTATACTCCCACAACGTGAATGAGGGAAATAAAGAGACAAAACCGCAGAATCACGCTGTTTAAATCCCGGCCGGCGTCCGAGGGGCTCTCCCGGTACTCACCCCACGGCGACGTGCGGCTGCAGCGCCCTCAGCGCGGCGGGGGCTGAGGAGACAAGAGGGCAGAGAGCGCGTCAGGGCACAGCTCGGCCAGCACCCGCCCGCCACCCGCTCCCCCCCGAGAAGCGGCGCTCGCCGCGGCTCACCGGCGCGCAGGACGAGGCGGGAGAGCATGGCAGTGGCGGGCCGGGGGAGGGCGGTGAGGAGCGCTGAGGAGCAGCGGCGCTGAGCGGCAGCGCTGGCCCTGTCTCCGTCCCGCTCGGTCACCGCCGCCGCCGGGCGCTGAGATGGCGGCGCGGCTCTCGCGAGAGCTGGGGCGGGCGGGCGCGCCGGGGGGCGGGCGCTCTCGCGAGAGGAGGCGGCGGCGGGAGACACGTGGGGGCGCCGCCGGCC
>VXBU01001733.1:102860-148141 GCA_013400315.1 Bombycilla garrulus
GGAGCGCGCGCGGTACCGCGCAGGTAGCGCGGGGGGCCCGGCGGGGCGGCGGGGCCCGGGACCCTCGGGCGCGCCCCGGCGCTCCCCGCTCGCCTCCCCGCGCCTCCCCTCGTGTCTCTCCCGCAGACGGGGCCCTGCTGCTCGGCGCCTCCGGGCTGAACGGGCGCTGCTGGACCGGCTCGCTGTGGGTGTTCGCCGAGCCCCGGCGCGCCCCCAACGAGGGCTTCTGCACCGCCGGCGTGCAGACCGAGGCGGGGGTCGCCGACCTGTGCTGGCTGGCCGACAGGGGCATCCTGGTGGCCTCCGACTCCGGTGAGCGACGGGGCTGGCCCCATTCTCGGCTGGGTGTGCCTGGCCCCTCTCCCGCCGTCCCCTCCCAGAGGGGACACTGGGTGTCCCCGGTGCCTCCTCGGGGTGCGTGGCCCCTCCGCTCTCACGGGTGGGTGTCCCTCACTGAGCCGGGTGTCTCCTGCATTCCCCAGGCGCAGTGGAGCTGTGGGAGCTGGAGGAGAACGAGAGCCTCATCGTGAACAAGTTCTGTAAATACGAGCACGATGACATCGTGACGTCGGTGTCTGTCCTGGCCGGCAGCAGCCAGGCTGTCAGCGGGGGCAGGGATTTCTGGTGAGTGTCCCCAGCCTGGCACCGTGTGCCCGGGCTGTGCTGGGCACTCACTGCTCGCTCTTGTCCCCAGCGTGAAGGTCTGGGACATCCCGGAGCAAACGGTGCTGCACTCCTACAGAGGTGAGTGCCAAGCCACCCCTCTCCTTTTCCTAAGCCCCTTTACACTTCGACCCTTTCCCCCCGAGCCCGTGTCTGGCTCCCTCAAGCTCAGGGCTGTCACAGAGACTTGTGGCCGTGGTTGGATTGGGCGGCTCATCGCTTTGGTAGGGAGCGGCTGGCTGCTGCTGAGCAGGAGTTATCCCGTGTCTGGACATAACTGTTAACCTGCTGTGCCTCTGAAGGTCCTTGGGAACGTGTGGGAGAGATGGATACAATCTTTGAGGCTCTTTATCCTTTTGTGCTTTTGGTAGCTCACTCCGATGCAGTGACATGTGTGGCTTCCTGTCCTGGTAAGGACACTGTGTTCCTGTCCTGTGCTGAGGTAAAGCTCACTCTATTGTCTCAATTTACTCCATTAAAATGAGATTTAGCTTTAGGTGTTTACAGTTCAATGCACTTAGAAACTTGTGTTGCATCCTGCTTACCTACGTTATTGCAGTGTTCTAGTGTGATATATTTATAATCAGTTTACTAAGCTGATTCCTACAGGTTTTCATAAAATTTTGGGAGCTCCTAATTCTGTCCTGGGGATGGCTGAAGACTGCACTTACTTGACAGCATCATTTTAACCCAGGGGAAAAAGCAGGGTCATTTTGCCTGTGAGTCAGCAGTGAATCTGAATTTATATCACAAAGAAATTGTAAAATTCTTCTAATTCCTTTTGGATTTATAGGACAACAGAATTTTACTCTGGGACACCAGATGCCCCAAACCAGCTACCCGAATTGGTATGTCTCTGTGTGCTGTCACTGCTTCTGCATGAGTTTGTGTTGGAAGAAATAAATTATTTTATGCCTGACTTCTAACTCCAAATCTAGTGATGTGTCTGTTAAAACCCAAGGAGTCTAACACTGACACTTGTCTTGGTGCAGTAGCAGTGCTAAATGAGAAAGATGAGGAATGTCTTTGTGCTGCCTCCTTCCACACTCACCCCAGTTTCTCCCCTCACAGTTTGCAGTGCCTGTAATTACCTCCCTACCTCAGTCATGTGGCATCCACAGAAAAGTGACATCTTTGTCTTGGGTAAGAATCTGGGCTCTCACCAGGCAATTCAAGGTCACTGTTTTCACAGGACAGTTTTTGCTGGTAACTCCAGTCCCCCTCTCTCCCAGGTGATGAAAGTGGAACAGTTGCACTGGTGGACACAAAGAATCCTGACTCTGCCCTCAGCGCTGCTGTGCACACCCGAGGCATCACAGGCTTTGCTTTCTCTGCACACAGGTACTGAATGACTCTGGCACAGAACCTGGGACTGCATCCCCTTAAAAGCCTTGGTTATTTTTGAGTGAAACCTATGAGAGTGCCAGTTTTGGTATTCTTAACCAGGAGATTGTAGCAGACAATAGAGTAAACCAAGCAACGTCTCACTGATAAGTGTGAATGTCCACAATAAGAATTCTGCAGTTCCAGAGTTATGACCCACACAGCGTGGGGATTTTTCTAATTACAGTCACCTCTCATTAAAGAAGGCTCACTTCCTTTCAGACCCTAATAGAATATTCCCACTCAGTGTGCTGGCACCCTGCGTAATGCTGATGAAAACATTTTTGTAAGATTTTTGTGATTAGATTTGCTATACCTAGGTCAAGATCACAAGGAATGCTGCTGTTCACAAGTTTACCCCTAAAAATTCCTGTATTTGCTTGTTCTAACTGTGCTCTCATCTCTCTCCAGTTCACCCTTACTGGCTTCCATCAGTGAAGACTGTTCAGTTGCTGTTCTTGACTCAGATCTCTCAGAGGTGTAAGTACAGACAGAATGTACTCACTGCTGTTGTCTTGTCCTCTTGAGTTAATTAGTAATACACAAATGGTTTGGGGTGGAAGGGACCTTAAAGATCATTCATCCCACCCCTGCCATAGCATTTCCACTATCCCAGGGTG
Organism: Bombycilla garrulus; assembly: GCA_013400315.1. NCBI lineage: Eukaryota > Metazoa > Chordata > Aves > Passeriformes > Bombycillidae > Bombycilla > Bombycilla garrulus. The sequence goes on from VXBU01001733.1 coordinate 105,527, forward strand.
CCCCAAGCCCCAGTGTCCAGGCTGGCCTTGCACACTCCAGGGCAGCTGCTCTGGGCAGCCTGGAGGTGAAACTGTTCCTAAACATCATCCCAACAAAGCAGCAGTTAGGAATGGCACAAGCCCCATACTCTCTAAGGATGGCTGATGGAGTGTTGGTGTTTTCCAGGTTCAGAAACCGTTCTCATCGAGACTTTGTAAAAGGCTTGTCCTGGTCTCCTTCAGATGATGCCTTGCTCACTACAGTTGGATGGGATCATCAGGTTTTGCATCACATTGTCCCCGTACCAGCTGGTGAAGCTTCTGGAATCAACTGTGTAAAAGAATAGTTTTATAAACTTGTGGTCCAAGTTCCTTGCTGGCATCACTTTGATTCTGCTGAAGTCACAGGTGTGTGAGCTGGAGTGGGGTCTGTTGGCTGCCTCCAAGCTTGTGGCTAAGAAGGTTCCTGTAGTAATTGTGAATTAGGCTTAAGTTAGTTACAAATCGAGCTTTACTCTCTCCTCAGGAGTGGCTTCTCCTGTGATAAAAGACTTTGGTTTTGCTCAGAAAAGAATTGACTTCAGGCACAGAGGAGACTTGGAGAGACAGGGAATTAGGTGTAATGAAAAAAGAAATAAAGTCAAAAAGACTTGATTCTTTCCTCAGTTCTCCAGACTACCCATGGAATTAATAGAAGCTTTTGGGGGAGGTTAGCAAATGCCTGTTGTTGGGTAGATGTGAGAGCCTCACCCGTGAGCAAAGTTCTTTGCTCTGTAAATCAGGTGGAATGAAAAGAGCTGCTGGGATTCAAGGGCTGTAAGGGTTCCTTCATGCAGCACACGGTGGAGAGGATTCAGCCTCAGTGCCAGTGGAGGCTGTGCTGAGCCCTGGCTGTGCTCTGGTGTAAAACAGCAGTGCTGGGGTCAGGTGTAAGGTGAGGATCCCAGCTGGAGCCCTGCAGCTGAGCCCCTCTGCGATGGTGCTGGAATCCCGGGCTCCTGGGCAGGGGCTGGCAGCCAGGAGGGAGGGTGCTGCGCTCTTGTGCTCCACGGCTCATCTCCTCTGTGCTGAAGACAACTCAAGGAAAAGAGCTGTGAACAGAAGCTTCATGTGAGGGAAAAACTGGACTGAGGACTTCAGTTGTCATTTGCTTGTTCCTGTACCAGACTCAGCTTAGTGATAACCCAGATCCACACTCTTGTGACAAGTGACTCCTTGTGCTGGCACTGAGGGGACAGGACACTCCCCTGCCCCCAAACCAGACTCCACAGAACCTGTAGAGGTGTTTTTGTCGAATATCACATACATTACTAACTCAGCTGTTGCCCTGGAACATGTACCTGGAGAAAGTCACTGCTCTGCATGCGTTGCTGCTGCTCTAGGTATGGCTTGGTCTGGCCTAGTATTTCCTAGACAGAATTAAGCAAGTCCTGACTGATGAAACAAAAATACTGATAAAATGAATGTTACCCCCCAGTTCTTTTAGCATGATAGCAGCACTTAAATGTACACTGCTTTCACTTTTATCTCTGCATACGCATAGGTTTAGTTTAACAAAGCCCACAGTTAATTTTTAGGCAGACTAAGCTTTCGCAGGCTCTGTACTTTATCATACTCTTTGTAAACCTCGCTGCTTTTTAAATTCCTGTGTCATACAGGTGTTCACAGCAACTTCCTGTTCTAGAGCAGTGTATGACAAGAAACGGTCAACGATTATAAAAACTGACACATCTCAGAAATACCCCTTGAGCCACACACTCCCCTCTTAGGGACCTGTGATGCTGTACTGTGCTGCTTCTGGAACAGTTGTCTTGGGAGATGGTTTTCATTTGTAACTGGGTTTAAGTTTCACTGGGCCACTTCTGTAGCAGTGAAGAGCCAGCTGAGATCATCCCCACAGTTTGAGTTGTGATTTCAGTCCCTGATATTAAAACTGTTCTTGAATAAATATTCACCGTATTCCTGTTCAATGCCAGGGTACTGCAGTTCTTCAGCACTGGTGCCGGGCAGGCTCTGGCTCCTGCTGCTTTTCAGGAAGTTGTTTCTTTACAAAACTCTGAACTTGGGGTTCCAGTCTGCACAGCTCAAAAGAAAAGTTCAAATGTTAGACATTAAACCAGTTCCTCATATTGCCACACCTAAGCAAAACACAACAGTCCATGGCAAAACACGCGTGGCTGGTGAAGCCTGTAGGAGAGCAGGTCGTTGGTGATATATTAACTCTTTTTTACTATCAAATACTAAACCTCAGTGCTTCAGCATCTGGCAGGTGTTTGTGGTGCCACAGGATGGCAGCAGCTGCCCTGGACAAGGCCGAGGCAGCACGGGCCAGCTCTGCACGGTGCCTTCAGGAGTACTGGGGGTTTAGCACTTGCACTTTCCACTCTCCTGAGAGAAGCACAGAAGAGGAGCAGCTCGCTGGTCACTCCTGGGGTGCAGCCTGGCTCAGAGCTGTTGTACCAGGGCTGGCAAGGCTGCAGTGAAGGCACACGGGCAGCGTGGCGGAGGCACCAGCACTCCCACATCAGTCCTTGCTGGTTTTGCACTCCCTGCAAGGGAATGGAGGGAATTCTGTGGGACCTGGGGCTTGCTCAGCTGTCCCTGCACCACACACCTTCAGGTTTGGGGACACTTTTACATCCACTAAAAGCTTCCAGGCACACATTGCACCCTTTCCCTCCCTCACACAGAGCCTCCCTCCTGACTGTAGCCAGAGCTGGGAGGAGATGAGCATGCAAATCAGATTAATTCTGAGGGGAGGGAAGCAGCTGCTCTGCAGCCAAGCCTTTTATGTTGCTGCTTGCATTGCTCACAGTGCCTGCAGTTTTGGGCACAGCAGTCGAGTTGGGACTTGCAGCAGGTATGAGAGTTTCGTCCCTGATGAACAGCTCCAGCCCAAGGACTATTTATAGCAGCTCCTCTGCCAGCCTGCCCAACCAGCTGGGGGTGAGTGACAGAGCTCCTGGGGCTCAGCCGCCCCTTCCTGCCTCGGCTGGGCTTCCAAACCACTGACAAACTGGAGAAAAGCACAGAGAAACTGGACCAAGCCCTGGGCAGGCTGAAATTCAAACCCTTGCTGAGCTGCATTTTCCCATCCTTTCAGGGATGTGTGAACTTCTCAATCCTCCAGCACACAGACCATGTAAGCAACACTAAAAAATAAGTCAGACCACACATGTAATAAAACATCCAGAAATGTTTAATGCAAGAAGGTTAGTGTTCAATGGCACTCATAAATAAGAGACTGTTCAATACTTTACAGCTAAAGCTCTGTTACACTCCCCTAGCTGGAACTTGTGAGGAAGAGGCAGCTGCAGGGGATAATTTAAGTTGTATCACAGCTTGAATTACCACACTGCATCAGAGAGGGTGAAGTGAGAATAATTCCACACTCTGGCTTCAGGATTGCTCTCAGCGCTGGGCTGAGGCAGGGTGCTTGCTCCGTTAATACCCCTTCGTTTTGTTTCCTCTTACTCTGTTGCTAAATTTCTCAGTGAAAGAGCTGGGAGGAGCAGGACCAGGAATCCAAGGACAGTTTATCCACGTACCTGACAGAGTTACCTGCCCGAGGAAGAGGGGCTCTTCCCCATCCCTGCCCATCTGACTCTGTCCCCAGGTGCTTGGGCTGCCAACAGCTTGGACAGTGGTTCCTTTGTCACAGTGGGCCCAGAATCAATGGTGAGTTGTTACTGAAATACCAGAAGTTGCTGAATGCATTCAAAAGAAGCAGGGATAGTCCAAAGTGTTTGAAGAATAGAAGTGTTCCCCTGCTGAAAACCTGCATGCTAACCAGTCCTACAACTGGGAGCAGAGTCCAACCTGATTTAGTGATAGCTCAGTCCCCTGTGCAGACCCAGAATGCTGTTCTCAAATGAAGAATGGCTATTTTATTGAGCTGACTTATATTACTATGCTTCTAATACCAAATTAAAACAACTATGTCTGCAAAAAATGAGACACTCCATTGTCTAAGACCATATTTCAACTACACGTGAATTGTGTGCCTGGATGAAGTAGTAAATGTGACATTTAAAGCAAGTGCCAATGCTGGAGTGTCACATTTTTCTCTAAAAAAAAAAAAAAATTAAAAAAAAGTACTTGTGTTGGTAAGATTCCAATTTGGAAGAATTTTTGAGGTGGAAAATTGTACACATACCCCCTGCCCTCCCCACTTCTGGGCAAAGTCAGTATCAGAAGCTGAAATTGCCCACCCAGCCTTAAAATGGTTTTTGAGAGCTCATTTGCAATTATAGCTTATTATTTTGGGAAAAAAAAATTAAAAAAACCAAAAAAATAAAAAAAAACCAAACAAACCACAAAAAACCCCCACAAGTATCAGAAAGAAAAATACATTAGGTTGCAATGTTATCAAAGAGACTTCTTTGTTTGCTTTCAAGTTAAATTGGTGAAACTTCATCCAATACCAACACGTGACCCTGAAGCCCCTCGAGGAGGATCATGGATTTCCTTCTACAGATGAATAAGAATGCTCAAGATTGTCCTGGCATGGAAAAAATTCCATGTTTTGGGGCAGGTGGTATTCCACATGACACTTGGCACACTTCAATGTCCTTATAGCGACTCCATAATCACTTTTCTCCATAAATATTTTTTAAAACCAACACCCAGATATTTAAAGCCCATTATTTAAATATTGGCTGGGGTGAGCAATGGAAATCTTCCAAGTCACTGTGACTTACTGGCATTAAAATGCCCTTTGAATTAGCTATTAAACTGATTATTATATTTGCATTTTCATTTTATTCACAGCAAAGTAAAGTTCAGAATACTTTAAAGCTGCTGCAATATCTGAAAGGGCTGTTAAATTATTAGGTAAAGCTGGAAATAACACAAAACATAGAATGTCAATGACATGACTCAAATATCAAGATAACTTTTGAGAATTCTGCTGTGAAGGAGAATTTATCCCTGGTTTTGAGCTGAACTGTAGAGCAAGATCTGCTTGCAGGCCACATCCAGGTGTGTGCCAGGCAGGGTAAACTGGAGTGGAACCAGTGGTATTTATAGCATTGAAAATAGAAAGTGCTTTCCATAAAGACAGACTCATGTCTCAAAGTGCTTTTAGTTTGTCAGTGATTAGAAAATATTCTCTACAAGTTTTTACAGTTATCTTATTTTACAGTGATTTTCAGCAGGTTTACCTAGGAGGAAGATTGTCTGTATTTTCAGGAAGTTGGCTATTCACATCTCAGGTCAGCTGTGCTGAGGCCCCACGGCTCCCCCTGGAGCTGAACCCTCTCCAGGGCTGCTGAGAGCCCAGGGGCAGGGCGGCACATCCAGCCCCTGGACAGCACCGAGAGAACTGAGGGAACTCCGGGAGCCAGCTCCCTGGTGTCCTGCACACACCCCACCAGCACAGAGACAGTCCCACTGAAACCTGGCTGCTCAGTCCCCAGGTGAGAGAGGTGGGAGCCAAGTGCCAGTGGTTAACAAGGACACTTTGGAGTCCACGGGTGTGAAGTGGCAGGAGACCCCTCAGGGAGGGCACCAGCAGCACAGCACCTGGGCACTGGCTGGCACCCACCAGCCTAAGGAAAAGGATTGCTCCACCTCCTCTGTCTCCAGAGTGCCTTACAGCCATCCAGCCAGCCCTCACAGCCTCATTCCATGAGGAATAATTACTAACAGAAACATTTACAGTGACCAAAAGGCACAGCAAAGCAAGGCCCTGCTCCCAAAGAAGGGCAGGGCAGGCACTGACTGCCCAGAGCTGGGTTTAAGGCAGCTTAAAGCTTTGGAGACTTGCTCCAAGCTCTTGAAGGACAGAAAGGGTCAGGATCTAGGCATCCTAAACTCTCCTCCTATCCCACTGGCCTCACATCCTTATTTTAAACCCTGACATTTAGCTATACACTGGTTTGCTTCCATTGTGCACATCTCTCAGTTGGTTTCTCCCTGCTCCCAAACATGCTGGGGTTAAACCAACTAAAAAACAAACTGAAATCAATCTTTCCAGTGGTGATGCTCTTTAAAGAGAGATAAGGATGCTCTTTGGCTTTCCTAGACAGCCTATCAGACTGCAAATCTGAAAAAAAATCCAGGAGGGAAAATGGGAAAAAGGTAACCCAGGTTTGCTCACGTAACAAGGCAGTGGCTGCCCTCCGCAGTAACTATTCTCCATGACAGTCTTTTGAGAAAAGTCCAAGTCTTGGGCTCATTCCCCACCTTCTCAGTCAGCAGTTTCAAGCAAGTGCATTTTCAGGCTGGCTTGGGACCATCCCTGGTGCCCATAGAGAAGGAAAGAACAACCCAGGCACCTTCTCATCCCTTCCCAGCCGAGGTCCGGCCTACCGGTGGCTCTGGTAGGTGTAGGAGATGGGCTGGCGGGTCCCGGGCCGCACCGTGAAGGTGTTGGAGGGTGCCCCGTAGTGCGGGGTGCCGTGGGCAGGCCTGCAGGGAGAACAGAGGGGAGGTCACTGAACCCTGGCACTCACTCAGCACCACAATGAGGTGTTTTACGGAGCTGGGGAGGGGAGGAAGGTGGGCACTGGGGTCCCAGCTGGCTCCAGGGAGGAGCCACGGGACAGCCCCTGCCCTTGGGACAGCAGCAGGAGCCGGAGTGAGCACGAGCCGAGGGGCAGCGACTCCTCTGGAGCCCCAGTGCTGCTCTGGGGCCCGTTCCAAGGGACACCGAGGACAGGGAGGGGTGGGCTCAGGGGACACGTACCTGCTGGCTGTCAGCACGCTGCCGGGCGAGAAGTCCCCGTTCTGCCCCTTGTACTTGGTGTCGGCCACGCTGCCGCCGTAGGCCGTGGGTTTCCCAGAGGCGTCCCCGGATGCCCGCCTGCCCTGGGCGCTCGAGGGGCCGTTCCTGTGGGCAGTGCCCAGGCGGCGAGAGCCCTCCCCGGCCGTGGAGCCGAACCCAGGGCTGTAGGAGGAGAGGGTGGAGGAGAGGGTGCCCGAGGCCCGGGGGGCTGCGGCCCGGGGGTAGGAGCTGTCGGGCTCTGACATGTACAGGCGCTTCTTGATCAGAGGCCGTGGGTTGGGGCTGTGGCTGGGGAAACTCGTGGAGCTGCTGTAATCTGGGTACTGGGGTGTGAAGTCACTGTTCCTCCAGCTCTTCTCCAAAGGCAGGGGAGCTGCAGGCTCCTGGCTGCCCCCGTAGCTGCGGCTGTAGACAGACCACCTGAAATAGCGCGGCTCGCCCGAGCCCCGGCTGCTGTCAGGGACGCTGGGGCACTTGTGGTTCTCCTCCCGACCCGGCGGGGGACCCTCGTCCACCTCGTTGCTGAACTCGGGGGGTGGGGGGATAATCCCGAAGTCCAGCGCCGTGTCCCCATTCTCCTCCTCCCTGGGTGTTCCATGGCGGGCTGGGCCGGGCTGGCTCGGCTGTCCCGAGTCCAGCAGGCCCCGGAGCAGGCTGGAGGCCGTGGCTCGCCAGGGCCCGGGGGGCTGCGCCTCGCCCACCGCCCGTGTGTCCCGGCCCTGCTCCGAGGAGCTGGAGAAGGAGGGCGGTTTGCTCCAGCCGGACCCCGCCGGACTGGCCGCAGACGGCCGAGGCACCACAGTGAAGGAGTAGGGCTTGGACTCGTGGCGGAAGAAGCTGGTGGAGGTGGTGTCCGACGAGGCACTGCTGAGTCTCAGGGGTGGCTTCGCCCTCAGCACGGCCGCCCCGTCCCCGGCCTGGCGGCCCCGCTGGGCTCGCTGCCGGGCTGCCAGCAGCAGGGCCATGGGCGAGCCGCGCTCCACGCGCTCCCCCGTCACCGGGTGGATCAGCACCTCCTCCTCCTCCTGCCCCGCTCCTGAGATGGCTGGGGGGCTCCAGGCTGAGCTCCAGGGGCTGTGGGGTCCAGCTGAGCCTGGGGCACAGGGCGGCTCGGCCGAGCTGGACCCAGCCCGGTGCACTTTGTACTGGAAGATGGCTGAGCCGGGCTGTGGGGCCGGGCTCTGTGCAGGGGACACAGGGGGCAAGGAGGGAGGGGGAGCAGGAGGCTCCTCTGCCAGTCCTTGAGCTGGTTCCGGGGGACTCGCGCTGCTGTTGAGGGACCCAGGAGCGGAGCTCGTGTCCTCTGTGGCCTTGCCAGCAGCAGGAGCAGGATGGTCCTCATGATCTGTCTCATCCTTCTCCACAGCAGCCGTGGCAGCTGGGAGCGGGCTGGGGACCGGTTTTGGAACCACTGAGTCACTCGTGTCAGGGGGGCTCTTCCTCACCTGTGGGGTGCTGATGCCATTCTCCACACCCTGCTTCTGGCTGCTGAGCCCCAGGGCAGGTTTCCCCTCTTTCTTCAGGGACAGCACAGCCTCCAACTCATTCCTGATCGTCATCACACTGCGGGGCTGTGTGCCAGGGCTGCTCTCCGGGGCGGCGACTGCAGTGCTGGGAGAGCCCCCATTGGTGCTGGGGGGGGTGCTGGGCACCTCTTTCCTCTCGCTCTCCCCTCCTTTGGATAACCCTGTGTCCTTCCTGGCCACTTGGGGCTCACGGCTGCCAGCACGGCTGGGACCGCTGCCCATGGGCTGAGGCGCACCCGGCTTCTCCAGCGGCCTCTCCTCGCGGCGCGGGGAGCGCAGCAGGGCCGAGAGCTCGTCCCGCAGCTTGTTCAGGTTGTTGGCATCCTTCCAGTCATCCTCGCACATCGGGTAGTCCGGAGGAGGGAGATCCAGGTCGTTCGCAGTGAGAGGTTCAGATTTTGGAAGGGAATCTCTCCTGGCTGTTTTCAGCTGGGGAATCTTCTCCCCCTCGGAGCCCGGCAGGGGGGACCGGCGGCCGGCAGGATTCGCCCCGTGGCTGAGCCCCGGGCCTGGCTTGGGACTCAGTGGAAGGGGCACAGCCGGCTTCCCAGTGCCCTGTCTGAGCCCCGAATTTCTCTGCTCGGCTTCTCCCGGGCGCGCCTTGCCCGCGGGTCTGATGGTGAAGCAGGGTGGGAGTGGTGGCCGGGCGTGAGGCTGCCTGGGGATGGGCTCCTGCCGGCCAGGCTGGCCCTCCTGCACCGGGATGGACGAGGAGCGCGCCGGGGCCGGCGGCGGCACCTTGAACGACCTGGGGAAGGTGAGGTGGGGCTCGGGCTTGGCCTGCAGGCTCTCCTTGGGGCCGGGGGCTGCGGGCGCCCCGGCCTCGGCAGGGCCGAGAGGCCCCTCGGCATCCGCCTGCCTCGTGTTCAGCACCGTCTCGGATTTCCACTTGGACAGGCCGGGGCCGAAGGGCGCGGGGTCCCGGGCGCCCGGCGGGGCCGGCGGGATGAAGTCTGGAGGGGCCGGAGTGCCAGGAGGGGACAGGCCAGAGGTGGGAGGCGGCGGGGCTGCCATGGCAGGAGGTGGTGGCACCTCCTCGGGTGGCGGTGGCGGCAACATTTCGGGGGGTGGAGGGATCGGTGAGGCCAGAGGGGGTGCCGGCATTTCGGGGGGGGGAGGGATCGGCGAGGCCAGAGGGGGTGGCACAGGGACCTGTGAGGCCAGAGGAGGTGGCAGCATTTCGGAGGGGGGCACGGGGACCTGTGAGGCCAGAGGAGGTGGCACAGGCGCTGTCGGAGGGGGCGGAGGCGGTATCGATGGCGGTGGGGGGATGTCTTCATCCAGGTCAGCCCCATCGAGGGCCTGCGGGCGCAGGTCCCCCGCCGAGCTGTACAGCCGGTGATTGCCATTGAGCTGGGAGCCAGAGCCTGCAAGAGCAGCGAGAGCACAGCGTGTGAACACCCTCCATCAGTGCTGAGCCAGCCCGGCCGGGGCCAGTGCCTGCCCAGGGAGCCAGCCCCTTGCCAGGCTTGTCTAACACTTCCTGAACTGTAACAGCCACTCTACCTCACCCCTTTAGGAATTAATTAATTTTCAATGACTTCAAAAAATAATTAATAGCAGACTCTATTTTAGTATGAAAATATATGAGCAGACTGTCTGCTCCCGAGCTCGGTACACACACACTTCCTGCCCTGAGGCCTTGGTGAGCACTCCGTGCTGGCCAGGACTCCACAGAGAACATCCCTTACCAAGAGCTGCCTTTTCCTCAAAGTTTTCTGGCACCGACGGTGTTGGCACAGCCACCCCATGGGATTCTTGGGCATTCTGCAAGAGTTGAGAAAACAGAGCTGTCAGTCATGCCCAGGGATCAGAGCAAAGGGCTGAAAGCAGATGGTAATTTGTCCACACAGGCCCTGATGAGAGCCAGGGCAGTTTCTGTGATATGGAGGCCCCTGCGGAATCTGCTGCTGACAGGGTTTGAGAGGATGAGTGGAGCGATCAAGGCTGCACACGGACACAATTCCCTGTGGTCAGGTGTGAGGGCTGGAGAGGAATTCAGCTATTGCACGTCCCCCTGGGGCTCCCAGAGCTCCAGCAGCAGCACTGGCTCCTCACCGTGCGTGTACCAGCGACCCCAGCAGCTCCCCCGGTCTGGGGGTGTTTCTCTGCAGCAAACACTGCCACAGGCTCTGCACCCACACCGAGGTCACAGACAGACCTCCAGCTTTTTGGGAAGGAGGCACCAGCATACCTGAGCACTCTGGGGAAAACTGCTCCTTGTGTGGTTTGTGCTTCGCTCTCAATTACTCCCTTCACGTTCATGCTGAGACCTCAGCGGTGCCTTCAGCTGGTGCAGGACCAGCAATTTAGCAGCCTACACATGTGGGAGGATGCCTGGAGCCAGGGCACTCCGGGTAATGACAGCCACCCAGCGTGGGACTGGGGCAGGCTGACTCACCTGGAGCGCTGGTCGGGGCTCTGGCAGCAGCACACAGCCTCTCCCGTCCCCGTGACTCACGGCTGGGCGGCTCCGAGGGGCTGGGATGGCTCCGGGACACACCCGGGCACCCCTGTGCAGGGCAGCCCTGCTGCCGAGCCGGGCTGTCACTCAGCAGCCGGGAGGGGACAGCGCCCGGGGACAGCTTGGGGACCATGTCAGAAAGATACAGAGCTCTGCGGGAGCATCCAGCGAGGGACACGGCGGTCAGGGACACGCTGTGCCATTGCCAGGCTCCACATCCACCCTGCTGCATTCCTGCTCCCCCCAGGCAGCTGTTTGCGCTGTTAACAGCCCCTGACAAAGGAAATGTTATCCCGCCATCAGTCTGCGCCTCTCCCGAGCCATTTCCGGCACACAAAAGCCTGGATAATGATTGAGCCCCTGCCCTTTGCCTTTCGCTGCCGTTATCACCGTTTTTACATCAGATTGCTACGGGATTCCAAAGTCTCCATGATCAAAGGTCAGTTGGATTTGTTCGTCCCGGCCCATCCAGGCTCAGACAGCGCATTACAGTTACACGCTGCCCTGGCTGGGGAGCTCAGGCAGAGCTGATTCAACAGCAGCGCCTGGGCTGCTCTGGAAGAGCCCCGGAGTGCCCCAGCTTTGGCCAAAATAATGGCAAAAGACACACATTGCTCTTGCGACAGGCATCACCCTGCAGATGACCAAAGATCCTCCATAACCACGAGGGAATGAGCCAGTTACTGGTGACCAGGAGTGAGGGAATTCCCTGGGACTGCACAAGGACAGACAACTCCTGCCGATGGAGAAGCCAAGGGCTGCGAAGGCATGAGGGCAGATCCCAAAATTCATCTGAGAGCCAGAGGGAAGACAAAGGCCAAGAGAGGCACTCCAAGAGCTGATAGTTAAATTGTCCAGAGCAGTGAGGTACCAAAATCACAGAGGAAAACCCTGGCAGTTCCATTGCTGTGGAAATCCAGTGCTGCTGGTTTCCAGAGCACCCCGAGGGTAGCTGCTCGTTTACAGGCAAACAGAGGTGTCTGAGCCCTGCACTACCAGCAGCACACGCAGCACCTGTTTGCAGAGCAGCGCAAAGGGACAGGCACTCAGAGGAGAGCTATGCAAAGCTGGAGGACATAGTCTGCACTCCATAAAGGAGCAGGAATTCTGGATGTGTCATTTCAAACTGGGCAAGCCTGTTCATCACCAAAACCTTCTGTGGCAGTTGCTAATGCTCAGCATCTCTCAAAATCCACCCGTCCCCACGTCATGAGCTGGCTTCTAAAATGGAAAGCATCCCCAGCACGCTGTCAGCCTGCAGAGATGGTAGGGAAGATTGTTCCTGGTGTTTGCTCGGGGTGTGGCCAGCCCAGAAAACCTCCAGCTGATTCAGGGCAGGCTCTGGGTTCTGTGCCAGGAACCTGCATTTCCAGTTTGTGGTACCTGAATCAGATTTGTGCCTGCTGAGGATCCCGTGGGGGGAAGCTTTCACTGTAAGCACCAGGAATCACTTTTCATCCCTGGAACAGTCAGACGTCTCCAGTGCAGGGAGTCTGCCTGTCCCCACAGTCCCCAGCTCCCCAGGCTCTCAGGAGTCCACCCTGCCCACCATTAACTGACCGAGGCTTGAGCCTGCCCAAAAGCCATCCCAAAACACAACTGCTGAGCACCCTGGGGGCTCAGAGAGACCAAGAATCTCTCTGAATATGAAGGGCTGCCCCCAGACTCCCTGGTTTTGAGCCAGGGCAGCGCGATGATTTGCTGAAGGAATTCATTCCCCGGGATGCCAGAGCTCTCCCTGCAGCTGCAGAGCTGGGGGAGCCGGGGGGGCAGGGGGACATGCAGGACCCCTCTCCTGCAGGCCAGGAGAGCTGGGGAAGGAAGCTGCTCCGTGTGGGAAGAGCTGCCAGGTGCAGAGGCACGGGAGCTGCGGGGCAGGGCGTGTGCATCCTCCTGACTCACTGGGAGCTGCTCCCCGTGGGTGGGGGGAAACGGTTAAGGCAGGAGCTGCAGAACAGCCCCGTGCAGGTGTGTACCTGGTGAGGTATGTACGTGGCAGCAGAAGAGTCTGTGCCAGATCAAATCATCATCAAACCTCACCAGAAGAGTGCAAACATCCAACACAGGCTGATCCTTCAAATGCTGCCTTTCCTACCAATCCCTCCTGTCAGAGGAGAAGCCCAGGTTTGTGAGGAACCTCCAGCTGTGCCTCTGTGGGCAGCAGCAGCACCAGGTGACAGCCCTTAGGATTTGTCCCGGGGCCATTCCTGCTCTTAATCCCTCTACCACACACACTACCATTAGCAGAGATCACCTCCTTGTCAAGACCAAAGGATTTAAGCATTTTGCTGTCTTCACTGGCCTGTGACCTGAGGGTATCACTTCAGTTTAGCTACAGCCATCTCCAGAGCCTCTCTGAGCAAGTGCTCTAGTGCAAATGGGGTGGAACAAGATGGGCTTTAAGGTCCCCTCCAGCCCAGATCCTGGGGTTCTGTGAATCCTGTGCGTCTCTCTGCTCTTTAGGGGATAAGACCTCTGGAAAGTGCCACATGGGGATCCTCAAACCCAGCCACAAGCGTGGCTTCTGGAGTTACAGCCACCTCCAGGCCCTCTGCTCTGGTTCTTCTGGCCCCTGCTGCTCCAGCCCCTGCTGCAGCACTGGAAGCTCTGCAGGGAATGGCTTTTCCATACAGAGATTGCAAAGAATCGTCCCCTGCACAGCCACAGCATCACCTCATTCCTCTGCTGAGCAGGACTCGGCTCAGCACTGCTGGCTCCAGAAACACGCCTGACCCCGGGCCAGATCCTGCCAGCAGTGCAAGCCTGATCTATCATCTCCGTGCTCAGCAATTCTTTAATTGAAAACGCAAGTCTGACGGTGCTCACACCTCTCCCCCCAGTGCTGCTCCATGCCCCACGCCCGCCCTGAACTCAGATCACCTCCTAATCCCTCGGACCCAGCGTCATTACTGAGTGGTTTTGCTTTTCATTCCTGCTCTCCCTCGGGTCGCGCTGGGAGCAGCAGCCAGCCCGGCTGCCCTGGGCACCAGCCCCACCCCAGCAGTGACCGGGCACTCACCAGCGGCAGGAAGGTCAGCAGCGGCCGGACCCTCGGCCGGGGTTTGAGCGTGGCTGTGCCAGAGTCCGTCACTGTCCCAAAGCGATTGTCACCGTAGTACACCTCGATCACATCACCTAAGGGGAGAGCAGACTGTCAGCAGCAGCACTGGTGAAAACAACACTGCATTCTGTGGAAGTTTGAAGAGGACTGTGCAGAATTTGCTGCATCAGCTCCCAGGAGTGGGCAAAGCCCATCAGACCCTGGGGAAAGCTGGGTGCTTGGGAGCGGAGTGTAAGACAGGGAGAGAAAGGTGCCATGTGAGCAGGACAGGCACTCGCAACCCTGTCACGCAGTGCAGAGCACTGAGAGCCTTCCCTGAGCTCCGGAGGATGGAACTGAAGCAGCTCAGAAGGACCAGGATGTGATCCTGGCTAACAGCAGAGCTGACCAGCAGGAGGGACAGCTCCTGCCCTGCCGAGCATGCAGAGTGCTGACATCCCAGCCAGAGGGAGTTCCAGGTGCTTCACAACACTTCCACACTCCAGCCTGCTTTAGGTGCCTTCCCACAGAATACTGCCCGGGATGGAGGGAGACACCGGCGCAGGGAGTCACAGGGCCCTGGTGTGACAAGCACGAGAAGCCATCAGGAATTCCTGGTTCCCAGCCTTGTGCTTTCACCTTGAACCACACCTCTTGGCCCGGTTTATTTCTGACAGCAAATAAAGCTCATAAAATTAATTTAATTACATTCTTTGTGTCTGATTAGCAGCATGAATTAACAAGCAGAAATACTGAAGCACGTAAACCCCACCTTGGCTGGAAGGAGATACACAAATAACTCGTAGCCACGGAGACCAACATGAAAGAAACTCTGAGGGTTTGAGGAAGGAGGGGGAAGCAACAAAATGGCTCTGATTGAAGGGAGAGCTGCAGGAGTGTTCCCAAGAACAGACTTTGATAGTGAGGAAGGGAGGAGAACAAGGATGGGCCGAAATCAGGAGGAAGCTCCCAAGGAAACAGCTTTACACCAAATCTAGTGAAAAAAGAGGAGGGCAAATGCCTCTGTGTGAGTCCCACAGAAGGAAAACACTTGCATGAACACCTGGAATGAAGAACCGGACCACACCAGGGCTGGGCAGGAGGCAGCACAGCCTCTGCTGAGGGACCGGAGGCAGATGAATTCCACACAACCTTCAAACACACCACAGAGTCCAGAAGCACGTCAGCTTCTCCCCTCTCCCACCCCCCAGGTTACCCAGGTGTGTCACTGCTCTCACTGCCCTTCCAGGCAGCCACAGCTTCCCCTCCCTCACACCAAACTTCTTCCAGTACAAGTGATCCTTTACACAAAGGACATTTTCTCCAGCTTTAAGTCACCAATCAGCCTGTGCTTCAGCCAGCCTGGTCCTTCCGAGCCCTTTCCACTTCCTCGCCTGGGAGGGGCCCAAGCTACTCAGGAGGAGCTGCTGCAGTCCCAGAGGTGCCAGCGAATTGCTGGAAGTGTTCAAGGCCAGGCTGGATGGGACTTGGAGCAGCCTGACGTAGTGGAAGGTGTCCTGCCCACGACAGGGAGTGGAACGAGGTGAGTTTTAAGGTTTCTTTCCACCCAAACCACACTGTGAGTCTGTGATGATTAATTCCGTGGGTGACCCTGCATCCAGTGAATAAGGAGCAGGAATTAAGGCCAAGGCAGCAGGAGAGTTTAGACTCAAACAGCCTGAGCAGTGACAGAGTAGTTCTGAGACTTGAAACGATGAGTTTTATATTTAACAAGTCACTAGGTAAACCCAGTGAGAAACTGGATTAAAGATCACAAGGACTTTGATCCTAGATTACTAAGCATTGCTACCCTGAGTGCTTTAATTAAAGTAAAATGAAGTGCTTGTAGTTGTGTTTTCTTTGCTAGATAAACAGGACTTGCCTGCTGGGAGCCCATCACCAGCGGGACCTGAGCTCTGCCAGCCTCGTTTCCTGGAAGGAGACATCAGGAAATGCACCCTTGGAAGCTGTGGGAAGAGCTGGCTCCAAGCACAGACCTTGCTTCGGCCACTTTTTGACATTCAGCCTGTCCTGGAGACATTTGTGTTTGCTCAGCCATGGGAAATTAAATAAACAATTTGCCAGGCATGTAATGGAACTTCTTCCTCCCCGGGGGTTGCATCACCTGGAGGAGGTGCAGCAGCTCTGAGCCGGGGTACCCACAGCTCCCACGAGGAGGAGGAGGTGGCAGCAGCCACTACATTCAGGAATCTCTGAGTCAGGAACACGCAAACCTACACCCACCCCACATTGCTTAACTTGTGTTTACTTTGTATGAGAAACGAAGGTGGGGATCCGCAGGAGCAGGGGACGCCTCGTGGCACGGAGCTCTGCAGGAAATGTCCCAGAGATGGGGCTGGGGCTGTCCCTGCCCTGTGTGCCGGCCCGGGTACCACAGAGCTGTCCCTGGGGCCGCTGTCCCCTCCTCACACCGACCCACACACCGCAGTGTCACACTGTCACCCTGCCACTGCCACCCTGCCACTGCACCCCCAGCAAGACAAGCTCGGGGCAGAAATGCCAGAGGATGCAAGGAGCGATTCAACAGCTGCTCCTGGGGCTCAGGTTTCAGGATTCCCGGCTTTTCCTTTGCAGTCCGACCCACACCTGAGCACAAAGCTTTTGTACTGCCGCTGCAGGACTGCGGCCACGGAAATCAGGCTTGTAATAAGCAGACACAGCAACTTCTTTTCTTTTTTTTTATCCGAACCACATCAGAGAGAAGCTTGAATCCTCCTCAGATTTACAACAGTTAGAAATCAGCAATTTTCCTTCTAGGTTGCAGAGTTGCATGAAACTCCCTGTCACATTTTCATTTTATCTTGGTTTCAGCAGCTTGGCCTTTGGGGTGTAACCACCTCGCAATTGCTTTCACAGACAATACTTCACCCTGCACAGCTCAGCAGGCAGCGCTTCCATTTTTTTAATCTCGGAAGAGTTTCTTGGACTCTTACAGCCACCAAACTTCATCCACAAACTGCTATCTTCTATCTACCTGGCTCCATTACTATTAATTTGGCTCCCTCCTACATGAGCCTCCAGGGCACCGTATTGCAATTAAAACCACAAAGAAACACAAATAAATCCCGAGGAATATGCAACCCTCAGCTCCCTCCCCGCTCACAGCCCTGCGAGAAACAGGTTTATGAGTAAATAACTCAGCCCTGGGAAGGCGCAGATCAAACATGGCGTGGGAAAGCGCGACGGCAAGCAATAAAACAGATTCTCAGCCACTCGTGGGCCTCTTCTAGCCCAGGTAAACTGGCCCAGAGCGGCAGCCTGCCCGGCCGAGGTGCGGACCCTCCGGGAGCTCCGGGAGCTGCGCTGCCGCGTCCCGGTGCTCCCGAGCGCTGCGGAGCCGCCGGCGCCCCCCGAGCCCAGCGCAGCCCTGTCCCCCAGACCGCCCGGTCCCGAGCCGCGGGGGACACTGACCGGTGCCACCCGCGCTGTCCGAGGTCACCTCCTGCGTGAAGATCCAGGGCGGATTGGTGGCGAACAGGGACGTGGCGCTGGGGCTGGAGTGGCGCTTGCCGAAGAGGCGGCTGAAGGTGCCCTGCACCGAGTGCGGGTGGTGCTTCTTCATCCTGGCCGAGCCGGGCGCTGCCGGCCGGGCATCCCCGGCACCGGCGGGGACAGGGCCGAGCGGCTCCCGAGGGGCGGGGACGGCCCCACCCCCGGGCCCGCCCTCACCAGGTGCCCTTCCCTCGCCAGGTGCTCTCCTCCAGGTGCCCAGTCCTTCTCCAGGTACCCCTGTCCTTCTCCAGGTGCCCGCACTGAGATCACCGCAGGCACAGGGAGCCTTTGGCTCTGAGAGCCGCGGGCTGAGCTGAGCTGAGCTGACCGTCCCAGTGCAGCTGGCCCTGCACAGACCCCCTGAACGCCACCCTGTGTGTGACACCTCTGGCCAAGAGCCCCTTGACCTCTGCAGAGCCGGCTCTGGGGCCCAGCCACCCCGTGGGTGTGGAACCTTTCCCCAGCACCCAGCCCAAAGCTCCCTCTCTCAGCCCGGGCCGTCCCCTCAGCCCGAACCCTCCAGGGCTTTGCTCTTCTCTCCCTCCCGAGCTCCTCTGTCCCTTCACCTCTGCAGAGCCCTGGCTTCAGGGCCACAAACATGCGCTGACACCGGGCTGCTCATGGGTCTGCGTGCTTCTGCTGCAGAACCTTGGAGGCGATGGGACTTGACCCCAAACCATGCCTAGTTTCAGGTACAAAAACAAATTTCTAGCACTGATAATGATTTTTTTGTGCCATGTGAGTAAAAATTGAGAGTTAATGAGTAACATTAACTACTAATAAATGCAGGGAATTCTGGAGAACTTTAAACTCAAAATAGTTGTCAAAACATTAACTCTAAAACACTGCTTCCAACTTCAGGTTAAGATCTTACACCTCTTTCTAGCTCTACGAAGTTTTGGAATCAAAACCATATAGATTTCTTTTTGCAGTGATAAATATCACTTATTTAATCACTTTGAAATTGTGCTTGTCTTGTGAAAAGCATCTTCTTTTTTTGTTTTAAAGAACAAATTAGAGCAAAACATTAAATCCCCTGTGAAGAATGAAAATTTAGCTCTGTTGTAATATTCCAAAAGGGCAGTCTAATCGTGGCACAGATTATGAGGCAGCACTTAAATAAAGTGAATTATGAATGGGAAATGGGGAAGGAAAAGGAGAATTAAAGTGCTAAAATTCAATTGTGTGGCTGTGGTAGAGCAGCTCTAATAATTTAAAGGATTTTCCAGAAGGGTTAAGTGGGGCTGCAGCTCCATCGGATGGCTCTCCCTGGCCGGAGTGGGAAGCTCGCTCCTGGTTCCCAGTTCCCGGTTTCACTCCCAGTTCCCGGTCCCGCTCCCGGAGCAGCGGCTGCCGCCGAAGGGGTGGCTCTGAGCCCTGCACGAGGCCTGCAATTAGTGACACTCTCCTGACAGTTATCTTAAGTGCTGTTTGTGAGGCAGGAACGCCGCTGCAGACAGACAGACAGACAGACAGGCAGACAGACAGACACCCAGCACGGACCGGCTGCAGAGGCTGCGGGAGAAGGATTGTCCTGCCTGGAGAATGAGGGGCTGGGATGGAACCTGGGAAACAGCAGCGCTGCACCGGCTCTGGGTGGGACACGGTCCTGCTGAGCTTCAGCACAGCTGTTCTAGCCAGAGCCGCCTTATCTCTTAACAGAAAACAAGAATATATCTTAGAGTGAGAAAAGTAATGTTTGACTGTCTGAGATTGCAATGCAGGGTGTAACCCGGAGTGCGAATTCTATCACCAGCAGATAAAACCAGGTGGGGCAGGGTTCTTCATCTCTTCCAGGCCCCGTCCTCCCTCCAGGGAGATCTCTCCTGGTAATGGGCATCGAGTCTCAGTGCAGGACTGATGAAATGACATCAGCCCATTGTGAGACGCTCTGCACATAGGGAGGAGCCAAGCATTCCCACCTGGATATAACCTGCGATTTGGAACCCCACAGGCAGCCTTTGCCCCTGGATTCCCAGAGGAAGACCAGAGCCTTCTACACCACTACTGGACCTTCAGAGGAAAACTCCTCGTGTTCTTCTAACAGATCACAAGAAATCCGTAAGAGCAGTAGCGCTACATCCAAGACTTTACACGTTTGCATCTGGTTCTCCAGATAATATTAAGCAGTGGAAATTCCCAGATGGAAAATTCATTCAGAACCTCTCTGGTCACAATGCTGTTATAAACACACTGGCTGTAAATTCTGATGGTGTTCTGGCCTCAGGAGCTGATAATGGCACTGTGCACCTCTGGGACTGGAGAACTGGGTACAATTTCCAGAGATCACATGCAACTGTACAGCCGGGTTCTCTGGACAGCGAATCAGGAATATCTGCTTGTGCTTTTGACCAGTCAGAAAGCAGATTGCTAATGGCTGAAGCTGATAAAACCATAAAAGTATACAAAGGAGATGATACTGTGACTGAAGAGACCCATCCTGTCAGCTGGAAACTGGAAATAATCAAGAGAAAGCATTTTTAGTGAAAAATACCTAAAGACAATATTCCCTGGCACCTCTTGAAAGCAGAAACCAGGTGGAATGAAGAACCCATTCCCTGCTGGACAAACAAAGGACAGTATCTCTCTACAAGACAGGCAGGACAAAAGTGCTCGCTGATATCCACAGTCCCTGAGTGAGCAAACGGAGCAGGACACACACACAGACAGTCATGGAAAAGGGAAGGGGAAGAGGAACTATTTTAAGAAGTGAAGCCAATAAAATCCTGTGGAATGAGAGAGCCTGGGCTCGTGCACAAAGGTGTCCCACAAAATCTCATTACAGCGAGGAGACTTCAAAGGGGCTGCGGGGCTGCTCTGTGGGAGCAGCAGGGGTGATTCAGCTCCCTGACACTGCTCTGGGTGTTCCTGAGCCCCGGGGCTGGGGGTGCCCCAGCCCAGCCCTGCCACCCCACCAGCGATGCTCCTGCCTCAGCCTGGGTGGCAGGCACAGGAAAACATCACCCTCACAACATGAAGGGATTTTGAGGTGAATTTATTATCCCACTGAACACCAGCTGCTAAACAATTCTGCCAGGGCTCCTGTGCACACTCCCATTTGTTTGTTCCAGATGAAAGATGTTTGTTCTTTACCTTCCACCTCCCAGCAAAGCACAGACCTCCCCTCAGAAGGGCAGGAAAAGCTCAGGAGCAGCACAAGGAGCAGGCTGGGTGTGCTGCTGGGCACGGTGGCTTCTGTGAAGTGCAAACTCCAGAGACACAGGAAAGCTGCCAAGCTGGGTAGCTGGGAGGAAGGAAGGACAGCTGTCACTCCTGAGTGATTGAGGCCACACGTCGTGGTTGCCCACAGCCATAGGTCACATATGTCACAGCACATGTCACAGTCGGACAGGCACGATGCTGTTCAGAGTGCTAAACCTTCTGTGTGCAGCATCACACAGCATCACACAGCCTTCCGATTTCTGACATGAGCTAAAGGAGTAAACTTTCTTCTTGTTTAGAAGGGAGACAACATTCTCTGCAGTAAGTAGAATCTCCAGCAGTAAATACGCACTTTTCTTGTTCCTTCTTCCTTCTGCATGGCTGGCTAGCTCCTTTCTGCCCCTCACACCTGACCCTGTCTGTGCCCTGGACAGCAGCTCCCCTGCTCTGTCCCTCACACACAGCCTGAGCCTTCCTGCTCACAGCGCAGCAGGCAGACTCCAACTGGCCCTAGGGCAGCTAACCCCCTCTTTTATACCTCTCATCCTTATTGGAGACTTGTCAAGGATAACTCTTGTAATTAGCACAGCTGCCCACAGCCACACAGTGAAAGGGATTGGTGGGCTGGGCTGGGCACAGAGCTCAGGAAAGTGCTTGGAAGATCTCCAGCAGATTTTATGGCATAGAAAGAGCCATGTGAGCACTGCTGTGATGTAACACACCGCAGTGTGAGGCTGCCTTTGATCCCAATACGGGTAAACACCCCGGAACAATCTGCTTTTGCATCAGGGTGAGGAGCTGCACCCTCAGATGTGGATGGTTCCTGCTGCACTCGCAGGTGTGAGAAGGGTTTGTGCAGCGAGGGCAGCTTGGGCTGAGGAGGGAGGGATGGGAGGAGAAACCCCCAGGTGTGCCTGCAGAGCAGGAAACGGCTCCCAGGGACAGAGAACCCGCTGCCAATGGGGACAGGGGACAATCTGCAGTGGGGGTGGCAGGGCCAGCAGAGCCCCTGCAGAGCCCGGCCGTGCCCCAGCTGCACAGGCAGCACCCAGGGTGGAAATCCTGTCCCCATGGCTGAGCCCCTGTGCCACCCAGCACCCTGTGACACCCCTGTGACACCCAGCACCCTGTGACACCCCCGTGACACCCAGAACCCCGTAGTCACGGTGACCCCTGGGGTCACAATGACCCCAACAACCAGCCCTGCCCACAGCAGCAGCGCTGTCTCCTGCCTCCACCCCACACAGTCCCACACTCCAGGGCTTCCATCACCGAGAAAACCTCACAGGTGGGTGTCCCAGCTCGCAGCTGGGCAGAGGGACACTGTCCCACCATGTCCCCTTCATGTGGGCTGCAGATCCTTGCCCTGAGGGTGACCAGCCTGACAAGGCCCCCGTGATGTCAGTGAGATGCTTCATCCCATCCCTGCTGTGCAAATCCCGCTGCTGCCGTCAGTGGCTTTGCCCCCGTGGTGCTGAGAGCTCAGAGCAAACCCCACATGGGAGTCCTGGATGGCTCCTGGGATGGCTCCTGGATGGCTCTGGGGGACAGGATGGGCTGTGCTGGCATGGGGACAGTCCCCGAGCAGGGACAGGATGGACTGCGCTGGTGGCCGGGCTCCCACAGCTGCCCAGGGAGCTCCTCCCCAGGGAGCACCTCTGAACCCTCCCTGCTCCCCGATGGCTGAGCCAGCCTTTCCCTGGGACCCAAAGCACTGGGGGAAATGCTTTGGCAGCCATCAGGCAGGTTGGGAGGGGTCAGGGATCTCTCCAGGTAGGAACGGCTGCAATAGGATTATGTGCCATAAATAGGACCAGGACTTTAAGCTGGTGCTTCCCCTCCAAGGCAGGGATCACGCAAGCAGGTGCATTCACCTGGGCAGGGAGGAGGTTTCTGCAAAGCTCCGGGTGCCCCAAGGGACGAGCAGGACCGGGGGCAGCCGAGCCTCACGGCAGGGGCAGGAGCAGAGCCCAGCACGCCCTGGCTCGGCACCTGCCCGGCACTGGAGGCGCTGCCAGGGCTCCAGCCAGCCTTGCTCATCTCGAAGGCATCTGCATGACTTAGCAATGGGGTTGCCGAGGCAGCTCCAGCCTCCCCTCCACGCCCCAAATACACGACTTTGTGCTCCTGCTGGGTGGGTGCAGAGGCATCAGCAAAGTCGTGTGTGTACTTGTCTCTTCCAAAGTGAGGATGGCCAGGAGCTACCAGCACACACCTGTGTGAAAACAGCAGCTTCTGAGCAATCTAAGACCACAGCAGGGGTGCACAAACCTCACTGAAATGGCTGTGGTGCTATGAAATCTGCTTTTCAGGAGTCAAAATCCCATTATTTTATCCCCTGGAGAAAAATGGACTGAGGTTTCCTTGTGGCAGCAACTGCTGAAGTAACGCCTGTGTGCTGAGGTCCAGCCTTTCAGACATTTGGCATCTGCCCTGGAGAAACGAGTGACAAAAAGAGGTGCTGAACCTGTAGGCATCTGGTGATTCCCCTCAAAGGCTTTAAGCAGATTTCTAAACAATTTGCAGGCATTCCCCTTCTAATAGGTTTAGAGCCAGGGAACAGAAATAGCACCAAGTACGTCACGGAAAGTAGGAAACCTCTTTACAAGGTTTAAAAATAAGCAAACAGCAAAGCATTTATTTAGGACAGGCAGGAGCAGAGTGGCTAATTGCTGAGGGAAGAGCAGTTTCCATTCACACAGAGGTGTCGTCAATGAAAACCAGATAACTGAGTCACGCTTAGGTAACAGCAGCAGGAATATCTCTGCAGTCAAGCACAGCTGTGGGGCACAGGTCACCCCGTGTGTCCTGGGGCTCATGCCCACCCCTCTCTGCACAGGGCTCTTGCAAATGCTCAGGCCAGAGGAGCTGCTTGTGCCCTGCGTGGGGCCTTCACATTCCTGAGGGGAAACACATTGGAGATCCGCTGTGAGCAGCTCCCAGAGCAGGAGGAGGCTCAGGGAGGAGTGTGGGCCCTGCAGAGGGACCCAGAGCTGCTGAGCTGATGCTCCAGAGGACAGTGTCAGGCTCTGCCATCACCTCTGCATCCTCTTGGGTCGGATTGTGTTGAATCCTTTTCAAGGCAGGTTTGCCACGGCTGTGATTGGTGACAGCTTTACCAGGAGCGTGTGTTGCTGGCATTTATCACTGCTGTAACTGAGAGTAAGAGACAATCAAGTCCTTTGTGTCTCAACATTCGTATTCTCTCAGCATTTGTTTAAAATAGTTTCCATATCTCCAGAGCATCGCTTAAGTTTAAATTCCCTTTCTCTTTAAGCAGCACCACCTCAGATTTTTGAGTAAGGATGTGTAAACCCCCGGCTCCTCAGCATTTACACGGCCCCGACTGCCCTGGCAGGAGCTTCCCAGGCTCTCCTGGTGGGGATGCTGAGGGCTGGGGGCAGCTGCCACACATTTTCCTGGATCTCTTGCTCCACAGGTGGCCAAAACACCAGGAGCCCCTGGAAGAGAGCACACGAGAGCCAAGGGGATGCAGAAGGCCAAAGAAATGCCGGAGATCCCCAATCCACCTCCCAGGTCGAGGAACCGGCCGCCCCCTGCTCCTCCCCTGGGCTCCCGCTTCGTGCCGGTGGTTGTCTGCACCGGGGGCCGGCCCCTGAGCTCCTTCGAGTTCGTGTTCTACCGGCCCGAGTGGTCCAACTCGCTGGCCCCGTTCTGCACCACACAGAGCCCGTTCTGCGGCTTCCGCTTCCACCACGACACCAGGCACGGCCGGCGCCGCACCGACGTGGAGAGCAGCAGCCCCTTGAAGTGGAGATCCTTCCACCGCCCAAAGCCGTAGCTGGAGCAGCACAGCCCCCAATAAAGATCTGAAACAGCACTGAGAGACTCCGGTGCTGTCAGCAGGACAGGCACGGCCCTCAGCCGGGCCCGGGGAGGGGTGGGGAGCTCTGCCACTGCTCCCCAGGAAAATATGCAGAGTGGATTTTGCTCTAAAAACCCTGTCCAACCTGTCCTGTCATCCACTGCCCGCTGCACTGGGTGTCACAGCACAGGGCACCCAGCCCAGCTCAGCCGGCCTTAGCGCAGGCTGGGCTGGGGCTCAGGGCATCGCTCAAGGTTCACCTTGCATAACACGGGCCTGGTGGCAGCTACAGAATTAGCACATCCAATTAGTGTTCCTCTGCTTAATTCCTTTTCCGTAAGTGTTTTATGATTGTGTAACATGGCTTTTTTTAGCAGAGTTATTCCTAATTTACTGTGGTGCAGAAGCAATACTGGGCTCTGTTTCTTGTTAGGTAACTACAACTGTTAGATGTGAACTGAGTATTATGGATAAACTCTCTGTGGGACAGACCCTGGAGCCACATCCATTCACTTCTAGCCGAGGATCTGCCCCATGATGCTTTCTGAGGATATTTTATTCCAGAGTACTCCTCAGAATGCTGGATGTCAGAGTGAAAACAACATTGGATTTGGTTGTATTTCCATGGAGAATTTTTCATCAGTGAAATTGAAGCTACATTTAACTCCACTGGTGGGAGCTGAGTCTGTAACGCAGCAGGCAGGACAGACTGCTGGGGTGAGCAGAGCGTGGAACAATCTTGAGGAAAAAACACTCAATGAGCAGGCCCAGGACTGGACACGGGACCCCTGGAGCTGGGGGGAGAGGGCCCTTCCCTTCCGGCTGTGTGCAATTAAAGCACTTAAACTTTTACCATACAGAGCAATTATGTTTCTATATTTGTCTCCTCACACCAAATTTACCCTCCTGGTGAGTTTCTTCCAGGAGCTGAAGTGGCACTTCCCCCTCCCTGAATTCCAGGCCCTAGCGCCTGTCTGGAATCCTCTGCCCGAGTGAGGTGAAGGGAAAGCAAAAAGCAGCAACAGCACAGAGGATTCAGAGTGGTTTTCTCTCATTCTTTTTACCCTGGTTCTGGTGCAAAAGTTGTTGCTCAGGTGACACCAGCCTCCCCCCCAAAACGATAAATGAAGTGGATTAAGAGATTAGCTCATCACAGAGAAAATTCCACCCTCCTAATCTCCTGCTGGGCCTGTAATCTGCAAGACTTCCCCATTTTACCTCTTTTCTATTTTAACCCTGAACTCTTAATGCCTGGCAGGAGCCCCCCACCCCGAGCCTCATTGGCTGGGGAGGGATTTGCTGGGTACTTAAATGTCACCTTCCCGTCCAAAGGAGTTTTGTGCTTTTGGGTTTTCCCAGGAAGACGAGTCTCCGTCACCACAGGAATCTGTACAGCACCAGGCACCTCGGGTTTTCCCGATGCTCTGACCCCTGCAGCGCTGGGGACGTCTGGACTTTGAAGGCAAGAAGCAGAACTGTGAGATTTTCTTTTCCTAAATTTCACAAACCTTCAGTTTTTGGCTGCAAAGGGACCTGCACTTGGTGTGGAGATGGGGAACATGGACGGGAAAAGCGTGGAGGAGCTGAGCACCACCGAGTGCCACCAGTGGTACAAGAAGTTCATGACAGAGTGTCCTTCTGGCCAGCTCACCCTCTACGAGTTCAAACAGTTTTTTGGCTTGAAGAACCTGAGTCCGGCAGCGAACAAATACGTTGAGCAAATGTTTGAGACGTTTGACTTTAATAAGGTAAATATTGTCCTTCCCTCTGGGCCGTGCAGGGATGGGCCGTGCTCTGCGCCCTGGATCCCGTGGGCTGGGGCTGGGTGGGTGTGAGGAGAAACTGCTCTGAGTGTGTGCAGCCTGATTTACTGCGGCCTCCCAAATTGTAGAATCAGTTCTGGAACATGAAAAATACCAGCAAAAACTCTTCACCCACTGCCTGCTCTGCAAGGACACAGAGACTTCTCCCAGAACTGATATTTTCCTTTTAAAACAGTGGGGTTTTATCTGGCAGTCTTTGATCCCTTTAAAATGAAGTGCCCTTTAATCCTGAGACGCTGGATGTTGTGACAGTAACGACAAGGGCTGCATTCACGCAGGGACAGTGAGGGCTGTTTGCATTGTTTGAAGCTGTAAAGGGATTGCACTGGGATTGATTTTATTCCATAGCGTGAGGAGCTCGGGCTCTGTGTGGAGAGGCTTTGCAGCCCAGGCTGTGGCTGTGCCTGACCCTGGAGCGGGGCAGTCCTGAGCAGGGATTTGGGAATGCAGTCCCAGAGCAGATATTTGGGAATGCAATCCCAGAGCAGATATTTGGGAATGCAATCCCAGAGCAGATATTTGGGAATGCAGTCCCAGAGCAGATATTTGGGAATGCTGCTCCCCCAGCTCAGGAGCTGTGCCAGGGAAGCAGATGGATGCTGTGTCTCCAGCAGGAAGCTGCATCCTCCTCTACTTGCAAATGACCTGAAATCTCACCTCCTTCGAGATGAGAAATCTATTTTATGGCAACCCAAAGGGCTTAGTGGCATTAATCCCATTGACAAAAATGCAAATCAGGCCTTAAATCCTTCAGGTGTTTGGTTTGTGCCTTGGCCTTTCCCTTGCTCTCTGCCCTGTATTTGAATGTGTGCCTGAAAAGGGAATTGATGCACAGGAAATCCTGCAGGGATGGGGCTTAGCAGGTATTTGTACCTAATCTGGCTCTTGCAGCAGGGGGATAAAGCAGATGATCTCCTCTGGAAGCGGGCCTGGCCTGCGGGGCCTGCCTTTGCTCATTGACAAAGCCCTGGCTTATGGCCTGCCCGTGGTTTGCAGTGGGAATCATGGAATCATTGGGGTTGAAAGATCATCAAAAGGTCCCCTAAGATCACTGAACCCAGCTGCTGGCCCACAGAACCGTGTGCCCAGGGCCACATCCACACGGCTGCTGAGCACTTCAGGGCAGTGCCACAAACCACAGCCAGAGCCGTTTCCCTTCACAGCCCCATGGGAACGCTCTGTGGTGAGCAGGAAGCATTTTAAGAACCTTCTGGAAGCTGTGAGCACGGTGGGCACTGTCTGGGGGCAGTTTGGTGGCCCATGAGCTCATGCCAGCAGCTTTGCAGTGGTGCCACCATCCTGCTCCAGCTGGACACCCCAAACACCTCAAACACCTGAGCTGGGGTGGACAAACACCCGGGAGGAAAGTCAAAGATAAAAGTGTTTGTGCTCCAAACATGGAGCAGGTACAGAAATGGCACAGGGACACAGAAACACCTTCCCAGCCTGAGATGGCAGCAGCGTGCTGGGGTGGCTCCTGAATTTACTGCTCTCCTGGAAATGAGACCCCCTGGCAGGAGAAAGGAGCTGTAGGTGTGTGCAGGTGGAATGAGGTTGGGTAATTTATCAGGGTTCATCTGCATAAACCTCTCTGAACTCCAAGTTCCCACTGCTTTGGGCCAGTAATTAATGCCTGGTGTGTTAATTCCCTGAGCACAGGCCAGCTCTCAGTCCCCAGGCCGGATCCACGCACCCAGTCCGTGCCTCCCCAACACATAACGGTCCCAGACTGGACTTGACGATCTTGGAGGCCTTTCCCAGCCTTAATGATTTTATAATTCTATGTTTCTACAACATTTCTGCACAGATTAAGGCTTGTCTTTAACCACTGCACTCCAAGAGCCCCTGGTCTCAGGGTGGAGGGACCAGTTCCAGGGGGGACTCCCAAAAGTGACCAAGACAATCCCTCACTGCCTGACTCTGCTTTTGTCTGACTTTAGCACTGCTCCTGCCTTCTTTAGGACGGCTACATAGATTTTATGGAATATGTGGCAGCTCTGAGCCTGGTGCTGAAGGGGAAGGTGGATCAGAAGCTGAGGTGGTATTTCAAGCTGTACGATGTGGATGGGAATGGCTGCATCGACCGGGCTGAGCTGCTGAACATCATCAAAGTGAGTGGGCTCAGCTCCTGCATTCCTGCCACAGGTGGGCGCTGGGTGCGGGGAGACAGAGATCAGGAACTTGCGGTGAGCTCCACGGTCAAGTCAGCTGCCCAAACCTGCTGCCCGTCCTCTGCCAGCGCTCCCAGCTGATGCCTCCCACACCCCTCGCACACCCAGCAGCCCCTTGTCCTCTCCTGGTGGGTTCTTTAGCCCTGTTCTCTGAAACTGGGGCTGAGATAAGCCCCAGTTTAATCTTAGGTTTTCAGAGGTGAGTGGCTTCTGGCTTATCCCGGCATGGCCACTAAATCTTGTAAAGCATTGCTTCCTTTTTTAGTTGATTTTAATCTCCAGCTTTTTAGACAGGACTTATTCCTTTTGAAGCCTAACTGCCTGAAAACAAATTTTAGCCCTGAAAAAGAGTTTGGCTTTCACGTCTGGTCACTTGGTCACTTGTTCTGATGGACACACAGACCTGCAGAGCTCTCAGTAACTGCCTGTGCCCCTCGCTCCCTCCAGGCCATCCGATCCATCAACCGCTACAACGAGAAGATGACGGCCGAGGAGTTCACAGACATGGTGTTCAACAAAATCGACATCAACGGAGACGGTGAGGCCCTTCCTCGGGCAGTGGCACTGCTCCTGCCTTCCCTCGGGCAGTGCTGCTGCTCCTGCCTTCCCCCTTCCTGCACCCCCGGTGCCAGAGCTCCTGCTGCTGCACGGCCCAGAACACCTGCACGGGGAGAGCTGGCAGAGAGCGGCTCCCTGTGAAGGTCGAGCTCCCCGTGGGCTGCCCGAGGGGACAGTGCCCCCAGCCCCTCCTGGGTGGGATCTGTGGTGTCTTTGGGGCACAAAGCACAGCGCTGAGACCCCAGTTTCAGGGTCTGTGCCAATCCTGGGGCGGGGAGGAGCGAGGCTGGGGTTTGACAGAGCTCTGAACGCGCCCTGCAGGCGAGCTGTCCCTGGAGGAGTTCATGGAGGGCGTGCAGAAAGACGAGATGCTGCTGGACATCCTGACGCGCAGCCTGGACCTGACCCACATCGTGCGGCTGATCCAGAACGACGGCAAGAACCCGCACGAGGCGGGGCAGGACGCCCAGGCCGCCCCGTAGCTCCCAGGCCACCTCCCCGCGGCCTCCCCGGCACTGCCACCCCGGTCACAGACAGACAGACAGACAGACTGTCCAGCAGCACAGGGACGGGGTGTGCCCGGGCAGCGAGAGGAGAGGCCTCTGCGAGGAGGGGGAGCAGAGCTGGGCTCGTCCCACACGGACCCGGCACGGCCTCGGGGGCTCTGGACGCTGCTGCTGAGCTCAGAGCGGGGACAGCACGAGGCTGTGCAGGTCAAGAACGCACTGAGAACACCCCAAAGTTCCACCGAGGCCGTGGTCAACACCCCCTCAGCGGGGTCCAACCCTGGGGCTGCCCAGGACTTGGCCGCCGTGAGAGGGGTCCTGGAAAAGCAGATCTAAACCTTCTCCTCCCATTTGTATTTCCAGAGCAAGCGACCACCGTTTCTGGTCACCCCTCCCTTCACTCCTTATTATCAGGTCAGCAGTGGTTAGTGATAATGTGAGTTAAACTTTCATGAGCTAGAAAAAGGGGAGGGGTGAATGCAGTGGCTTCTCTTTGTTTAAAAGCATTAAAAACATCAAATGGTGCCTTTTTTAAACAACCCCCTGGACTGTAAGGAAATGTTTCTCCCTGAAGCAGCTGGAAGGAAGGAAGTGCTTCCAGATAAGCAGGATCAGCAGTGCAGTAAGCTGAGAGGGAGAAGTGCTGTAGGACTATTCCTGCACATTTTACCACTTGGAGAACGAGCACCAGGAGGTTCTGACCCCCACGTCCGGGTGGGTTTTGGAAGGGGGAGCTGCTACAGAGGGTGAGACTCAGCTCAGAGCGCCTGCAGGTACCCGAGGACTCCTGACAGGCCCGGGACCATCGCTGCCAGGTGGGGTCAGGGCAGTGCCCCATGGGGCTCAGCCCCAGGCTCCCCCTCCTGGAGCCCCCTGCTCTGGGCAGAGACCCCAACGCACAAGGGCGGCTGCGGGAGTGGCCTCGCCCCAAACCGAGCTGAGCTGAGCAGGGCTGAGCTGAGGGAGACTGAATTGAGCTGAACTGAGCTGAGCTGCAGGTTCCTCTCCCACGGGAGCAGTCCCAGGCATGGTGAGGCAGCACAGGACACCAGGAAGGGCTTCTTTGCCCAGCTGAGAGTTTTGTTATTTAGCACTGGGTGTTTGCAATTCATAAGCAGCTTCCTGACCATTTTTCCTGTGCGTCTTTTTATTTGACAGAGTTTTACTGGAAGCTTTTGTACTTCCAGCCCTATGGTGAACTAATAAAGACGTTTTACAATATTATTTCAGGCTGTGCTTCTCTTCCAATTAATCCTTCTGTTTCCAGCAGGACAGATTCAGTGGCTCACACATGTACAGAAGCAGCTGCTCTGGGGTTGCTCTCGCAGCCTGACCACTCCCAGCCCCCTGAGAGGGAGCAGCTGCAAGCCCTCATTGGAGGTGGGCTGAGCAGTTTACTCAGGTGTAACTCTCCTTGCAGAAAAACCAACTCCCCCACAGATGACCGGCACAAAACTCAGAGCCCCCTGGCTCTGCACCTCACGGGGAGGGAGCTGAGCTCAGCGTGGGCTTTCTGAGCACCCTCCTGGGCACAGACACTGCCAGTGCCACCCGGGCTTCCCTCAGCCTCTCCTCGGTGCCCAAGGAGCAGCAAGAAGCAGCTTTGACCAGCCAGATTTCTATTTGTAAAGCCAAAGTTATTCTAAAAGGGCTGTCCCATCCCTGTCCCCAACCCTGCCCCACCCTTGTCCCCATCCCTGTCCCATCCCAGTTCCCATCCCTGTCCCGTTCAACTCCCATCCCAGTCCCATCCCAATTCCCATCCCAGTTC
Source organism: Bombycilla garrulus (assembly GCA_013400315.1). Taxonomy (NCBI): domain Eukaryota; kingdom Metazoa; phylum Chordata; class Aves; order Passeriformes; family Bombycillidae; genus Bombycilla; species Bombycilla garrulus. Next base: position 136,593 of record VXBU01001733.1, read on the forward strand.
CCATCCCGCTTTTTTGGGACCCTCCGTTCCCGCCGTGTGCGCCCGTGCCGCAGCGCCCTCTGGCGGCCGCGCCGGGAACGGCGGGAGCAGCGGGAGTGCGCCGGGCGCGGCCCCGGGACCCCAAACCCGCGGGAATCCCCCAAAAAAACGGCGGCAAAAACCCCCAGTGCGCAGCTCCGCACAGAACCGGCACAGAACGGCCTCAAAAGCCGCTCTCGGCCAGACCAAGGCCCTTCCCCAGGCCTCTTCCCGCAGGTTCCCGCTGCTCCCCGCAGCTCCGGCGCTGCCACAGCGCTCCTCAGGGAGCGGGATTTCATCCTGAGGTGTGGGATCCTAAGGGTGAGGCCCTTGAGACACTTCCTAAGCTTCTGAGGTGCACTTAACTCTGAAGAAAAGGAAGAGGAGAAAGGGAAGGAGAAGGAAGGAAAGGAAAAGGTGGGACAGCAAAAAAAGGAGAAGGAAGGAAAGGAAAAGGTGGGACAGCAAAGAAAGGAGAAGGAAGGAAGGGATGGAAAGGCAGACATGAAGGCAGGACAGAAAGAAAGGAAGGAGAATAAAGGAAGAAAGGGAGAAAAGAAAGGAAAGGACTTTTGCCATGGCACAATTGAGCACAGGTGCTGTAAGAAAACCTCTGAGAGCACAGGCAGCCCCTGCAGTGACCAGCACGGGGCTCAGGAGGTCACTCTGGCTTTGCTCAGGACATTTTCGAAGGGAAGCTGCTCACAGGGAAGGACCCGGGCACGAACCCTGCCCCGGGGGAGCCCAGGTAGAGCTGCCCCTGCCCAAAGCTGAGCGTGCACGGAGCAGGGCTGGGCAGGGAGCAGGGCAGGAATCCTCTCCTCCCCAGCCTTCCCCCCGCCGCCCAGCTCCTTCTCCGGGATGCATCTCCCGCAGTATTTTAGGATGTGACGCCTCCTTGGCTCCTGTTCCCGCTTCCCTTCAACAACAGCCTCAGCTCCAGCATCCCAGCCTGGCTGTTCCACCTGCGGTCCTGCCCGGCTGCTGGGCATCCAGCAGGAGCAGATGGTAGCCCAGAAACGCCACGTGGCATTTGCCTTCCCAAGGCATCCTGTTTCCCAGTTTAGAGCAGAAAGAAATCCGATCAGTCCAATCCAATTGGAGCAGGGCCGTAAGTCTGGAAAACGGATTATGCAAAGTGCCTGACATCAAGAGCCTGAGGCAGTGCTGAATGGAGTTTGGGAGGAGATCAGGGTGTTTATAGCCAGCGCTTTAAAATAGCGCCCAGGCCAAAGCACCTTGCGATTTCTTGGCCAAAGATTACACAATTGATAAGAGGAACAATTTTCCATGGGTTCTGCCAGCTCTGACACAAACACAGCCCCTGCAGCTCCGTCCCATCCCGCGTCCGCCTGGGCCACGGGACACGGAACCACCCAGCTCCTGAGCCCTCCAGCGTCCTGCTCCAAGTTCCATTGAGAAACATTGTTTTTTCAATTACACTCTCACGGGTTTTGCTGTCCGCACACGGAAGTTAAACAGAAGAGGCTCCTTCCCTACTCTGCCTCTGTAACAGCATCGCCACCTCTGCCTTATCTCTGTCTTACCCAGCTGTTCACCAGCTCCTCCCCTAAATTCAATATATCACACTCTCAGGCTGCAGTTTCAGTCAGGCACTCAGGTGCTTACACAGGTCTTCTCCTAATTAACAAATAAATACTATGAAGCGACGTTTTTAAATAAATATTTATTTATTAAATTCGTGTTTTACAAAACTTCTACCAGCATCTGTACAAGTGCTCACCAGGGGAGAGCTGCTGGCCTGGAGTCCCCAGACAGCCTCTGCAGAGCCTGGGCTGACAGGTGGACAATTTGAAGCATTTCAGTGAAGCAGCAAAATGCAATTCTAGGAACTAAACAGCCTCTCTAAAACCGTGCAAGGAGCAGGATGTGTTACCTTGGTTGAGATGCTGAAATGCAAGGAATGCAATCCAATGAAACAGTTTTTACAAGCTGGGAAATCAATAAAAGCAAATGTTTTCATCCAGGCTCTCAAGTCAGAAGCCAGATTTTTCTTTCAGATCTTGGGCTGATAAACTATTGACCAGAGAGAGCTTTGCCCAGAGCAGCAGGAAGCACAAGCCTAATCAGCTCCGATAAGTCAGCACACCACAAACTGCTCAGTATTTACAGAGAACTCATAGAAAGGCTATTTCAAAGTGGAAATGTGCACAATCTGAACTCCAGCACTGATTGTGTCTAATCCTGAGCACTTCCCCATGGAATTTAAACACTGGGTAAACTGACAAGACCACAAACCAGCAAACTAATCAGCTAATGACAGCTACTACAGTCCTAATTAAAGGCCACAAAAAAGGGGTTGTAAATCTTTTCATTGGTATGACCTGGCCCACTGATCCCATGGGAAAATTAAAATGGAACAGACAAACTCATGTTATTTTCCTGGGGGGTTTTCTTCTTTTGAATGAACCAGTAAATCCAATAAAGGTGAACCAAAATGTTGATTCAACCCAAATTATTTTCCCACATACATCTGTGTAGAAACCCGGGTTAGAACAGCACAGCTCAGCCTGCAACTTGTGTAAATTTTATATCTGTAGTCTGGGGCTAAATTAAGTCCAGTGTAAAACCACTGTACTGGAATTTTTGTCACTTTTTCCACTTTTCAAGGCCAGTTTGGACAGGGCTTGGAGCAACCTGATGTGGCATCCCTGCCCAGGGCAGGGGGGCTGGACATCAAGGAGTTTTAAGTTTTAAGGTTCCTCCCAACCCAAACCATCCAGACTCTGGTTCCCAGGAGGGAGAGGGAGGAGCCGCTGCTCCTCCTGCCCAGCCCTCACATGTTTCCCTCAGCTCTGAGTGCTGTCCTGGCCACTGCTCTGCTCCAATTCTCATTTCTGGAGAATTTTGTGTGTTGGTCTGCAGGGCTCTGACACGAGCAGCGGTAAAGGCTACAGCACACACCCCGAGAGCCCTAAAGAGCCAACCCTGCCCGAGCCCTGCGCTGCTCTGAGGGGCTGGAACTGCAGGAACGAGCGGTGCCAGCGCCAGGCTGCACTGCAGAGCACCCAGGCTCCTTCCTCCCTTCCCAGCCCCAAACCTCCCTCACCTGCCCCAAACCCTGCTCAGGCCCTGCTGCAGGAAGCCGCAAAGGGTTTGTTCCTCGGGGTGTAACCAAAAAGCAGAGCTGGCAAACACAGTGCTGTGTACACAGCAAGACTTATTCATGGGCCAGAAATAGTCCCTGGGTACCAGCAGCGCTCAGCACGAGGCTTTCGCGTCGAGAGACACTCCTTAAACCACTCAGGTTTTCATCTGGATGCTGAGGTCGAATTAAAAAGGAAAGTCACTACCAGGCTAGGGGAAGGGTCACCCTTGGGAGTCAGCATCACGATTTCAGCCGTCAGAGCCGAGTTCTCTCAGAACAAAGCACTCTTTCTCCTCTGCTCAGTGATCCATCCCCCGGGGTTCACATCCATTTGCAACATCTTCATCACCCACTTGTCTTTCCTGGCTCCATCGATGAACTCATCCAGAGACAGCTGCCCTGTGGGAGAGAGCAGGGGGCAGAGATAAGAGAGGAGGAGCCAGGCAGCAATTCCATCTCTGTGTCAGGTGAAATGCTCATCAGACACGATCTCACTGTTCCACCTCGGGCCAGGCAGCTCAAAGAGAAGCCAGGGGCAGTGACCCAGCTCATTCCCACTGCCCCAGCCCAGCGGAGACCCCAGAGGCTGCAGGGGCTCACCAGGCCCCTCCAGGACCGTGCCAGGTCCTGCAAGTCCCAGCAGGAAGCCGTGTCTTTACTCAGCTCATTGTGCTGGGACTGGGACCTGCCCTCTGGCTGCCGGGATCTGAGTGACATCAAAATCCAGCCCCGGCAGTGACTCCGCGGCATTTCACATTAAAATAACAACGAAAAAGATTTCACCCTGCTCCACCAGACATCTCTGGCTCTGTGGAACAGAGCAGGACCAAGCCCAGCTGTGCACTGTGAGTGACACAAGAGACCAAGCGATCTGTGGGCAGGCAGCCCAGCTCAGGTGAGCTCTGCCAGGCAGGAATGCAGCCTGGGCCATCCCTCACTCACCGTCCCCGTTCTCATCCACCAGCTGGAATATCCTGTCCACCACCTCCTCTGGGGTCAGCAGCGGGGTCCTCTCCTCCTCCACTTCCGACCAGCACACCTTCTTCAGCCTGTAGATAGACTGAAAGGGGTTCACAGCTTAGGAAAGAGCTGCAAAATGAACAGCAGGGAGCTCCCTTGTCATCCCATCACTGGGAAGGTCCTTCTCAAAGGCTGGGGGTTTAACCTTTCTGGAAGGATCCACCCCTCAACAGCCTCAGATCTGGACTGGAATTTCTGACCTCATGCCTCCACTGGCTGCACATTAATGACCTCACTTGCTCTGTGAAGCTGCTGCCCTGTTGTGCTTACACAGACTGGTCAGACCTCAGGGTTCCTTTGCAAAGAACAAAGTGAGAGTTTCACAGATGGGAAGAATCATGAGGCTTGAGAGTGATTTTTTGCTTTATCCAAAGCCAGGCACGTCTGGACTAATCCAGCCCTGTCCCCAGGCTGCAGATCAAGCCTGGCTTAGCACAATTTGTGACCCACAGTTTCTGCTCCCTTTGCCCCAGGAAAGGGCCAGACTTTACCTGCTCCTCCCGTGGCACCACCTGCCCAGTGTTACCCTCACTGCTGAGGCTGAAGGGTTTTGTCTAAAGTCTTCCCAGAGAGAGGATTAGCAGTGGCCTCACAGTTCTGGGCAATTCTTGGCTGACCTCAAAAGTGTAATGGGAGGTGGCCCAGACAGACTGCCCTGCTGTCACACCTGCTGCTGCAGGTGCCCAGCTGCTCACCCTCCCAGCCAGAGCACCCTGCTGCCCACAGGGCAGCTCCTGCGCCTCCCGGGATGCTCACATGAGGAAAAGCTGTGGTTTGAGCCTCCCCAGCACTGCTGGGCTGGGGAACAGCCCCTGGGGTACTGGGGAACAGCCACCAAATGTTTCACCTCAGCAGCCACCAAATGTTTCACCTCAGGAGAGAGCGCAGGTTCTTGTGCCTGGCTGTGTGCTCAGCCCCACAGCATCCTTCAGGCTGGAGCAGCCCTTCAGGATCATCCAACGCCACTGTTCCCCAGCACTGCCAGGGCCGCCCCTGGCCCCAAGTGTCACATCTACACAGATTTATATCCCTGCAGGGATGGTGTTTCCAGTGTCAGGCCTGGACAACACTTTCAGTGAAGAAGTTTTTCCTAATAAACCTCTGAACCTCCCCTGGTGCAGCTCGAGGTGATTTCCCCCTGTTCTGTCTCTTGGGAGAAGAGAGCAGCTCCCACCTTGCCAATCAAGCCAGAATCACTGAGAGGCCTCTTCTCTACCTCCACACAACCACGGTTAAATCCAGGTGCAGGGCACAGCAGAAACCCAGACAGGCGCAGTACAAAGGAACTAATTGGGTACTGATTGGTACCTCTGAGGGCATTCTCACCAACTCCAGGCAGGGCACAGCGCCAGGGAGGGCACAGGCTGAACCCCCTCCCCAGGCAGCACAGGAGCCTCGTGAGGGGAGGCTGAGAGGAAAAGCAGAGCAGAGCTGCAGGATCTCAGCACCCAGGGGCAGCAGCGGGGCCAGGCTGGCACAGGGGGCACACAGAGCCCTCAGACACCCAGCAAGGTCAGTCATCTCCGCTTCATCACCAGCCAGAGCAGCTTTGGAACCTGATTATCACGAGCCCCGTACAGCTCATAACATTGCCAAAGAGCAGGGATTGCTTAAAACAGGCATTGGGCAATGCCCACTCACCTCAACGATTTCCAGCAGCTCAGGTTTGTCTATGCAGCCATTCCCATCCTTGTCATACACTTTGAACGTCCACCTCAGCTTGTGCTCCAGTTTTCCTCGTAAAACAAGATTCAAGGCAGCTACATACTCCAGAAAATCAATGGTGTTGTCCTGTGGCAACAGAGAAGCAGCAGCTGGGTGACACTTAGCTGGGTGGGAAGCTGATAGAAAAGGGCAGTACAGCTTCCAGAAAACCTGTGTAAAATCTGCCAGAAGGATCACGCAGGGACAGGGGTTTGTTGGGCACTTTGGGAAGGTTTGCAGCAGCTCAGGACAGCAGCTTCCCCCAAGCCTGAGTAGGATTCTCCTGCACTGTAATTCCCCCTCTGTCTCAGCAGAGAAATGTTTTCGCCATGTAGGAGCCTTGGCTCTTTGAGGGTCTCAAAGTGGCACTGCCTAAGTTTCAACTTTTTAATCCACCCTTAGTCCCTCCAGGGGACATTCTGACCTTGTTTTAGGTGGAGATTTGAGGAGATAAATGCAGGCCAGCCTGTGCCCCTTCTCCTGCCCAGGCAGCTCCCTCGCCCGCCTCAGTGCCGTGAAGGGTGGGCACAGCCCAAACATTCTCCACTGCACAGACAGACACAGAAATTGTGACACCGATAACTGCAAAACCTTCTCAGCACTCACCCCATTCTTGTCAAAAGCCCTGAACATGTTCTCCACGTACTCTGCTGCCTCCTGGTTGTCCTGGACCCCAAAGAACCGTTTGAACTCGTGCATGAAGAGGGTTCCACTGGGACACTCCACCACGAATTTCTTATACCATTCCTGCAGCTCTGCGACATCAATCTCCCCTTGCTCCCCTTCAGCGTTGGTGAACTGCTGTCCCATTTTCCTCCGGAAAGCAGAATTAGAAACAGAACGAAAAAGAAGAAAAACCCTGCTAAAGTCCTTTGTTCTTTTTCTTCTCTCTGTCTCGTGCCTTTCCCTGGTGTTAATGCTGTGTCTTGCTATGTCACCTTTCCTTTTTTGCGCTTTATTTTCTTGTTCCTGCTCCCCTGCCCAGCTCGGGCAGCTCCGTGCGCTCCCCAGGAGATCTCAGAGTGGCTCCTCTGCCCTGGAGCACTGAGCACTGGGCACGGATAAAAATAACTAAAGATCATTAGGAGATTCCCACCCATGAGCCCCAGAGACCTTCAGATGTTCTGAGCTGTGCCCTATTTAGCAGCAAACTCCAGGGGCTCAGGGTCTTTCTACACATGAACACCTCCCTGTCAGAGAATCTGGGAGCAGAGGTTCTCTGTCCACACATCACACAGTGCCCTCTGAACTGTGGAGTTTTCTAGGGGAAAAAAGGAATTCCAGGGGAAGGAACGTTAATCTTTGCAATGCTGGCTTGTGATGCCCGTCTGTGCAGGGTGCTCAGTGCTCCAGAGACAGGGCTTAGGAAAAACAACAACTACAGAGGAGGAATCCTGAGAAAACAAACACTTCCATAAAAAAACCTGCTGCTGGAATGAATTAATGGAATGCCTGTGAGACTGTGAAGGTGCCCAGGTACACATACATTCCTCTTATTGTCACATCTCCATCTTAAAGCTCTAAGCTAAAAGAGCAGCGATTGTTTATTTCCATATTTTTAGAGCATATTCTCCTTATTCCCTTCCCCTCTTTTTGTCCACGGAAATTCTCCTGCTTACCCCTCCCCCTGAGCCTCATTTATGGCTTTGGTTAAGAACACAAAGTGCAGCTCTGCCCTGGGCTCCTTCTTTCTGTTCAGCACCACTCAGAGCACGGCTCACTCCTCTCAGCACACACAGACCCTTTCCTTTCCTTTTCCTTGCCTTTTCCTTTCCTTTTCCTTGCCTTTTCCTTTCCTTTTCCTTGCCTTTTCCTTTCCTTTTCCTTGCCTTTTCCTGACTTTCCTGCACACCAAACCCTTTTTCTGAACCCAGCCCTTATCTGTGTCAGTGGAAAGATTGACCCGAGCTATAAATGTGCCCAAGCCAGCCCAATATCTTCATTAAGAGGATTGGAGCAGCATTAATAGGAAACCATAGATTCTCTTATCCTAATGCCAAGGCCCAGCTGGATGTAGGCTGCTCATTTTTTGGAACTTTTTTTGGTGTTGGTTAGGTAAGAAGAGCCTCTCTCATGGGAGAATACTGGCTAAGAACCAGGCTGAAATGTGAATTTGATATTGCAGAACAGTAGAGCAATTCATGCTGCACTGTAAGAGTGGGATTTGGTCTGAATCCACTCACACCTGCAAGTAACCCAGCAGTGGTACTGTGCATATTTACATTTACATGTATTTATATTTATATTTATACTTATATTTATACTTATATTTATACTTATATTTATATTTATACTTATATTTATATTTATACTTTTTTTGTTTTGTTTTTATTTTTATTTTTATTTTTATACACTGAGATTTGCAGAAGTATAATACAACCTTACAATTTTACATGTAAAAGGATACCCAGCAAGGTTTGATTTCACTTAAAAGAAGAGCAAAGAGAGGACAGAGACAACACAGCAGAAGCCTGGAGATGGATGGGAAGGGCCAGAGAAGCTGCCAGAAAATTTAAGCCTGTTCTATTTCAGTTAAAGCATTTTTATCTAATGATATTATTGTCTATCCTGGTGCCTGGAAGAACGCAACACAAAAATGAACTGGACCCTTTCTTTTGGGAGTGCTTCAGCCCCTGCCTCGGAGATGCCTCGTCCACAGCAGAGCAGCTCCAGGGCTGCCCGCCAGAAAAAGAACAGGAAATCCATCCCCCATTTTCCTGCTCACTAGAGCTACTGGAAAGAAGTCTTTGATAGCTACAGTGATGTTTATAAATTATTTTATATAATTTTTGGAATTATCTTGGCTGGTGAGGCCAGGAGCTCTCCCTGGGTCACAAACTGCCCCAGGCCACAGAGGTGCTGCCCGGACAGGGTGGGAAGGCTCTGTGGGATGTGCTGGGGAGTTTGGGATGTGCTGAGGTGAGCCAGCACCTCTCCACCATTTTGTGCTGCTCTCCTGCACGGAGCTGCCTGCTGGAATGTGAGGGCTGAGAGCACGCAGCAAGACTCCACATGCCCAGGACATTGTCTTGACTCATTGCATAATTTTGTTTTGCCTTATGGGAGCTTGGTGATCTGTTCCCAGGAGAGAAAATGGTTCCTTTTTGTTTTGATGACTGCAATCTTCTCCAGCTGGGAACAAAGGGCTGCAAGAGACCTGGAGTACAAAGCCCAGCTGCTGCTGGTGCATGTATCATGATATACAATCGTGCTGATAAAATAGTGATATTAATTTGGCACTGAAATAAAGCAAATCCCATAGCTCCTGGTATGAAAATTCCTCTGCACATCCTCTGTGTGCTCTGCAGGCTGCACTGAACGAGCTGCTGCCTCTCAGCCAGCAGGATGTCACTGCACAAGGCACAGTTTATCAGCCAAAAGATCTCTTCATTTGATTAAAAAAAAATGGTACAGATAGAGGTAAATACAGGCAGAGGGAAGTTAAAATAAAGAGAATCATTTCTAGAAAACACTACAGTGCAGAGGCTGGTGCTGTTTGTCTGCCTGAAGGAGCAGGATCAATGCTCCGAGTGTCAGAGTGAACACTCTGGCTGATCACTTACACACAGGTAACATCTGATTGCAGTTCTGCCTAATGAGTTATCCCTGGATTATCACCACTACAGCTCCAAAGCTGCGGAGTTTCCCAGCCAAGAGCATGGAAAATGACAGCTTATTTCCCGTCAGCTGCCTTCCCCGACGTGCTGCCACACGCTTCAGCACAGCCTGGTAGAAACTCAAGAGGGAAAAAAAAACCACCAAGCCCTGCAGAGGGCTGGGAAGACTCATTTGTTTGGCATCTGTGTCGGTGCTGGGAAGGCAGCAGAGGCTGGGGCAGAGGCAGCAGGGCGCTGGCAGGCACAGCTGCCTCCAGAGGGGAGCAGGGAGGCTGCGGGCAGGACCGGACCCTTGTCCCAGGTGGGAGCAGTCCTCGCCCCGCTGCTTTGCCACTTTGCTCCATTTTCTAAAACCCCCCAGCCCTGAGCTGCCCCAGGACCCCTCCTGCAGGCTGGCATCTCCAGTGGCCCGGGAAGGGCAAATCCCTGCCCAGGCAGCTCCCACAGGGCACAGCTGAGCAGCAGCACTTCTGTGTCACCTCTGTGTCACCTCTGTGTCACCTGTGACACCTGCGTGTCTCCCTCCACAGCTCCCAACATCGCACCTCGAACAAAGCCAACCCAGAGCATCCGAAATTTCGCTGGGAGGGAGGCGTGGACAGCAGGAATGCAGGGAGGATGAACGGCGGCATTTGTGCTGACCCATCTGAGCAGAGATCAAAGATCCCTCGGCGCTTGGCCTGGAGTTCAGCCCAATATCTCCCTGTGTCTCTGCCCAGTTGCTCCCAAAATTGTCCTACCACTGCATGCCTTTATACAGCGGGAATAGCAAAGGTGTTTTATTCCAGGAGCAGCTCTCCCTTGATTTACACTTCAGGAATGCTCAGGTACCACTGACCAAACCCATTTCACCCAGCACAGAGAGCGCTGCCCTCAGAGTGTCACCTCTTGTCTTCTGCTTATTGCCAGAAAGATTTTCTCATGTGCTGACAAACTCTTGCATGTTTCTCTGAGCAGAATTGCATGCTGAATGAAGCCTGAAATATTTACCTTGCACTTGGCATCCAGCAAGGCAGACTTCCCCAGAAAAATGGTGAAATGTTTTTCCCTGTGTGAAGATCTCCAAGATTTTGTCTAGTTCCAAACTCTTGGCTCGGGACTGAGCTGTGGGTGCAAGTCAGCCTTCCCAAAGTCAGGGTTCAGCATTTTCCATAGTGTTCACAGTGAGAAGGAGAAGGGAAATTCCCATTTTTTTTCTGGTTCATTGAAACTGAATGGTGAAGTATTGTATGATCCTTGAAACCAACATTCACCACTGAGTCACAGCTCTCCACCTACGAGGAAAATAAATAAGACGCGAGGCTGGAGGGCAGGAGGCTGCAGAGGGACCAGGGAGAAGCCGCTGAGCCCCTTCCCAGGGGTAGGTGTGATCCCGAGCAGGGGTGGCGGCAGGGAAGAGGGATGTTTTTATGATTTTCAGAGAAAAAAACGTGTGCCTGTGGCTTTAATCAGAGCTGACTTTAGGGTTTGGCTTCATCCTGTGTTGTCATTGACTGGATATGGATTTATATGGATGGATGGATAGGACAAGAGCAAACGTACTTAGGTTGTGCTAGGGGAGGTTTAAATCGGATATTTGGGAGAATTTCTTCAGTGAAAGGATGGACAAGCACTGGAACAGGCTGCCCAGGGAAGAGGCTGAGCCACTGTCCCTGGAAGTGCTCAAAACCCTGCGGGTGTGGGGCCAAGGGACACGGTTTAGTGGTGGAGCCGGCAGTGCCGGGTTAATGTTTGGACTCGATGATCTTAGAGGTATTTTCCAGCCTTAATCATGCTGTGATTCTATGACTCAGCTGAATATGCTTTGAACTGCGAAACAGCCCAGGAACTTCACGTTTTCTTCCCAAAATATTCCACTTAAAAGGCAGAGATAGCCCACTTAAAAGCAAACTTCCTTTCCGAGATACTCCATTTACCAGGAGAAAAAAATAATGATCCCGTTTGGAAGTTTCCTAAATATTCCATTTGACAGGAAAAGGGTCGCGGCAGAAGGAATGGTGCGAGTCCCCGTGCAGGGCTCGGGGGGACCCGAGGGGTTCGGGGGGATCCGCGGGAGCGGGGCGGGGCGGGCGGCGCGGCTG
>VXBU01001733.1:155610-172540 GCA_013400315.1 Bombycilla garrulus
GGGCCCGGCGCTCTGCGAGCCGCCCGAGGCCCGCGCCGTGCGCCGCCACCTGGCCGCCCTCCTGGGCCACCTGCGGGACGCCGAGGCCTCCAGCGCCGAGCCCGTGACCGCCAGCGAGGTCGTTCCCGGCGACTGGAACCTGTGCACCGTGGCCGGGGTGCTGCTGGGCTACCCCGCCGTGTACACCTTCGCCGAGGGCGCCGAGAACTGCCTGGCGCTCACCCCGCTGAGGGTGTTCACGGCCCAGGCCTCCTGCCCCCGGATAAAGGATGGGCTCCGGGTCCAGATCTACTCCTTCAGCGTCCCGGAGAGCCTCTGCGCCGAGCTCGGGGACGTGCTGGATGCCTGGTGCCGGGAGCTCAGAGAGGCTTTCAGTGCACAGAGTGATTTTGTAGATCTCTGCATTTCGAGCGAAGTTGTGTCTCTTCCAGCGGTTGCCCTGTAGAGCACGAGCACGCTCAGACGTTTTAGCCTTCCTCACTGCATCAGGGACCAAGGCAGAAGATCCACTTCCCTGTGTATGTCATCCCCTGCATTGCTCACAGTCTTTGAGCAGTGAAGGCTGAATTGTGACAGTCACCACAGGCTGGCAAAACCAAATACATGTTCTTTAAAAAACACGAATGTGTGGAAATGCCTGCCTCAGTCCTGCCTCCCTGCACATCACACCCTGCAAAGTCAGTGTGTATTTCTTTGCAGTGGGCAGCTGAAGATTAATAAATGATTTGAAACACCACAGTGCTTTGAATTAGTGAAGTTTATTGTAGGCTCCATGTGTATTTACTACATGTACATTAAGTGTATATTTCAGGTATATTTACTTCCTGTGTAGGGTGTTGTCATGGCTTGTGTTGTGTCTGCCTGCACATGAATGAGGGGCAAGTGCTGCTGTAAAACCTGCATGGTGCAGCTGCAAAAGGCACTTCAAACCCCTGTCTCTGATGAATTCATGTGGTGCTGGCAGTGAAAGGGAAGCAGGTGTGGCTGTGAAGATGCTCAGTCACAAGAAAGGCTGGAGGAATGGGATGGAATGGGGTTTGGTGGGTGTGAGGTGGGAGAACTGCTGAGGACACATGAGGGGACTGTGCTAAAGAGCCCCCAGAGCTGGGTTTCTCTGTCAGGTAAGAGATGGCTCAGGATCGAGTACCTCCCATTTAGGGAGGCAATAAATACAGGAGCAGAACTGGGGGGCATAAAACCCCTGGACTTTATGCTGGATGCCAAGGGCACTGTCCTTCTCGCCCTGTACGAGCCACAGCAGTGGGGGCAGAGGGGCTCTGTCCCCTGGTGCCCTGGGACTGAGCAGTGCAGCCTTCAGAGGAACAGAGTGACCCCAGGGAGGGGCGATGTCCCCATGGTCACTGGGAGCTGTCTGGATGAGACCAGCTCGGGATACAAACCCAGCGTGCACACACACAACAGCAGAAGGTGTGCTGAGGCCAGGTGGCTTTAGGTGAAGCAGAGGTCAGTTCCCACAGTGAAGTCAGTCATCAGGGAGCTCCTTCACAGCCCGTAACTCGCCAGGAAGGCAGCGATGGCCACGGCTGCCACTGCCACCAGGAGAGGGATCCAGGGACCGCGCCGTCTCTGCCAGGAGAAGCGTGTGTTACTAGGAGTGTGCTGGGGGAAGCCACTTCTCATCCCAGCCCTAGCAAATGTGTCATTCATCGCTGAGCGGGGCACTGGGAGGGGGGTCTGTCCCAGGCCGCCGAGCAGCGCTGGGACCGGGCCGGGAGCTCCCACCTGGGCCTGGCCGCCGTAGCAGCGGTTGAGCTCGGCGCGGCACTGGCGCAGCCGGGTCAGGCAGGACTGGTACTCCTCGCTCAGCGCCTCCAGCTCCGAGCGCAGCTCCGAGCACTGCGAGCACAGCGAGGGGCTCTGGGCAGGAGGGGTCCCCTCGGCTCTGCACGCTCCTGGCGTGACCGGGCTGCTGCAGTGGCTGCAGCGCGTCGCCTGCGGCCAGGCACGGCCCAGCTCTGCTGCCGGAGCATCCTGGTGCACCTGCAGGGACAGAGCAGAGCTCGGTGTTACTGCAGCTGGTGCTGGGGCAGTGCCTGCCCTGCCACCACCCCTCACCTGCCTGCCTTTGCTGCCAGCAGCCACAGCACGGGGGAAAGCAGCAAGAGTGATTTTGATGACCACAGGAGTGTGCAGGTCAGAAAGATGTGGAATGCAGACTCCTGCCAGGATTTGCCCCTCCGTCTGAAATTCCTTCTGTATTTCACTGATCCTGACAGTCCTTTTAACCCTCTGAGAGATGGGACACATGGGACAGCTACCTTAGTCATGCTGCACAACCCCAAAACTCAGGGATGGTTCCTTTTCCTGACCACCCAGACTGAGTTCTCCCTGACATTCTGATGAGCAGAGCATTGGCAGCAGCTGTGGAAGAGCTCCCTGTGCCCAGAGGCTTCAGGAGCTAAAGTGGGGACACCTGGGGGAGTGGGAGTGTGCCTTGTTCTCCCCACAGCTGTTCCCTCTTGCAGTGATTGTACTTTATAAGTCCCACCTGGAGCTGCTGGGTGGGGCCTTCAGTGCTGTGGGTTAGTGACAAGCTCTTCTCCTGTGTGGATCTCATCTCTGCTACAGTAAGTTATAAATTTTTTTTTTAGATGCCCTTTTTAATAAGTCCTTGCTGGCTGCACACTGCTAAGACAATTGTGTGGCTGTTAGTTGGCAGAAGGCTGGTGTGATAACAAATTGTGTGCAAAAGGCTGTAAAGCTTTGGCTGGTTGGGTTTTTTCACAGCCCAGTTCTATGAGCATTGCTGCTATTAGCAAGCCTTTCCTGTTATTTCAGTTGTTGCTGTTATTGCAAGCATTTTCTTTTCCTCTTCTCCTGTCTTTATGCTCAGGGGCTTGGTTCTTACAGCGTGGCTTTGGCTTGTCCCTGAGGCTGCCGAGGCTCCTGTGTGTGGGAGCAGGAGTGGGTTTGTAGGGGAGAGCTCTGCTCCTGTGGCCTGGCTGCTGCAGCCCTGTCCTTGTGTGTGGCTGCTTCATCAGGCAAAAGTGGTGTCAGGATAAAAATTTAGGGGAGATAACCCTCACAGGAGACACTGAGCCTGGGTTACCTGCAGCAGCTTCGGTGTGTGGTGTTTGTGCTGCAACCAGAACCAGCAAAAATTGAGTGACTTCCTCACCTTGTTCTCCTTTGCTGTGAGCTGGGATGTCCTTTCCTGTATCTCATCCTTCAGACTTTCTGTTTCCTCCTCCTCGGGGTGCTCTAACAGAGCGTTTTGCTTTTCCTTGGCAGGAGTGAGAGGTGGGGTCTGTGTGGTGAAAAGCTGGTCTAGAAAACAGTCAGGCTCCTGATGAGAAACAGCTCCAGGCTCTGGGTTGGCTTTAGCTCTTGTTTACTCAGCACAGTTTAAGGATAATATTTGTGTGCTATGCACAAAGCAGGAGACACAGGAGCTGAGTTTGTTATCACAGGCCTGTCTCTGCTGTAGCTACAAGTTTGTCATCTTAAGAGCAATATTTCTAAGTAGTTGCCAGAAATGGAGGAGA
Source organism: Bombycilla garrulus (assembly GCA_013400315.1). Lineage (NCBI taxonomy): Eukaryota > Metazoa > Chordata > Aves > Passeriformes > Bombycillidae > Bombycilla > Bombycilla garrulus. The sequence continues at coordinate 159,117 of VXBU01001733.1, forward strand.
GGGAGAGTTAAAATGCCTTTTTTATTACTTTCTTTTTAGCAAGTACAGCTGTAATTGCAATTATAAACTGGAATGTGTTTTGTTTGGAAAAAACATGGCATAGCCACTAAAGTAGAATTTGCAGTGAAATCCATTTATTTTTTAAAGTGTTTGCCATCATAAATACATAAATTATGTAGCTCTAAAATAACCCTTTAGTCTAAAGCACTGTAGACTTTTCCTAGAGTCAGGGCTAGTGTTCCTGTGTCCGGGGGTGCTACGTGGGGGTTACAAAGTTTGCTGACCTTTCCTTTGCACCGTCACCTCCTGGCTCTTCCCTTGGTTGTTCTGGTTGTGGATCAAGTCTGGGAACACAAAAAAGCAACGTTATTGTCTACGGCACTAAAGGAGGTCTCTAACTTTGTGCATTTCTGTGTTACTTACTCTGCAAATGGCTGATTGTTGCCTCCAGTGTTGCCTTCTGCTCTTGTTCTTTTTGCAATTTATCTGAAATAAGGGTAGAGGGAAATCAAGGTTGGTGTAAATATCTGTGTATCTTTATATAAGGGTGGTACTTTTCTATTCTCCACGTGTGTAAAGTGGAGTAGACATTGTTGGCTGTCCTGGACTTTCTTCTCTAAAAGGGATGTGATTTTTAGCTGTTTACTGCTCTTTCCTTTTTGGCAGCTTTGTCTTGTGCTTTGTGTTCAAGTCATTTATGGTTTGTTTTAAAGCTGTTCATGCAAGACCTGTTATGAGATTAGAACTGCAACCCACTTTCTCTTCCTTAATTATGTTTTAAAATAGTATATGTGTGAGTTTAAAATAACGTGTGTGAGTTTCCTTGCCTCTGTCTGAGCTGGTGCTTTAGGACACGGTCAACTCCTCTGTAAAACCATCACCACACAGCACCTGGGGCTGCAGTGCTGCATTCGATGGCCTGGCAAGGGGGAAAAGTCCTGATCCAAGCTGAGGACACATCTTAGATTTCTATTTCTTTTCAGGTCTTTCATCCTTTCCTCTAGCAAAGTCACTTCTCTAAACTCTTTAATCTAGTCAGGAACAGCTTCTGGAGGGCTTTCCATTCAGAAGCTTTTGTGGCAGGTTGAGGTGTGCAGCGTTTTGAGAGCGAGCTTTGTGTGCAGGGGGCTCTGGGAGCGATTCCCTTGTCCTGTGTGTTTGTGGAGGGCCCGGCCACCCCCAGGAGCGATTCCCTTGTCCCTGTGTGTTTGTGGAGGGCCCAGCAGCCCCCAGGAGCGATTCCCTTGTCCCTGTGTGTTTGTGGAGGGCCCAGCCGCCCCNTGGGAGCGATTCCCTTGTCCTGTGTGTTTGTGGAGGGCCCGGCCACCCCCAGGAGCAATTCCCTTGGCCCTGTGTGTTTGTGGAGGGCCCAGCAGCCCCCAGGAGCGATTCCCTTGTCCCTGTGTGTTTGTGGAGGGCCCAGCCGCCCCGCAGGTACCTTGGATGTGGCGGATGAGGCCGGCCTGGCGGTCGTTGTCGCCGCGCAGGGCGCTGGCTCCGTGCAGCAGCTCCGTGTGCTCCTCGCGCAGTGCCCGCAGCTCCCGGCTCAGCCGCTCGCTCTGCGCCTCCGCTCGCTGTGCAGGGACACGGTCACAGCCTGCTTCGGCCGGGCAGGGCACGGCAGCTCATCCCATCCTGCCCCCGAGTGCCTTCGGCCGGCCCAGGCTGCTCCCGGCCCCACCAGCCTGGCCTGGGATGCTGCCAGGGATCCAGGGGCAGCCAGGGCCGCTCTGGGCAACCCAGCATCAGCAAAATCCCCATGCCAGAGCAAGCTGCTCCTGCAGGGAGCTGACGTACCTGGAGCTCACTCTGTAAAGCCTGGAAGCTGTTTTTGAGCTCGGTGTGTGCTGCGGTCACCTTGGTCAGCTCGGCTTTGAGCGTGGCGTCGTGCTCTTTCCAGAGGGCCAGGTCCTCTCGTGTTTCTGCCAGGCTTCTCTGCCGAGGAGAGCAGGCGCCCAGGGCTGGGTGAGACCCTGGGGGACGGTGCCAGCCTGCCTGGGTGACACTGGCTGGGCTGTGCTGGTTCCCCCAGCACCAGGGCAGGAAAACCCGTGTGGGGCTGATGCCATCTGATGGACAGAGCCAACATGGGCCTTGCTCCCTCTGGAGCACAGTGCTGTGCTGCCAGCAGGCTGGAGCGGCCTGGTGCAGCTTGGGATAAAACTCACTTGTTTTTCTGCAAATACCAGTTATCCTGTGGGTCGAAGCAATTTGCTGCCTCTTGGGGAAAACCTGTTTTCATATAAATGAGCAACTCCAGGAAAAAAACAGCTCTGGAGACCTCGTGCCCTGGTGTCTGTTGGTGTGTGCAGAGCAGGGAATGGCCCAGAGGGATGGTGGGAGGGAAGGGATTGCAGTTCAAGCTGACAAACCCGAGTACATTTCCCCAGCTGTGAGCTGTCTGTAACTTGAAGTGCAGCTCGTGCAGTGAGCACAGGCTGCATTAAAGCTGCTTTGGGCTTTGTTGAGTAGCTAAAACTTCATATTTTATCTTTGCTGCTAACAGTAAGCCTGTCATCACCCTTCCCTGACATATGGGTTTTCTCTGTCACAGCTGGACTAAATTACAGCCAAGCCAGTTGTTAGACAGGTTGCTCACCTGAGAGTTTTGCAGCTGTTGCTCTGTTTGGAGTTTGTCCTCCAGCATCTTCTGAAGAGCCTCTTTTGCCTTCTGCTCATAGGTCTGCTTCTGGTCCTCCATCTCTATCAGGATCTTCTTCAGACACTCCTTTGAGTAACTCTTGAAAGAAAGGAAGAGCTTGAAGTGCTTATCTGTCAGATTCCTGACCTTGCTAAACCTGAGTATTAGCAAACCCAGAGTGTGTAAATGCTACTGCTAATGTGCTGTGAAGCATTGCTTCAGCAAGGAGCTAAAGGGTTTTTGGATAGGTATCTAATCAGACTGGTATAGAAACTGAGACTCGACCCACTTACAAGGCTTGGCTTTTGTTTTCCTGGCTTTGTCAGTGAATCAGACATTACCTGGGTGCAGGCCTGCAGCTGGTTTTCTAGCACCCGTAGTTTACACCTCAGTTTGTCTTCGTTCAGCTGACCCTGGGGAAAACGTAATTGAAAAGAGATGTGAAATCATGAACTGCACAATGTGCCCCCAGTGTTTTGCTGGGTTGTGTTTTGATGCATTTTCTCCCTTCATCTGTAATCAGATCAAAGTCTCTTCAGTGCTGAGAGCTCAAGTAAACCTTCCCAGCCTCAGAATAAATGGGATGTGGGGGAAGTAAAACTTTTATGTTTTGGAAACCTGTCCTGAGGCAGTTTCTGTGGTTACTGAGTGCAGGTGCTGGCAGTGACATGACAAGTTTGGAGCGAGGGGATTTTTGGGTTGTTCTTGCTGGCTTTGGCAGAAATGCAGCTGCTGCCTGTCCCCTGATCTCTGCTTGTGCTCCCTCCCTGCCCTGAGCTCCAGCTGCTGGAACGGTCTTGTCTTGCTGTTTTCCTTAGAAAAGAGACTGGGTTTGTGTTGCAACGTCTGCAGTTGGGCAGGGGGATCGGGGCACCGGTGATGATTCATTTTCCTCATTATCATCTCCTCTCGGTGTTAGTCAGGCTGCTCAGGCTTTGTGGAAGCAGACTGCATGCAAATTCAGATAACATTTCTAGCAAAGAGTTCACGTGGGCTGTTTTTCCACCACCAATACTGAGAACACCAATATCCTCTCTGCCCACTGCTGTCTGAAGTCACGACTCTGAGAAGAAACTCCTTGATGTTACAGGAATAGCTGACAGACCCAAGCAAAACCAGACTCCCTGGTGTCTCAGCACTGTTTAAATTTGCACAGAAGCATGTTTACAGTCCCAAAGACTCAATCTTCCCACTTCAGTTTTTGGTGCAAAGAATTAAAGGCTCTTAGTAAGTAGGTGGAATTTTGAAAAGCCATTTTAGATGTGCAATATTCTGCCTGTTTTGCTCGATTCTGCTCCTCTGCTGTCTGCACAGGTTCCCGCTGCTGTGCACAGATGTGGCTGTGCCGTGACTGAGGCAATCAGGCCCTTCTTGTGCTTTAGAGCAGAAATCCTGGAAGGGTTTGGGTTGGAAGGGGCCTTAATCATAACGGAGCATCATCACTGAGCATCATCCTTCAGCTGGCAGAATTTCTGGATCAGCTGAGCAAGTTTTACAGCTGCTGGGGGATTTAGGGCACAGGACTGGGGTAGGAAGGTCTCTCTAACCCTGAAATGAAATTGTGGGAGGGAGAAGAAAGCAAGTGCTTTGTCCCTGGTGTGACAGCCCCATCCTGCTGCAGAGCGTTCCTCCATCAGGCCTCAAGCACACAGGAGCAGCAGCTCAGAAATGACTCTGTGGCCGTTCCAGGAGTCACTGCCACATCGTTCATGGGTACTCAACAGCTCATCAGTGAAACCCCCACTGTTAGCAAGGGTTGAAAAGCTGCTACAACAAACACTTGGCACCTCACCTGAGGCTGGAAAGGGCAGCCAACCAACCCACCCTCCCTTGTTGTGGGGAAGCTCTATCCATACCTCCCTTTGCCAGCAGCCCTGGAGAAGCCCCCAGCCCCACCTGCCTCGTGGGATCCCCTCCCAGCAGCGGCATCTGCTCTTGGCTCCAGCACCCAGGGCAGGTTTAGGCTGATGAAAAGCTGGTTTTTAGGCTGATGAAAAGCTGGTTTTTAGGCTGATGAGCAGCGGTGTGCAAGAGGCAGCAGCAAAGTCTCTCCTGCAGCAGGGGTAGCGAGCAGCAAGGAGCACCCACCTGTTTGTGATCTGAGGTTTCCTGGCCACTTCCTGCGAGTGTGGCTGAGTGTTTTTTCCTGCTCACATTATATTGAGGGAGCGAGCAAAGGCGGAAGTTTCTGACCACAGGATGTCTAACACAAGTTTTTGTGCCCCTCACCCAATCAACTCGCTTCTCTGCCCCAACAGACCTTTCAAACCACTTTTTTTAATGCCACAATGGCATGAATTATTTGACTGCATGATCCTATAAGAAAGCCTCATATTTTACATCAAATGTATCATCTTAATTTTGCATCCTCACAGAAGGAAAAAGAGGGCCCTGTTTCAGGGTGCCCAGAGGATTTTTTGAGCTGTGGGGAGAGACGGTTTGATGCCAGGCCATGATTCAGCACCAACAGCCTTGGTGCTGGGGCTCTGGCCTGTGTCTGGGGCCCAGAATGCATCCCTGAGAGGAACAGGGACGATAACCCTGTTATTTCCTCCACACTCACTGCTGTTTGCTTTTATTTAGGAAAGAGTGGGAAAGACAAGCTCTTAAAAAACCCGCAAACCTTATGGAAGAATTTTTAGACTTGCTGTTGATCTGACAGCAAAGTGCAATTTGTAAGAATCTCTGGGGGCACAAAAGGGAAAAATTTAGGCCAAGTTCCCTCTTTTGTGCTGAGCTTGTCCTACCCTCCCGAAGCAGAGAGGTGACACGAGGCCGGGGGGGTGATGAGAGGTTCTGCAGCTCTCTGTTACCTGCCAGGATTTCTCTGATGCCTGGAGCAGAGTGGACAAAAGCTCCTGTAAAATCACCATCTTCTGCTTGAGCAGCAGCTCGCGGTGCAGGGCCTCCTGTGGGCAAGGGGACGTGGTCAGTGGGATCCAGAGCTGGGGGGACACAGCTCAGGGACCCCAGACCAGAGCTGGGGACACAGCTCAGGGACCCCAGACCAGAGCTGGGGGGACACAGCTCAGGGACCCCAGACCAGAGCTGGGGGGACACAGCTCAGGGACCCCAGACCAGAGCTGGGGGGGCGCAGCTCAGGGACCCCCGCCAGGGCTGGGGGGACACAGCTCAGGGACCCCCGCCAGGGCTGTGCTGGCCCTGCCTGGGGGCTCCAGGCCTTTGGAGCTTGGCTTTCTTGGCCATGTTAAAATAACCCCTTCATTTAGCAATATTTACACTAATTTAAAATGCATGATTCTTGATGAAAACCACCCCTGGGGTGCTGAGCACTGTTTGGTACCTACCTTCAGGTAGTTGGAGAGCTGTACCATTTCCTGAAAGGGAAAGGGCAAATGTTTAAAAATAGGATTGTTTAGGTTTATAAACGTGTCATGAACTTGCTACAAAAATGTAAATATTTTTATTTAAAAGTGAATTAACAGCCTGTGTTTGGGTGGAGAAGGACAGCATGCTGGGGTCAGTTGGGTTAGTTTCTCTAGGGAAGTGGAAATATTTTCACAGCAGTTTAACTTTCAGGAGTTCCAGGCTTGTCATTGCCTGTGCTTTCCTTACCTTATTTAAAACTGCTATTCCCCAGCTGAAATGAAAAACAAAGTGTGTTATTGAGGTGTCAGGGAGGGTCTTCAGCCTGGGCAGCTGTCCCGAGCTGTGCTGTGAGGGTCTGCAGCGAACCTTGTGGAAGGGGAGCACTGTGGGGAGCTGCTCCCTGTGGGAATTGCCAGGGAGGGAATTGCAGGAGCTGCTTACTCTGTCTGCTGGCTCGAGTCCTTCACTCCTGAGCCTGGGAGGGTCTGGGTTCCTGTGGGAGCAAAGTGAGAGGCTGTGAACGATCCCCTGAGGGGTGGGTGGGTGCTTTTCCATGTGCGTGTCCATCTCTGCTCCCGCTGCTCCCAGTTTAGTGTCCAGCGCCAGCTCATTTGGCACAGGAGGCAAAGAAATGCCCTGCTCGGGTGGGCAGAGCCAGCATGGGAGCTGTCCTGCAGGGCACTCACTCCCCTGGCTGCTCCTGGGCCACAGCAACTGCTCAGCAGCCCTGGTGCTCAAGCTGAGGGCTGGCTTATCCTTCCCCAGGAAAAATATTCCTAATTCCTGCGATGTGCAGGGAAAACACAGACTGGGGTGGTGAAACAGCACAGGAGTGGGGATGGTGGCTGGGGAGCTGCCAGCCGGTCCCAAACAGCTCCATGGAGATGTGAGGGTGGGAAGGGAATACCGAGTTGGGAAATGGGAGCATCCCTCACGTACCTTGGGTGCTGATGCAGTGCCCCGGGCCCCGGGGGACACTGGGGCTCAGCAAGGGCTGAGCAGGGGGCAGTGAGGGGCAGCTCCTCGGGTGCTGGAACGAGAGGGCGGCCGGAGTCAGCGTCTCCCCAAACCTGGCTGAGGGCAGGGGCTGCACCTGCGGGGAGGGACGGGTGAGGAGATGCCAAGGAGCCGTGCAAATGCGCAGGGCTCTGCTGCTTTGGCTGCAGGAGCTCCAGAGCCTTGTGGCACAGTGGGGAAAAGCCTGGGACGGGGGGAGTGACACCCCCAGAATGGGACAGGGTTTCTGGGAGCTGGGCCCTGGGCTGAGTCTCTGCTGCCATTTGGAACACAGGTGCCAGTTCAGCTTCGTGGGCTGGGCCTCATGGGCTCTGCCCAGCTCAGCAGGGAAGGTCCCTGCACGCCAGTGCTTGTTCAGATTCCTGGGACCGGAGCTGCTGAACCGAGCGGCAGCAGGGCTGGGGATTCTCTGGTGCTGTACAGGGTCTGTGCAGATCAGCTCGTGCTCAGCTGGCACTGCTCACGTGGCTTTGTGAACCCCCAAGGTGTTCTGGAGAGTTTTGCTCAGAAACACATTTAAAGGAGATCTGCTTGGCTGTGCCTGGGTTGTTTTGCACTTTGCCAAAGGTTTGTGAAGGCAGAGAGCCCTCTGTGTTCCTGTGTGGCACAGGGTGGGTGATGAGTGCCAGGGAGCCTCCTGCCTCCTCCACCCCTCCTGCTCACAGCACAGCTGAGGGAGGGAAGCCAGGTGGATGGAGCTCACTTAGCAAGGGTAAAGATAACTTGTGTAAGTGCAAAACTGCAGCCTGGCACTAAAAAAGGTGGAGTTGTACTTAGAGAAATGGCAGAAAAATCTTCATATGGTTCAGGGCTTGGCAATCGGGAGAGGAGCAGGTGGGGATGTGACCGTGACCCACAGTTCAGAGGGAAATACACGTTTTTGTGTGTACAATCTGCATTTTGGCCGTGTTTTGACTCGGATGCTGATGCTCCAGTGGTGGCTGGAGCAGGCTGAGCTGCAGCAGGGAGCTGTGCTGCAGGGCAGGGGTTACCTGGGGCAGGATGCTTGCTCTGGGCTCTGCCCGTGGGGAGGGCTCCGGAGGGGTCCGCGGCCCGGGCTCCTGTGCCGGCAGGTTCCTCCTGCGGAGGAACTCGTTCTGGCGGGGGCTGGGGGCTGCTCGTGGGGCTGCCCGGGCCGGGGAGCGGCAGCTGGTGGCGTTGTTCCTGCGGCGCAGCCCCTCCCGCGCCTCCTGCCGCCTCTCGCTCCTCTCCTCGTAGCTCTCGCCCGGGCGCGGTGGCGGCCGTGCCCTCCTGGGCATGCTGGCCTCGTTCCCCCGGGGGCTGTGCCCTGTGGAACGGGGCAAAGCACAGGGCCTGAGTGCAGATCGGCCCCTTCCAGGGTTTAATGGCGATGGGGTATTGGGCAGTGCTTCTGGTGTGCTGTTTATGTGTACAATACTTCCATGCGTTTTGGTTTGTATTAAAATCTGCTCTGTAACTCTTTTTACTGTCCCTGTGGCAGCTGGGGTGCTCAAAGCTCGTTCCTGGTGCTATGTTTTAGTGTAGGGGCCTCCTTTGAAGGTGAGCAGCGTTTTTGGGATGGTCAGCTCTTGCCCTGGCAGGGGAAGGTGCCCACAAGCCCCAGCCAGGACACAGCTCCGAACGCTGAGCGTTTTTCAACTAGTTTTTCTCCATTTTGGAAAAGGCCTGGTTGTCCTGCTCCGTCTCCACTCATCCATCTCTTCCCACCAGGAAAAGCTCAGCCCTCTCCCACCTGCCTTGCCCAGCCTGTCCCAGGGCTGTAAAAGCCTCAGTTCACCAAAAATGCACCGAAAAGCAGAGTAAAGCTTAAAGAAACACAGTCCATTACTCACCCCGGGCTGAGCAAACCCTTGAGGCTTTCTTGACAAGCTAATGCTCTATTTCCTCCTTCCGTTACCCCTAAATTACCCCCTCTAATTAAGCATGTCCCCTATCTTTGCTTTCCAAGCTGTTACACTTCTTGCTTCAAGGGAAACCAGAAAAAAACTCGTGCTTCTTGCTGGTTCATGTTACAGATTCCCCGTGCAAGTTGTGTAGCCTGAAAGTGGGGTGAAAAAAGAGGAAAAAGGTGCCTGGTGCTGCTTTTAGCCTCTCCTTCCCCCCCAGTCCCCCCAGCTGGAGCTGAGGTGCTCCAGCACTTACCTGGTGCCAGGGTCCTGTCCTGCCCCTCGAGTGCCGAGCTGAGCTGGGTGCTATCGGGCAGGAACACGTCCCAGCTGCCCTCCTCATGCCAACCAGCTCATCTTGTGCTCTCCTTTTCTCTCTCTGTCAGACAGGAAACGGTGCAGCTGCGGCCGAGCCCGGTTCCTGTGTGTGCTTGCAGTGGGACCGGGCTTATCTTGGGAGCCCTGAGTGTCCAGCCTGGTGCTCAGCAGGGCCTGCAGTGATCTTTTGGGGCATCTCCCCTTGCTCTGTCACACAGAGGCCAAGTGCTGCCTTGTGGAACTGCCTGTGGCACTCGGGGACGGAATTTCCCCGAGCGGCTTTGGGGCAGAGAAATACAGACTTAGGGAAGTACAGTAATGCTATTATTTTAAGGCTTCTTGCAGATTGGAAAGAGGAAAAAAAGTGTGTTTTGGCAGCAGAGGAGAGGTCAGGAATGGCAGAAATTCATTAAGGTCTTTAGAGAAGTGAAAGCTTGGTTAATGCAAATTGGGAGGAGGTCGGTTTAGCCAGCTGGGCACTGATAAGGGCTCCCTGCTTGTGCACGTGGAGAAGGAACACCCGGAAAAGCAGAGATCTCAAACTAACATTGGATTTATTTTTACAAAGACTGGCATGGAAGGGATGCGGGACAGAAAATCTCCAGATTCAGAGACTCTCTTGTGGCTCTGGGTGTTTTGTGCTGCTTGGCCCAAACCCTGGTTCTGGGCCAGGGCTCAGCTCAGCTGCCTCGCTGGCTTTCCAGAGGGGAGCAGTTTCTGCAGGCCGAGCAGGAATCCTGCTGGTGAGCAGGACACGCAGCAGATGTTGCTGCAGGACTTCTCTGAATGCCTCCTGGCTGGAAAAAAAGCCTTTACAAGAATCCATGGCTGTAAAGGACATTTCTGTGCTGCGTTACAGACTCCTGCAGTGTCCTGCCCCAGGCTGCCGGGGGTCAGCACAGGGATGCCCAGGGGTGTGGGAGGAGCACTGGGCTCACGCCCCGCTCCGCTCCGTGCTGCTGGCCCCAGCACAGCCGGCGTCCCTGCACGGCTCAGGGCTGTTCTCTCCTGACGTTCTCCACGCGGTAGCTGCTGCGGATGAGGGAGTCGAGCAGGCCGGGGGCGATGCTGTGGAGGAGGAGGCTGCGGCGCACGGCCCAGGGCGGGTAGTGCAGCTCCCGCCGGCGCAGCGCTCCCGCCCGGATGATCTCCAGGGCGCACTCCTCCTTGGGGGCCGGCGTCTCTGGGATAACGTGGGACACGGCGCGCACGGCGCTCTCTGCGAGAGGGGACAGGGACCTGTCAGCGGGGCACAGGCACCAGCAGCTCCCTCAGCGTGTCTGGGGCATCCTCAGACTGAAACTCTGGGGAGCAGACCTGTTTAACGAGGCTCAGAACAGTGACAATAACAGTTACGAGATGTCCTTTCCTTTCCATCTCTTGAGTGGCCACTGGGCCTCCCCTGAACTCAGTGCAAGGGGGGCAGAGTCAAAGGCCTCAGGCCACACTTTTTCCACAGTTGGGGTCCTGTTCCCACAGCTGCACAGACGCTGCAGGAGGAGGCTCCAGCAGCAGTGGCAGAGCAGGCTGGGACCAGGGAGTGGGTGGTGGGCTCAGCTAGGCTGAGCCTGGAGTGGGCTGAGCTTACCTGTGTCGATGTAGCCCAGGATGCAGAGGGTGATGGAAACGTTGACCTTGTCTATGATGAGTTCCTGCCTCAAGGAGCCGAAAAATCCATCTAAGGCGAACTTGGTTGCGGAGTAGGGAGCAGTAAAAGGGATGGCAATTCTACCTGGAGCAGGGACAGTGCTGGGCTTCAGGTGCTGGGCAGGACCCGGCTGCACAGCTCTCCCCTCCTCTTGCCCTGCCAGTAGCTGCAGTGTTGGGATTTAGGGTGTTGGGAAAAGCTGTTGTGAATGCTTGAGAGAAACACGCAGGAGTGTTTAAAACGTAACACATGGCACAAAGTGCCTTGCAGTGCAGCTGATGCCACTCTTGTGTCCCTGCAGAGATGCCCATGTGGTGCAAAGGTGTGCTCAGTGTGTGCCCATGCCTGTGAAATCACCTGCACTGCGGTGTGTGATCAGAGACAAGAGACTCATAGGACAAAATATGAATTTCCCCCCAGAGGATTTGAACTGTGTACCAAAGATCTAAATGATGTGCTGGCCCTGAATCCCAGCTCTCTGCTTGTGGTCCTTCCTGTGCCTTTTGAAGAGGAGTCTCAGCAGGGATCCCTGGCAGGCAGAGGAAGGGCTGAGGGCAGGGCCCTGAGCTCACCTGCCATGGATGAGACCACCACGATGCTGCCCTCGCTCTCCTTCAGCATGGATCCTCTAGCCGTGGTCAGGGCCACGTAGCTCACAAAGTTGATCTCCATGAGCTTGCGGACGTGCCCCACGTCCCCGCTGAAGTAGGTGAAGCCGCTCTGGCCGATGTGGTTCAGGATGAGCATGTCCAGGCCACCTGGGGGCAGAGCAGGTTTGCCAGTGGCCGCGTCCATCTCCGGACCAGGCAGCCCCTGGGTGCTGGGCTGTGTGGTGGGTGAGGAGGGGTGGCTCTGCAGCACCTACCCCAGGTGTTCTCAGCCTCCCTGAGCACCTCCCGGGGCAGGCTGGGGCTGTCCATGGAGCCGCTGATGTAGCGGGCGGAGGCAGCGCCGAGCTCTAGGCATCGCTCCACAACCTGGGGGACAGATGGGCTTGGCATGGAACCCCCATCCCGGGCTGGCCTGTCCTGGGCCAGGCTTGGGCTTGGGCTGCTGCTGGGCAAGCCCTGGGGTGGATCTGGAGGGCACCAGGTGTGCCCGGGCTGGGCTCAGTGTCCCCATCCAGCCCAGCGTGCCCTGCTCGCCATTTACTTTCTGCAGCTTGGCCTCTGTCCGTGCCGTGAGCAGCAGGTGTGCCTCCATCCGTGCCAGGTGATAAGCCATCTGCTCGCCGATGCCGCTGCTGGCCCCCGTCACGATCACCCGCTTCCCCCGGAGCATCTCTGCAGAGGAGGGGCAGCCCTCAGCGGGGGCACAGGCCTCGGTGCTGGCACAGCCCCGCTGTCCCTCTGCACGTGGGCACCGTGGCCCTCCCCTGTCCCTGTGGATCCTCTCTGTCCCTGCGGCTCCTCTCTGTCCCTGCCAGCCTCACCAGACCCTGCTGGAGGCTGATCCCTATTCCCAGTTTGGGGAGCACAAGTGAGGCTGGAGCTCTGTGCCCGTCCTGGCCAGGGAGAGCTGACCAATGAAAGGATGAGATGTTTACAGTGGGAAACTGCTTGTTTCCTGAATAAGTCGTTGACAGAGCTTGGACACTGTCCCATCAGAGCAAGTGTAACTCCAAGGGTTTTCCCTGTTCTCTGACCCCTTGCCCAGGCCCTGTCTGCCCTCCCAGCCCTCAGTTCTCCTGCTCTGAGTCTGACAGGCCCTTCAGGTTCCCGTGCACAGCACTGTCTGTCCCTCGGCAGCAGCCTTGCTGTGCTTGTAAAGCCTGTTTTCCTCAGGACTTACCTTCATTGAAGTTCTCAGGTGCTGAACAAAAATAAAAGGCCAGTGCTGCTCCCAACAAAGGGATGAGAATCTTCAGGAGCAATCCCATGCCTTTGCAGAGGTGCAGGCAGGAAGGAGAGGAGCCCCACGGGGAGGTGAAGGTGGCTGGAGGTTGCAAATGGGGCTGGGGAGTTTTGAGCTGCTTCTTATCTCACACAAATTTGCTGGTATCTGTTGGACCTTTTCTTTGCCCTGCCGGTGATTTAGCAAACATTAACCTAATGAAGCGTGTGGCTTTGGACTTTAGGCTGCCCCTTTGCACCCTTGGCCTGCCAGCAGTGTCAGTAAAAGAGCCAGGTGGATGAATGGAAAGACTTTCAGCTTTCCCAGTGTTGTGGCACTGCTCCGTGTCTGCTGGGCAGAGGGCAAATGGGTTTGAGAGTGATTTTTCTGGAGTTTAAAGGGCAGAGCCCACTCTGTGTGTGCTGGTTTGCGTAGATTATCTTGCAGTAAGGAGAGAAATTAGGAAGGGATTGTTCCCCGTGAGGGTGTGAGGCCCTGGCACAGGGTGCCCGGAGCTGCTGTGGCTGCCCCTGGATCCCTGGCAGTGACCAGCTGAGAAAGGCGATAAAACCCCGCCAGCACGCGCCGAGCTGTCCGGTTAGTACATTTATTTAACAATTAGCTCAATAATTAGTGCTCCGCGGCCGGGCGGGGCGAGCAGGGCACGGAGCCGCCGCTCTGTCCCTGCGGGTGCCGCCCGCGCACCACGGACCGGGCGGTGGCGGTGGCGGTGCCAGCAGGGCCGGGCGGTGGCGGTGGCGGTGCCAGC
>VXBU01001733.1:172596-212773 GCA_013400315.1 Bombycilla garrulus
CGGGGGGCGCGGGCAGGCGGTAGCGGCTCCGCACCAGGTAATCGAGGAGCTCGGCGGCGCAGTCCCGCAGCAGCAGCGGCAGCCGCGTGGAGCTGTAGCGGTAGTAGAGCTCCCTCCGGCGCAGCGCCGCGCCCTTGAGGATCTCCAGCGCGCACTCGTCCCGCGGCGCCGGCCGCTCCTGCAGCACCTCCGCGGCAGCGCGCACTGCGCGCTCTGTGCGCCGGGTCAGCCGGGAACCCCGGGGGATGAGGGGACAGTGGGCACCCGAGGGGCTGCCGGGCTGTGCCAGCCTGTAAGCGGTGCCCGGTTTTACGCGGCGTGGGGAGGTGAATGACTTTAGGGGCTGTTTTTGGTGGCAGAGAGGTGGAATCCCCCAAGACAGAGGTGGTGGCAGGAGGAGGAGCCGGGGCGGGGGCGCTCAGCTCTGAGCACGGGTAGAACAGCGCTGCTCTTACCGGTGTCGATGAAGCCGAGGATGCAGAGCGTGATGGAAACGTTAATGTTCTGAATGGTGAATTCCTGCCTCAGGGAGCTGAAAAATCCATCCAGGGCGAACTTAGTCGCAGAGTAGGGGACGGTAAAGGGAAACCCGACTTTACCTGGACACAGAGTGAAGTTCTGTGTTAGAACTGCTCAGGCTGCTGTGCCTGAACCTGTCTTTGCCCTTTGTCGGTGACAGCATTTCACCCCCAGGGAGTTTACAGTCACTGAAGTGTCATCCTGGCACCTGAACAGCACCCTTACAAATATTCTTGTTGGCTTCCAGCTCTGAAGGCTGAAGCCATGGCTCACATCTCTGCTCAGGGCATGGGCACCCCACAGGAGGCACAGAACCCTCAGAGGGGAGAGATGGAGCGGAGTTGAAACTCTTGTCCCTGGCCACAGAGCTGATCACCAGAACACTGACCAGCACAGCAGCTGTGGGGTTTAATTGCACAAAACGGGGCCATTGGATTGAGCAGAAAACAAATTCCATCAAGGGAATCCCAAACCCGTGTGGATTTGAGTGTCAGTTTTTGGTGTTAAGCAGCTCTGGCTCCTGGAGGATGCCCACTGTCTCTGTGCTGCTTCTGACAATCAGCCCAGGTGTGAGTCCCTGTCACCAGCCTGGTGGCACTGCCCACCCACCTGCCATGGATGAAACCACCACGATGCTGCCCTCGCTCTCCTTCAGCATGGGCAGGGCTGCTGTGGCCATGGCCACGTAGCTGAGGAAGTTGATTTCCAGGAGCTTTCGTACGTGCTCCACATCCCCATCAAAGAAACCAAAGTAGGACGCACCGACGTGGTTAAGGATCAGCATGTCCAGGCCTCCTGTGAGCAGAGAAATGGGCATTAGTGCTGGGGGGGAGAGGGCTGCAACCAGCAAAACAACATTTTCTGGGAGCAGGATAAGTGTAATCCAAGGAAATCAGGTTTTTGGGTCAGAGCTGTGGCCTGTTAACTCCGGAGCAGGGATACAGCCTGCATGGTGGCTGCCAGTAAATATTTTGTTGTGATATATTTTTTTGGCACAAAATGCAAGTGCCATGGCCCAAGAGAGATCACCCCTGAATTATCTGTGGGCCAGGGTGGGAGAGGGAATGCTCCACACGGAGCTGGACTGGAGCATTTCTGGGCCATGACCCATGGCCACAGTGGCCAGGGCTGCCGGATCCTTCGGAGCCTGGCCCTGATGAAATCCAGGGCAGTGATACTGCAGCGGGCTGTCAGGAGGCACAGAGCTGAAATCGAGAGCGCAGTGCAGTTTGAGAGGCAGCAGTGCAGGCAGAGGAGCAGGGCTGCAAAGGGCAGAATTAGGGGAGAGTTTTTCCCGTCCCTCCCCATCTCTCCCACGTTGTTTTGCTGTGGCACAAGGCAGGGCCGGGCCGAGATGCTGTTGCTGTGCAGGGCGGGTTGCAGACGTACCCAGCGAGGTGTGAGCCTCCCTCACCACGTGCTGGGCGAAGGCCGTGTCCTCCATGGTGCCGCTGACGAAGCGCGCTGAGGCCGCTCCCAGCTGCAGGCACCGCTGCACCACCTGCACGAGAGCGGGTCCCAGCTCCCCTCCCTGCCCCAGCCAGCGGGCCGGGCCCCCGGGGCGTGCCCCCACCTTCCACCAGCGCTTTGGGCTTTGGGGAGTGTGTTTGGAGCCTTGTGAGCTTCAAAGGGAGCCTGCAAAGGATTCCTTGGGTGAGCGCGTTACCCGGGGCGGTCTGGCTCCTTCTGTGCAGCTGAGCTGGAATTGCACGTGTGCAGGGAGCAGGAGCCTGCAGAGCTCTGCCGTGGAATGAGGGTGTGTGGGGATGTGTGTGCATCAGCTCAGACACCGCAGCGTGGGGTGCAGGAGGGGACGGCTGTGCATGCAAAAGGGATTGCTGTGCTGCAGGAGCTCCCAGAGCACAGAGGGGGCTGCCATTGCCTGGCTGGGACCTGCGCCGTGGGTGTTCCCGTGGCTGTGATGGGAGGTCCCCTCCCCTGCCTGTGAGCCCTGCCATGGCCATGGGAGAGTGCCCGGTGCCATTTACGTTCTGCAGCCTGGCCTCTGTCCGTGCTGTGACCAGGACGTGGGCGCCCATCCGTGCCAGGTGATAAGCCATCTGCTCGCCGATGCCGCTGCTGGCCCCCGTCACGATCACCCGCTTCCCCCGCAGCATCTCTGTCACAGAGGCACAGCCACTTCAGTTATCCGAGTGCTATTAGAGAAAAAACCTTAAATCTAAACCCAAAAATCACTGCGTGCCCTTCAGAATCAGCAGTTAATTGGAGCCTGTGAGTGCAAAGCATCCAGCACCAGCAGGGCTTTCCCATCCCATGGAAAAAGCTGCGGAGCTGCTGCAGCTTCCCGGCGAGTGCCGTGACACAGAGACAGTGCTGCGCTCTTCCAGCAGCTTTTTCCACAAGCCAGGGCACAATTTATCAACGCCCCAACCATTCTGTAATAAAAACAACCCACTGAGTGCGTGCTCCATACTTTAACACTTACGAGCCCCGTTTATAACTGGAGCTCTCAGTGCCCTCTCCCTCTCGCCCCCTGCCTCACCTGCCCCCTCAGGAGGTTTTTCTGCATAGTCCTTGCTCGGTTTGGGTTTAAATCTTTGTTAAAGCAACTTCCCAGTATCCACCACCACACAAAGGCTCGGACGTGGCTTGGTTCGAGCTCTGTCCGGTTTCTATGCAAAACACCCAAATGTGGCTTTTCGTAGCTTTTTCCTTAAAGTCAGATTCACTTTGGATACTTACCCGGTTTGAAAGTGTCCCTCGCAGAATAGAACCAGAAGGCCAAAACCAATCCCAGAAAGGGAATGAGAATCTTTTGCAACCGACCCATCCCACTGTGGAGTCAGGAAATACAGCATGAGAGAGAAGGAAGGAACAAAAAACCCTCTGCAGGGCTGCTCCTGAGGGGAGCAGCAATGAGACTCTTTAAAAACCTGTTAGCGGAGGAGCTGCAGCTTCCAAAGCCCTGGAAAATCACGGGTGGGTGGATGGATGAGCCAAGCAAAGCCTTTGGTTTGCTCCCTGCTGCTCGGCCTGGCCAGCGGGGCTGTTTGGGTTCTACCCGGCTCTTTTCATATTTCCTGTCCTACATTAAAATGCAGAATTTTGCACAACACCCTGGAAGAGGTGTGTCTTTGCTGAGCAGCATCAAGTTTCACTTGGAGAACATCAGAGGGAGCCCGGTGCAGGTGGTTAAACATTGTCCTTTATTCCTGCAGGCCCTGGGCATGGATGTGACCCCCAGAGCTGGGTCCTTTATTCCTGCAGAGCTGGGCCCGGCTGCTCCTGCCACTGGGGTGCTGGCAGCAGGGGCTCAGCAGCTCATTGCACCCCAAAGAACCCCAGGAGTGCTCTGCTGAGGCGGGGATGAGGTTTTAATCTCTTTTTTTTGGTGTGTGAGCAGGTGAGGGGGCAGGGGCTGAGCTGGACCCGGCTGTGGGTGCAGCCACCTCAGCCCCAGGGGGCACAGGGAGGTTTGCAGGGAAACACTGGATGTGTTTTCTGCAGGGGAATCAGTGGCCTCCTGCCGTGGTTCCTCCTTGGAGTTTTGCAAGAGCTTTGTTCTGACTTTTAAATGAATAGAATCCTGAGGAAAACCCACGGAACACTCTGCAAATGCAGTGCTATGGATCCTGTGCTGCAGGGATAAGCCCTGTCCCAGCTCTGGTCTGGGATCTCCATCCCAGGTCCCAGTGATGGGGAAATGCTGAGGGAGCTCCTGGTGCTGCCGGAGCCTCAGCTGCTCTGCTGGGACCAAAGCTGGGTTTGCAGGACAGGAGCCTCCTCTGCAGGGCAGTTCTAACAGAACCAGAGTTGTTTAATGGTTTTTTTCCCTGATATTACGTATTTAAAACACAAGTGGTTTCATTCAGTGGTGTGCCTGGTAGGGCAGTTGCTCTCTGGCCTTGCTACTGCTTTATGGACGATTTTTTTTTTCCTTTTCTGCCTTTCTACTCCAGTCTCAACTTTCCCTCTGATAAGAAGCGCTCAGCCCACGCTGGCTCAGATAACACCAGCACAGCCTCTCTGCTTTTCCTGCCTCCCTTTGCTTGCAACCTGGGCTCTGATTGTGGGGCCACCGTTCCATTCCTTGGCCGTGGAAAAGGGAGGAAAATTAAGTAATTAACCGTATCTCAGCTGGGATCTTGTCTGCAGGGAGAGAGGCTCTTTTCGAGATATTTCGGTTTATTACTGGCATTAGTGAAGCAATAATCACCAACCTTTGTGCACCATCTGCAAGCGTGACAGGAAGGAATGGTGTTCTTTGCTCCGTGGGGGCACCAGGGGATCCAGAGCCAGCACTGGCCTGCCTTGCTGGAGGTGACGAGAGCTGTGGGGCTGGTTGGGGTTTTGCAAAGCAGCTGATGGTAAAGGACTGAAATATAGAATATTTTGGTCAGAACTGAGCCCGGTACTCCTGTGTAAGCAGTTCCAGTGCTGTGTGGTGTGTGAGGGGAGCGGGGCTGGGACCTGGAGAGCAGTGCAGCCTGCAGGGTTTGCGCCCAGCCTCCCATCCCAGGGCGCTGCTGCTCCTCACTCCCACTCGTGGCTTTTTCTGGCCTTGTTTTCCCGTGTGCAGCTCAAGAACTTGTTTTTAACTTTCTCCTGGGGGCGGGGAGCGCGGGCAGGGAGAGGGGGGCAGGAAAGGCTGACAGGGAAAGGATTTCTGATGCGGCTGCTCCGAGCCTTGGTGGGGCAGAGCCCAGAGCTGTGCCTGGGGTGACAGAGCCCTGCTGCACCTGGGACACCTCCCCAGTGACCCTGGATGGATCTCTGGGAGCAGAACCCGGAGCTGTGCCCGGCCCTGGGCGGGTGGCAGAGCCCTGCTCTCCTGGGACCCCTCCCCAGTGACCCTGGATGGGGATGGATCCCCCGCTGCAGCTCCCTCCTGCCCTGTGTGTCTGAGCTCTGCTTGCCAGGGGATGCTCCTGAGCTGCTCCCGGGGGTTTCTCCTCTGGGACAAAGGAATCTGGGAAGGAAACTTGTTCTGACAGCAAGCTGGGAGAGGGGAGCTTGGAGAGCCCCTGTGGGGAGCTGCGCGTTCCAAGGCATGGCTGAGGCTTGGGCAGGTTTGTGCAGGCAGATCTAAAACTCAAAAACACTTGGCAGTAATTTGGATACTGCTTTTTTTTTTTTTTTNGAGTGATATTTGGCTTTTTTCAAATCATTATCAAAACTTGGCCAGATGCAGAGGATTTTCCTCTTTATCTTTTATTTTTTTCTTTCCCCTTTTGCTTTCCTTTATCTCATAGACATTAAAATATTTTTCCTACTGAGCTGTCCCAGTGCCTTTGCAGTGATCACAGCTCTAATTCCTTTCTTTACAGACAGGGCCATCACGATATGAGGGGCTGCCCTCAGTTCTCCTTTTCCACTTGCACATCCTACAGAACCGCATGGCTGTCACGGCTACACCACTGGAAATGCACTCCCAGCCCCGTGGGAGATGACAGGATTGTAGGATGGGTTTGGTTTGGTTTGACATCATATTTCTGCCTACTGCTGGTTTAGATCTCCAAGCCTTGAATTTGTGTTTTTTCCCTGTGTGACCAAATTGGGAACTGCTGCCTTGAAATGTCATTGCTGGAGCTGTGGCTGCTCTGAGCCTTGGCTGCTGTCCATGTTCCCAGTGTCCTTGGAGCTGATATTCTTATCTGCACCCCTAAATTTAGCCTGGCAGCCCCTGGAACATCCCGTGTCCGCACTGCAGGCAGCGAGTGAGGACTCTGGAGAATTCAGCTCCTGCCTTGGGAGTGCCTGAGCTGCGAGGGGAAGGCTGTGCTCTGGGTGGCCTTCAGCTCCCTGGATGAGGGGCTGGAGCACAGCTCCAGGCTGAAATCGGATCTTTGGGAAGATGGCTACAAAGACTCACCAGATTTTTGTGCCAGCTTCATTTTTCCTGAGAATTTAATGTACCAGGAAAGTGTCACGTTCACAAGTAGGAATAAACCAGATTGAGACAAGTATGGGAACAACAGAGATCAGCCTCGTATAAACCCAGCAATGCAACTCAGCCCTGGGGCAACGCGTGGCTCTCCCATGGGTTTGTCCCTCAGGATCTGGGCTTAACTCAGCCTTAAATGCTCCGTCTGCTCTCCCCAGCTGCTCCCTGATCCTGTCGCCGTGTCTGATCCCTTCTGGTTTCTCTCTGCCCTGTCCCAGTGTTCAGAGTCAGGCTCTGTCTGTGCAATGCTCCCGGGCTCTGGGGACGCTGTTGGCTGTTTGCTGTGGCTGTGCTGGGGTTTAAAGAGGAGGGAGTTTTGCTGAAGCCTTTCACAGACTCTCACTGGTCACTGCTGGAGTGGTGTCAAAGGAGCCACCAAGCCTTGTGCACGCTGAGTTTATTCTGGGCTTTGAATGAGACTTTAGGCAGTGATTGTGGTAAAATCGGGGATTAGTCCTTGTTTAATCCCCGCTGTGCAGAGAGCCAGCGCTGCCTCCAGTGCCTGCAATCCCCTGGGGAAGGGGCAGCAGCCAGGGCTGACCTCCAGCCTGGCCTGGTGGGGTCAGCTGTGTCTGGTGACCAGCCGAGCCTGCAGGGCAGCAGCTCGTCCCGGGCAGGATGGTGCTGAGCAGGGTGTGCTTTAGCTGTCTGATCCCCAGGTCCTGATCTTCCCTTGTGCAGCTCTGGGAGGGGAGCTGTGCATTGGGTGCTGAGCTCTGGCAGGGGTTTTTCATTTTCCGTGGCCCAGTGTTTGGCTCCATTGTTTTGCTTTTGGTTGGAGAGGGGCACACTGCTGGTGCATCTCCCAGATTCTGTGCCAGGTGTGTGTCCTGCCACTCCTCCTGCCCTGGGTGTGCCTTTGAGCATAAAGAGGATTTTCTGCCCTGCTCTCTTTGCTGCTCTCCCCTCTGAAGTGTGGTCGGGTCACTCAGCTGTGGCTGGCTGGAGACTTTATTTGACTGAATGACATAGTCTGAAATGCAGCAGGTTCTTGCTAAGCCCCAGAGCATTTCTTAAATAGGTGAAAGTCCTCTGATGGTCCTGGCAGCGCTCTGAGCCTGAAGCCTGGAACAGTTTCCGCCCCCTCCAGCCTGCCTGTGCCATCTCTGGGATTTTCCATGTGTGACACCTGTGACACTGGCAGCGCAGTCAGCTGTCTGTGGTGGCTTTGTGAGAGATCCCAGCAAAGGTGGAAGGGTTTTGGTTTTAAGATTTTTTAGCTGTGCAGCAGCTGGAGCCTGTTGAAGGGTTGCCAGGGCAGGAATGGGGTTTAGATTTATTTTAAACCAGTTCTGTGCACACATGGCCATGGCAGAGACAAATCTGTGCCATTGAACCCAGGTAACCCTGAAGCACTGCCCCACCTCCAGCCGGACATGTGGCACCCGTGTGACACAAATGCCACCTCCTCCCCAGCTGGCCCCTGCTGCCGAGGGACAGACAGAACAGAGCCAGAGCAGCCTCACCGGGGTCTGTGGGGGGCACAGCCCCGTCCTCCACTGTCCACTCAGGTCCCAGCTGCCCCCAAAAGGAGCCAGAGCTGTGAGCAAAACCTCTTCGCAAAGCAGCCCGAAAAAATCTTTGAAAAGAAATGTGGCAAGAGAGAGCACAGGTACCATATAAAATATTTATTGATCTGGTGTAAAATGCGTCCGTAAGAAAAATAAGAAACCACGCTGTGCGTCGTGCACAGGTTTATACCAACAAAAGGTATTTTTCCCCACTGCTGCACAGCAGCAAATAAAGCCCTTCACTTGTGGCGAGTCTCACACGTGCGGTGTCCTTCAGCCGCGCCTCCTGCCCGTGCCGGAGGCGGGCGGAGTCCCCGCGGTGCCGGCCTAGGACGCGTGGTGCCGGGTCACCAGGGCCCTGTGCAGCGCCGGCCGAGCCTTGTCCTTGTCCAGCACCAAAGCCGGGCTCTGCTGCGGCTGCCGCTGCTCCCGGGGCGCCGCGGCCTTGCTCGTGTCCTCCTCGTCCTGCCGGCTGCCCTCGGAGCTGAAGGGGCTGCACACGGTCTCCACCAGCCCGATGACCACCCCGAAGAACGCCAGCACACTGCCCAGCACGTACAGCTTGACCATCTTCCTGTTGGGCTTCTGGCTGAGCATTTCTTTGGCGAAGGGGATCAGCTCGTGCATGGTTTCCATTTCAGCTTGCAGCAGCGGTTCAGATGTCAGTTCTGGAAGAGAAGAGAGAGGGGGGCGAGTTAAATCCAGCTGCTGTGGTGGCAGAGCTCTCCCCTGAGAGACCCCCGGCTGTGCTTTACATCGGGGTTTTTGCTGAAGGTTTGCTTCAGGAAAACGCACCCGGCCTGTCGCCGCGGTGCCGCAGGGCAGAGCAGACCGTCCCCAGGCCAGAGCCACGCTCAGCGGGCTGCGGGCAGGGGGCACGCTGCTGGTGCCCCGCGTTTTGTGCAGCGTCCTGTCCCATCCCAGCCCAGCCCCTCGCAGCCCTTACCGGCGGTGTTGCTGCGGGCCGGGCAGTGCAGAGAGCGCTGCGGTGTTGCTGTAGAGCTGAGCTGAGCTGAGCTGTGCCGGTGCTGTCGCTGTCGCGGCCGCTCCGCTGCAGCTGCTGCCCGGGGCCGCCGCCGCCGCCTTTTATCGCTGCCGGGGCGGGCGGAGCGGGGGCCGGGCCGGGCGCGGGGCCCGCCCGGATGAGGAGNCCTCCCCCTATTCGTATTATTATTATTCTTTTTTTATTTCCTCCTTCCATTTATTTCTCCTTCCATTTCTCCTTGTGTTTTCCTATCCTTCCTTCCTTCCTTCCTTCCATTTCTCCTTTTCCTCTTAAAAACTTATGTTTTTCCTGCCTCCAAAAAACCCCCAAAATTTTCTCCCAAACCAGGGATCTGATGCCTGACTTGCTGTGCAGCTCTGTACCCGGTTCTGCAGTCAATATTTGATATGCTCATGGCGGCTTTGCTGATTGCCTGGGAGGGAGGGACAGGCTCTGTGTCCGTCTGCCCAAAACAGGGAGCCCGTTCTGGGGGAAGGGGTGAGGACCTGTCCCAGGGAAGCGGCGCTGCGCTGTCACCGGGCCAGGTGTGCTGGTGTTTGTGAAGGTTCTGCAGCTGCCTCACGGCACTGGGAACCATTGGCGGGAGATTCTGCAGCGTGAGACAGCCCCCCGTTTCTGGGAGGGAGAGGAAAATGGGGAAAGTCCAAAGCTGGAGGAAATTACATCGAATTAAGACCCACTCTTCACTTTTCCTGCACTGGATGGTGAATCTCTGTCACCCCCTTTGTGTCACTTCTTGTGTCACTCCTTGTGCCACCTGCAGCACGGCGCTGTTCCGTGCTGGGCAGAGCAGGAGCTGTGGTTCTGCTGCCTGGGCTGCAGCCAGGGAGTGTTGCAGCAGTAACCCCCGGCACTATTGATGATGCAAGAACCATTGCATCACCGTCATCATCACCGCCATCATCTGCTCCAGGCTCCATCAGAGCACAGACTCTGCTCTGGCTGCAGGAATCCTCTGGATTCCATGCACATCTCAGCAGAAGTTGTTGGGATTTGCAGCAGATGATGGACTCTGGGACAGATTTCTTGGCTGATCCATGTGGCTGAGGAAATTGCTCTGCTGGGCAGTGTATAGAAATTAAAATATAAGCTGATGTTGTAGCAGCAATCTTGGGGAGAGGTTGGTTGGTGTGTGTGGAAGGAGGCAAAGCTCGGAGGATGCTCTAAAGGAGATTGGATCCCCGGAGAGGCGCGGCCCCCAGAGCAGCAGGTGATGAGGGGAGCTGGTCCCCAAACCAGGGCGGAGAAGGGGAGGTTCCCTTTCTCACCCCAGCACAGGCAGGACAGGCCCTGTGGCACAGGGGTGTGGGTGTGATGCCCCCTGAGCTGGGTTTTGCCTCAGCCCACGCAGGGGAAACCTCTCTGTGACGTAAATAAGTGGTGATGGCAATGGCTGTGTCTGCCCTTCCTGCCCCTGTCATCCTGCAGGCGAGGAATGTCCTCCCTTCCTTCCCGGGGTCAGGAATATCTTCCCTCGCTCTCTTCCTTCCTCCTTTCCTCCCTCCGCTCCTGCCCAGCTCTGATGCCCACACACCGCTCGGTTCTCTGCCCATGGGAGTGTGGGCGCTGCTGACCCACCGCACAAAGGGACAGCTCCTTGAACCCGTGGGGTTTTCCCCTTCAGGCTGAGCTGTGCCGCGGGGTGTGTGGGGCAGTGAGTCACCGCTGGCTCCTCACGTCCCACACGTCCCATCCCCGGGGCTGGAGGCTGCCCTTGCCCCCGCAGCGCTCCAAGGAAATGCTTCTGGTGAAAACTTGGGTTTTTTGTTTTGTTTGTTTTTTTTTTTTGCGAGTTCTGAGTCTGCTTAGGAAACTGCATTGCAAGACTGGCTGTAAAAGTTGCTAAAGACTTGTCTATCCCTGCTCAGCGTCTGGGGTTTTTTACTTTAAATAAAGGGTCCTTATCTTCTCTGCCAACTTGGCAGCCGAGGTTGCAGCTGATTCCTGTGTTTGGGCTGTGTTTTTTCTCTTCTGCAACAGTCAGAAAATGGCCATTGAGCGTAGCAGGAGGAGACAGTGAGCAGACAGGGCAAGTTCAAGGTCACTGCTCCTCCCACCGGCTCTTTGGGGGTCACTGTGCTGACCCCTGCAGCTCCAGGGAGGGGTGGGGGCTGCACCCGGCCCCTGGCACAAAGGTCACTGTGGAGCGTTGGAGTTGTGACTTTTCACCTAAAAAAGTGATTTTTGGTTGTTTTTGGTTTTTTCAGGCAGGGTTTTTGTTGCCTGCTGAACCTTATGTTTGCAAGTCTTTTCCTGAGGGCTGGAAGGGTATTTTTGCTCATTAAATACTGATGGAGACGTCCACGCGTTCCCAAAGTACTGAGAGCTGGAGCTTTTGGGCTAACACAGAGCTCAGGATAGTTTTGAGCATTAACCAATCAGCTGATAACCATCTCCGGCAAACACTTCTCCGAGCAGCACTCAGATTTTGTTCATCTAATTTAACAACATTTAATTTGATTCTGGTTTAGATTTCAGTAACAAAGTCCATGCAAGCTCGTCGTGTGGACATTTAAATTGAATTAATGTGGATAAAACGATTAATGATTAACACTAAATTAGACTAATTTTAGCTGTTCTAAATCTTATTTAGGAGAGCCTGCACGAGGACGTTGTCAGGTTTAATCGCAACTTTGATTAAATGGGGCTTTGTGGCTGGGGGAACTGCACGGGTTTAACGTCACCGAGGGGAAGAGCTCTGCCTGAACTTCCAAAGCAACGTCAGCAGCTGCGGCTTGACCTGAATCCTGCCGGGAGGGGAGGCTGGGATGGAGGCGGCTCGGGGGACGATGCTCCGGAGCCGCCAGCCCGGGGAAATGTCCCTGGGGTTGCTGGGAGGAGGCTGCAGGTGATGCTGAGCTGCAGCCGCGCTGCCTGTCCCAAAGCCCAGGCTCCTCCTGGCACGGCCGGCTCTGCTCGGGGGAACCTTGGCGCTGCCCTGGCCGCGGGGAGCGCTCCCAGCCCCGGGAGGAGGCTCCAGGTGCCTCGGCTCGGCTTTCAGGGGCCCGGGGCTGGCACACTCCGAGCTGGCCGGGCAGGGGCAGGGGCCCGGCAGGCGCTGGCCACGCCGCGGGTGCGTGCTGGAGGCTCGGGGAGAGAACTGCCCTGAAAGGGGCTGGCAGGGAAAGGGAGCTGCCAGAACAGCCCCATAGGAAGCTCCGGCAAATTTCCAGGACATCTGATCTGCTCGGGCACGAGCTGCTGCAGGTGGTGTCACCCTGAAACACTCGAGGGAATAAGAGTAGAAAAAGGAAAGGAAACTCTAAAGCTCAGCAAGGCATGTTCAAGGTCTGTCCTTAATGCAGCTTTGGTTCCATGAGCCCCACTGGGCCCCGAGGAGCCTCCCCAGGCTGGGATGGACACAGGGTGAACACAGCCATGGCAACGTGGCCGGGCCGTGGTGACCTGGTCACTGCGGTCAGCTGGTCACTGTGGTCACTGTGGTGACCTGCTGTGCTGAGGGGTCTGGGAGTGAGTGAGTGAGTGAGTGACTGCTGTAGGGCACAAGGCACAGCCACGGCGACTTTGCTGCTTGGTGGCCAGCACTGTCCTGCGGGTGGATCTGGGGACAGAGCACTGAGCCGGCCGGGGCTGCAGCTCCTGCGTGTGGCACAGCCCTGCCCTCAGGGTCTGGACAGGGATGGGCAGGGATGGACAGAGCTGGACAGGGATGGAGAGGGATGGAGAGGGATGGGCAGAGCTGGACAGAGCTGCTGCCTCCTCTCCCACATGTCCTGAGTGGGGCACAGGGGTCGGGCACTGCTGGACTGTGTCTGTGAGGAGTGTGAGCCCCGGGGGCTGTGCCAGCCCGGCCAAGGAGGACAGCAAAGGTGGCACCAGCCTCTGTTTCACCTGGGCAGCTCGGAGCCAGGGCCTTGTTCCAGGTGCAGCGTTTGGGGGCAGGCTCGAGCTGGCAGCCAGGAGCAGCAAACAGCGTGTGCTGGGTGTCACCCACAGGGGGATCTGTGCCTTAGAGGGGCTCCTAAATGCCCCGCTAATTTAAACTTCTGCCCTGGATGTTGCAGGGGAGGCTGTGGGGGGCTTTGCTGGCTGGCACCAGGGGTGCGGAGACCCCTCCATTCCCCCTCCTGGAAAAGCCAAAACCCTCCAGAGGGGAGCTGGAGGCTTTCCTAATGGAATATTTTCCTGTTTAGAAAATGGGGACGTGACAAAAATAACGCTGTTCCCCTGCAAGGATAATTTTATCAAGGTCCCGGTGGGAAGCGGGCACGATGCCAGCCTCTGCCCTGCCAGCTCTGCACCGTGTCCCTGCGTGCCAGCCCGGCCCCTCTTGCTCCGTGGGGACACGGGGGATTCTGTGCCAACCCACCGTGGGTCAGGGAACTCCACGGGGTGGGGAAGGGAGCTGGGGGAAAGGAAAACCCAATTTAGGGGCAAATCCTGAGCTTTGCTTTGCTGTACAGGTGGCGTTGAAGGGATTTGGGCCAGCTGCTCTGCTGCAGGGTGGAGCAGGCCCTGAGCTCTGTGCTGGGCACAGCTGTCCCCTCCATGGCAGCACGGGCCAGGTCCCAGCTGTGCCCACAGCTGGCACTGGGCAGGGGCTGCACAGGGAGCCTGGGCTCCCAGACTTGCTGCCCTTTGGAGCCAGCTCCCCGGGTTACTGGAATTTAAACCTAAAGTAGGTCAGTGGCGTTTCGGTTCAAAGTTTTATTTGCTTTCAGAGCAGGTTTTCAGAACATGAATTGGAATTTTGTCAGGAATTCCTGAAATGCTTCTAAAGGAGATCGTGGTAATTAGCAAAGCCAGTGATTTAAATCATCTCTGCTGGAGTTAGGAGGTGGTTTGCTGGTCAGGTTTGAATTTAAAATGGGAAATGAAATGATTAAGTGGAGGAAAACCTCTTTTATTACTGATACCATTAATCTTGCAGCTGAGAGCGCTGTCAGAAAGTTACAACATGAGACATAATTTCTTACCCCTGACAAAACCCTCCCAAGTTTTCCTCTTCCCAAGCAGCTTCAGTGCTTCCAGCTCCATGTCCTGTGACTCTTCCAGGCTTTTCCCACGAAGGTTGCAGCACCTGGCAGGACTCAGGCTGTGCTGCCCATGATGGGAGGTCTCATCCCAGCTCGGGGAAATCGGGGGCTGGAGGGGGCTGGGAGTCCAGACTCTGCCCTCCCCTGTGCCAAGATCCTGCTCAGCATAAACAAATTGTCCCTCTGCCTGGTTTTTCCATTGTAAGGCAGCTGCTTGTGCAGCAAATGTGCTTTCAGGAATTGTGCTTCAGACATTTGTTAATCCTTCAATGTAAAATGTAACGGCAGCATTAAGTATTGTTCAGTTTTTTTATGCTTGAACTATAAAACCATCCTCAAGCAGCATCCCGGTCCTTAATGGGGGTTTTGCATTTCAAGGGATTACATGTTGTTTGTGCAGTGCTCTGTCCCTGATTTCCAGTTCCTTTGGCGTTTCTCTCAGCTCCAGAGAGAGAAGTTAAAAACGAACTGAGCAGGAACTCCTGGCTGGCTGAGGGTGTCACAGCCGCTGAACGCAGAGCTGCTGAGCCCGCACAGTGTCCTTGGAAAGGCTCCCAAGGGAATAAAGCACTCATGTGACTCTAATCTGAACAGAAGGTAATGTCAGCCTGTAGGAAGTAAAACAAAGCCACTCATGCAGGAGTCACATCCTTCCCCACCTGGGCTGCAACGCCTGAGTGTGTTCAGTGCTGAGTTCAGCCAGCTCTGAGTTCACCCTGGGACCTCCCTGCCACCCGGGACAGCCCTGGCCACGGCAGCCTGGGGCTGTTCCACCCTCTGAGTGCCACCAGGGCCCGGGGCCTTCAGGGGTCTCCTGTTCCAGTCGCTTTCCCTGAGCACCCACACGCTCACAGCTGATTTTTTCCTTTCCCGTTTTCGTTGGTTTGCAGTTGATGTTCTGTAAACGAGCCTTTTCCTCGGTTTTGTTCTTGTCTGAACTTGTGGAGTCTGGAATCGCAGGCGATGTTTTACCTTGCTCTGCCCAGTGTGGGTGTGTGGGAGCGCTTTACCCGCGCTGGGTTACTCTGGGGGGCTCTGCCGTGCGGGGCTCGCTCACCCCGGCGTGCAGAGCCCGTGTCGGGCCCGTTTCATCCCTCCCGTTCTCTTTGAGACGTTCCACGGTTTCCTGTCGCTCCCCGGATGCCGCCGGCCGGGGCGGGGGCCGGGGAGGAGGAATGCGGCGTTACCGCATTGCTGAGCCGGGCAGCGCGCCCAGGTGCGCCACACCTCACCGAGGAAGCCCAGCCCAGCTTCCACACTCCGTAGCCGCAGGGACAATATTTTCTTTTTCCAGCTCGGTGTGTACCCCTGCTCGGAGCTGCTGCTCCTCAGCTTGAGGTGCCTGTGTCCCTCAGGGGGGTGACACCAACAGGGCGCCAGGACCCCTGGAGTCACCTGCAGGGTCCTGCTGAGCCCCTCACAGGTGTGGGAGAGGAGGTGGCTTTGGGCGTATTTCACTGAAGTAAATAAAGTTTTTCTGAGGATGAAAAACTGTTTTAGCTGAAATCCAGCTGTGAGCAGTGTTGGGGTGGTGGTGGCTGCGCTCCAGCTGCCTTTGCTCAATGGTCCTCACTACAAACAGTTTTTTTAAAGTTTCTTACTTTGCAGCAGCAGTAAAATAACAATAAAGTTATGCTGCTGTTTCCATTTATGGTTTAAACGATGGAGCAGAGCTGCTGATAGCGGCACTGCCCTGTCAGCTGCTGCAAACCCTGCCCGGGAGGGTGGGCGAGCACTGCGGCGCCGAGCCCGGTGTGAGCCCAGCAGCGGCTCCGTGGAGCCGGTTCCAGGCCCCCGGCAGCCCCGGGTGGGTTAAACGAAGCCCAGCTGAGCTCTCCCGTGCCCTCCCCGTGCCTGGATGATCGCTGTGCCCGTCTGGGAGCTGTCATGAGCTGTGCGCTCACTGGGTGTGGATGTCTGGGGATCCTGAATCACTCCTTTATCATCGCTGCACCCACGGGCACCTTCTCCGCAGGTGAGGCAGCTGCGCGTTAAAAGCCCGCGAGGATCCGCCGGCGCTCAGAGGCTCTCGCGGCTGCCGGGGGGACGCGGGGACACTGCAGGGACACTGCAGGGACACTGCAGGGACCGCGGGGACAGCGCGGGGACACCGCGGGCACAGTCAGGTGAGGCTTCTGCTTGCTGCGGGTGTGTGCTGGCAGCGTTTCCTCCCCGGGCTGTCCCACGGGGCTCCTTTCCCTGCAGGAGACACTCACAGGAGGTTTTATGGATTTCTCCTTTTCCTGGGATGAGATTTGAAGGATCTCCCTGTAAAGTGAGAAGAAAGGAGGACCTGGAATGGGATTTTGACTGACAATTTCTGCTCCTTTTCACTCACACAGCAAACTCTTCCCCAGGAGTGGCAGAATGGAGCCTCGCTGCCAGCTGTGGCCTTGGGCAGTGTTCGTCCTGCTGGGTAAGGGAACCAGGGCTGCTTTGGGAACAGGGGACACCAACCTGGGCTGCTTTGGGAACAGGGGACACCACCTGGGCTGCTCTGGGAACAGGGGACACCACCAGGGCTCCTCTGGGAGCAGGGGACACCACCAGGGCTGCTTTGGGAACAGGGGACACCACCAGGGCTGCTTTGGGAACAGGGGACACCACCTGGGCTGCTTTGGGAACAGGGGACACCACCTGGGCTGCTCTGGGAACAGGGGACACCACCAGGGCTCCTCTGGGAGCAGGGGACACCACCTGGGCTGCTTTGGGAACAGGGGACACCACCTGGGCTGGTCAGTTCCACGGGCAAGGCATAGAGCATCCTTGTAGCCCACAGCCAGGCCAAGGAAGTGTTTTGGAAGTAACTCATAGTACAAGGCACTACGAGTTATTACAAAGTAAAGGTACCTCGGGGTGAAACACCCTTCTCTTTGCTGAGGAGGCTGTCCCAGCATGGCCTCGAGGCTGGACTGGTGCAGCACACAGCTCCTTGTTCTGGGGGCTGGCTGGTATCTGTGCCTCCCTGGCAGCAGCTCTGATCCCTGTTCCCCCTGTTCCAGCTGCCCCACGGCTCCTGGGAGCACAGAGAGCCTGTTCCCAGGGAGCCTGCTACCCTGTCCCCGGGGACCTGCTGCTGGGACGCGCCCCGCGCCTGCGAGCCTCCTCCACCTGCGGCCTCAACCAGCCCGAGACGTACTGCACACCCCACGGCCAGGTACAGCCCTGCATCCCACCCCCGAGGGAGGGGAATGCTCCATCCATCCATCCATCCATCCATCCATCCATCCATCCATCCATCCATCCATCCATCATCCATCCCTCCATCCATCCATCCATCCCTCCATCCACCCCATCCTCCCCCGGCAGGGTTGTGCCAGGCTGGAGGGGGCTCTGAGCGGGGCTGGTGCGAGTTGTCCCTGCCCCTGGCAGGGGATGGAATGGGATGAGCTTTGCTGTCCTTTCTGGCCCAAACCATTCCATGATCCTGGGATTGTCCCTCCCAGCCCTGCTGGGTCATGGCAGTGTCCCCTGGAGCCCCTCTCTGCCCCCCTGGTGATGAGGAGCTGGGCGGGAAGGCAGCGACAGGGCACAGGTAGCAAAGTTCTGCTGTGGAGCACTGTGGGCCAAACATCCCAAACCCTCCTGTCCCTGGACATTTCATTATAAGCTAAACTCATTTTACTTGTCATAAACGGGAACATTTCGTGTCTTTCACAAAGCCTTGGCAAAGCTGCTGAACTGAAGAGCTGTTTTCAATCACGGGCGGTGCAGGCAGGAGATCCTGCTGGGGGATAACGCTTCATCCAGCTGCGGATTCCCTGAGCTGCCACCGAGCCAGAGGGAGAGTTCAGGGATAAACCTGCCTGAGCACAGGGCTGAGAGCTGCAGAGGTGGTGTGTCCCTGGTGTGAGCACTTCCTGCAGCCTTTCTGTGGCTGCTGTTAACCCCTAGGTGCCTCGGGAGGAGCCCGAGGGTTCTGTGCCGGACAGGCAGGAAGGGGCTCCAAGGGATGCTCCAGAGGAGAGGAGCTGGCAGCCCTCCAGCGGGCAGTGCTTTGTGCACTGGAGCTCCAGTGACTCAGCCTTCTCCTGGGTTTAATTTCCCTGCAAACTGAGGGCCAAGCTGTGCCTGTGAGCGGATTTCTTGTGGAGTCAGTGGTGTTCTGGCTGGGCTGGAGAGGTTTCCACTGTCCCTGAGCTCAGGGAGGGGGCAGCTCCCGGCCCAGAGGGGCGTGGGCACGGAATCCTCCTGGATGCTGGGCTGGCTGCAGCATCTCTCCTCCCTCAGGTCCTTTTCCAGGCTGACAGTCACAGTCAGGCATTTCCTCCACCCCCGTTTTCTGGAGCTCTTCTGCTGCTCCCAGGGATCAGGATTTGTGCTCACCACACAAACAAACCCCTACTGCTTCCTGCAGCTTAATTAGTTTTTCCTTCCAAATTTCTGCTTATAGATGAGGAAAATTGCTCATAGATGTGCTTCTGAAATCTTCATTTCACAATGACTTCTGGCAGTGACTTTTATTTGAAAAGGGGGCATGGGGGCCTTGTGCTTGGGAAGGGAGTGTGGACAAAACCCTGATTAAGCTGCTCATCCTCAAAGCAGCTGGAATGGGCTGGTTCCCCCTTTGCCTGACCCTGGGAGCTCTTTCGGAGGGCATCACTGTGATCCTCGGCATCATTTGTAATCTCGGAAGTGGAGCCTGGGTACCTCTGCTGGCTGTGCTCCAGCTGGGGCAGGAATGACCTGCTGGGTGCAGGATTAGGGGGTGAGGGTGGCTGGAGGAAGGCAGGGAGCGAGGCTGCAGCGCGCTCTGCCAGGCTGCAGATCCCCAAACCACTCGGTTTTCCTGTCCCTCGTCCCTTGCCTTACAAGCACCAGGGTTAAAGGGGATGTGGAACAATGAACACTATGATGAGTTGGATTCTCCAGTTCCAGCTCTGGGAACGGGGTCTTTGCTCCCTTACGTTTTGCTCCTTTCTTTTATTGAAAAGAGAGATTCAGAGTTACTGAGAGCAAATCCCAGATTTCTGTTCTGCAGCTGTAATTGCTGTTGGAGTTTGATTATACCAACTCTTAACATGGGAGAAATCCCCACAGGTTCAGTATTTCCTAATTTTTCCCTCCATTCCTCTACTTCCCTAATTTAAGCAAAACTGAACTCGATTTCCCTATTTCCATCCTATAAAAAGCAAGCATGTTTAATTTATAGACTCCTAGGACTCTTTTTTGGTTGCAAGCCTTGCCCTTGTTCGGTTGCCAAAGAGGTACAAATCTGGCGGGGGTTTTGCAGCCTCAGCAGAGGGCACGGGACGAGGGGTTGCTGTCACTGCCGCGGTGCCCAGGGCTGCCAGCGCTGCCCGCCCGCTCCCCGCTGGCCCCAGGGCTCTCTTTTGCAACTCTGGTGGTCACTCATCAACTTCAGCCTCTGCTCCATTGTCTGCCGCGGCAGCAGATCCCTCTAACCTTTATACTTTGCACTGCTGATTGCCCCACGCCTGGCGGGGGCTCAGCCCGTGGAACCTGAGCAGGACACTCGGCATTGGCGTTTACAGCCCCGGCACCGAGCAGAGCTGAGCAGGGCACAGAGCAGAGGAGGGCACTGAGCAGAGCAGAGCTGAGCACTGAGCAGAGCAGAGCACTGAGCAGAGCAGAGCACAGAGCAGAGCAGGGCACTGAGCTGAGCAGAGCACNCAGAGCAGGGTGCAGAGCAGGGCACTGAGCTGAGCACTGAGCAGAGCACTGAGCAGAGCTGAGCAGTGAGCAGAGCAGAGCACTGAGCAGAGCTGAGCAGTGAGCAGAGCAGAGCACTGAGCAGAGCTGAGCACTGAGCAGAGCAGGGCACAGAGCAGAGGAGGGCACTGAGCAGAGGAGGGCACCGAGCAGAGCACTGAGCAGAGCTGAGCACTGAGCAGAGCAGAGTGCAGAGCAGAGCACTGAGCAAAGCAGGGCACTGAGCAGAGCAGGGCACTGAGCTGAGCAGAGCTGAGCACTGAGCAGAGCAGAGCAGAGCACTGAGCAAAGCAGGGCACTGAGCAGAGCAGAGCACTGAGCAGAGCAGGGCTGGCAGTGGAGCCTGGGGAGGGAACTGAAAACCAAACGGGAGAACAAGCAAGGCTGGGTTTGGAGCCTGGGAGGTGCTGAGGAAAGGCTGAGATGGACTGAGGTGTGAGTCAGGCCTCAGTTTACACTTCTCTTCCTTTAGCTGTAGATTATAATATATGTAAATACGTATGTTACATATGTAAAAAGGAGGAGCTTTCATGTAAATATGAATGTGTGCTCAGCGCTGAGGAGCAGGGAGCAGCTCCCCTGGTACTTCCAGCCCAGGGGAGGCACAGAGGGGCTTCCACAGACACCCTGAGCATCCCTGGGGCCCTTGTGCCAGAGAGCAGGAGAGGAGGCAGGATAGGAGCAGAGCTGTGTCCCTGTGACACGGAACCATCCACAGTGGGGCTGAGAGGAGAGGTTCCAGAGGATCCTGCTCCCTGTGAGAGCTGGGGAGGGAATGTGAGCTCCTGGACAGCCCAGGGGTCTCTCCTGCTGATGGATGCTGGCAGCTGCCGGGCAGGGCTGCTCTGCAGCATCTCTGGAGCTCAGCACCGACTCCTCTTTGCCAGCTTCCGAAAATACAGGCCAGCGTCTGCCAGGAGGGAAGTGCCAGACAGATCTGGAGCCGTGCTGGTGCTGGCTGGTGCTTACATCTGCAGGGCCACCTGCCCGAGTCGCTCAGGGGGCTCGGAGTCACCCCAGCAGGGAAAGCTGTGCCTCCCAGCTCCCTTTCCTTCCACACCCGCAGCAAGCTTTTTACAGGAACGGTGCATCCACACAATGACAAAATAGCTGTGGTAGGATGGGACCAAAGCATGGCTTCTCCTTTGGGTTTTTCTTTGTCAGGTTTGCACTGGATAATTTGTGTTGCTGACGGGTTGGAGGTAATGCAGCAGCCACAGGTGCTTATCTCACTCAGGCATTCAGGCACGCCCTGCTCTTTGCTGCGGGGATGTGCCCCTGCCTGCCCAAGAAAAAGCCGATTTCCCATTATTTTTCCCTCCTTTCTCTGTATCTCATTCTCACGGCTGCAGACTGACACATGCTGGGAGACATCTCGTCACTGGACCGTGTGGGGTGTGGGATAAGCTGAAGCAGTTTGGGGTTTGCAGCCTGTCAAATCATCCTGGCAGATTTTAGATGAAGTTTTGCTGATGTGAGAACAGATGGGGTGAGGAAAACAGCACCCACGTGCTTGCTTCTAAGCAAGGGAAAGGAACTTGACTTCCTTAAACCTCATCCCTGGGATGTTTGTCCAACTCGTGTCTTTGCCCCATCCCTGCTGCCCCCTCTGAATCTGGGGTAAAACCAAGCTGGGGGGCAGAGCCCTCTCTCTGTGTCAGACTTATGGTGTCTGTCCTCCCCATTGTTTAATAACCCCAAGTCTCTGTGCATGTATAAATTCCCGCTGCTGTGCAGACTGTTCCCAGATAAAATTGGAATGGTAATTGCTGTCCCTATGGAATATTGGTTGTGCAAGGGCTGCCTGGTGGAGGCTGGGTGCCAGGAGCCTGGCTGGCACTCTGCTCTCTGCCCGCCACGAGCCGGGTCAGCCGCGGGACCCCCGAGGTCCCCGCAGCTCTGGGAGGTCTCTGTTCCGCGGCTGCACAGCCCAGCTTCGCTCTCTGCCCATGAACAAGAGCAGTTTATTTTGGGCTGTGCTGCTGTGCCAGGAGGTTTCTATTTCAAGGGCTCTCTGCTCATGTTAAAATGGCAGCAGGAGCTCCCGAAATAACTTTGGTCAGGGGCCACCAGGTAAAAATGGTGTGAGCTTTGCTGCCCTGCATGAGCAGAGAGGCTGCTCAGGAGCTGGGTCACGAGGTCAGGGCACGAGGAGAGCGGCACAAACCCGCACCACTGCCACGCTCGGGAATTTTCAGGTTGCTCTTTGTGGACTTCTCCCCCCTTCCATTTATTTCTGAGACATGACTCTATTTACTCTGAGCACAGCAATTTTCCCTCTCACACAACTGTGTTGTGAATTATCTTTCCAAAGTCTGGAATGAATTTCCCTTCATCCCAGAGCCGCCGTAACCCATATGTTGTGTGGCTCTGGAGTAGCTTGGAGGCACAGAGGGTGAGAAGTGATTTCCTCGCAGACCCACAACCCCTTTTGCCTTCCTCAGATGCCCGGCCAGCCCCCAGCCCCTCAGCCTGGCAGGGAGGGCAGGACGTGCAGAGCCCTGGGCTGGGTGACCCAGAGTAGACCCCAAAGTCCTCCCTGCCATTTATCACGTAGTGCTGCAGCCCTGTGAGCTCCTGGCCCGGCTCCCAGGGATCCACTCAGCCTGGTTCAAAAATATCAGTGGGAAAGGGCTGGAAAAAGGTACGTGCTGGTAAATGTCTCCTCATTTTGGGCTGTCATTTTTGGTAATTCCCTCTGTCCCGAGGAACTTTGAGACACATAGTCACAGTTGGTAAGAGCAAATCCTGCTCTTGTGCAATACAGGGGTTTCACAATTTACTCTGAGGACGTGAAATGAGTTTGGCTTCCAGTGTTAATTTTAGTCTTAATTAAAAAAACTGAGGAAAAAAAAAAAAAAAGGAGGAGCTTTTTACACCCAGCACAGCCCTGGGCTGCCTGGGAAGGGTTTGTCTCGCACAGCTGAAGCTGCATTTTGATTTAGCACCACGTTTGCAGTGGGGCTGCAGCTGCAGTGTGTGCAGTCCCTGGCTGTGTGAATGATCTCATAAGTATTCACGAGTCACTCCTAAGGAATAATTTAGCCGAGATTAACCTTTCCCCTTGCAGAAAACCTTCCTTTCTCCTTTGCTAAGCACAGTCAGAACTGGTGGGAAGTTTAATCACTGTTGGCAATTGTTCAGTAGATTATTTCTGTGGATAATTCCTGCAGCTCCCTGACAACTTGCTGCTCGTGGCCATTATCTGAAATGAGTTGTGCCTAGTCCTGATTAAATTATTTGTGATTCTCACTGGTAGAGCCAGGGAAATTGCATGATTATATATTTTCAGTGCTATGTTTGCTTACTTTGTGATACTGTTATAAATATTGTCGTTTGCCAACTCCTGTGCTGTGGTATTTATAGACAGAACATAAAGATTGTGGAGAAATGGAAACATGGCTTACAAGTGAGGATCTCCCAGCTGGGGAAGGGTTCCCAGACCTGGGACAGAGCAGACTTAGGGCTGGGCTGTGTTAGGAATGAAACCACAGATTAATTTTTGTAAAGCACAAATGAATTTTTAAAGGGGAAAGCAGAAATTGTGCTGTCACCGTGGCCCAGTGGCTGCCACCTCCTGCTGCCCTCCCGAGCACAGTCCTTCCCTTCCCTGGCCCTGTGGAGGGCCCCACGCAGGGTTTGGGCTGGGTTTGGCTGCTCCTTTAGTGGAAGGTTTTAGCAGGGGGTGGCTGTGGAGTGCTGCCTGTCACTTGTCACCCTGTGTCCCTGCTGTCACTGAAAGCTGATCCCCCGGGGTCCCAGCACGCCCGTGCCTCGTGGCACCTGAAGCCACTGCAGCCCTGCAGAGGGTGTCTCACTGCCTCCCCTGTGCCAGCTGTGCCCCTGCCAGACACAGTCCCCTCCTGTCCCCCACACCCGCTCTGCAGCCGGGGTGACCTTCCTGAGCCTCAGGGCCGGCTCCTGCCATCTTTGGCAGGCTCTGCTCGATCCTCCCTAATCCCTGAGGCTCTGGTTCGTGTCACAGTGACAGACGTGTCCCACTGCTCCATTTGGGAGCTGCTCTGCTGCTCAGGCCACTGACAGCTCTGAGTCCCAGGAGGTTTGGGGTGGAGGGGATGATGCAGTCCCAGTGCCCTGGCGTGGGACCCCTTCCACTGTCCCAGGCTGCTCCAAGCCCCATCTCCTAATTCCCCATGTCCTAACTGCCCATCTTCTAATTCCTTATCTCCTAATTGCCCATCTCCTAATTCCCCATGTCCTAACTTCCCATCTCCTAATTCCCCATGTCCTAAATGCCCATCTTCTAATTCCCCATGTCCTAAATGCCCATCTCCTAATTCCTCATCTCCTAATTCCCCTTCCCCCGGGCTCTGCCCTTCCCCACCTTGCCCTCACCTGGGTGTCTCAGTCCCAGTTTCCTGGTGGTCCTGGCCCAACCTGTTCGCCCACCCCGTGCCTGCCTCTCTCCTTGGCCGCTGCCCAGCCCTTCCCGCTCCCGGCTCTTGCTCAATCTCTGCGCTCTGCTCTCTGCCCGTTTCTGCGCCGGCAGGAGCCCCTCGGCGGTGGCCGCTGGTGGCTGCAGGCGGCGTTGCCTGGTTAGTGACAATTTGGGTTTTGTTTGCTCCCGGGGGACAGTTTTCTCCTGTCTCCTTATTCCCCGTGCTAAATCTCTGTTTACTCCTTGGGTTACTTGCTCAAGTGAAGGGCTGAACTTTGAGCCACTCGACTTCCACCCCCTGGCTTCTCACCCACTGCTTGCTGCTGCTCTGCTCCCAGGGGAGCCTGGGGGCCCTTGGATAGGAGAGAAGGGCGCTTGTGTTCACCAGACAGGCCCTGAGCTGTGTGGAAAGGGCAAACCAGTCCTGAAAAGCTGCACAGGGCTTTCTGTCAAGTGTTTGCCTTGTGGAAACCAGGGGGCTTGCTTAAAAAACCACAATTCTGATGGTTCGCCAAAATCTGTCTTAGGCAAACGTGGCTTGGGTTTAGATTTTAGTCCATAAAACCTCGAGTTGTGGTTTTTCACAAGGTCTGGAGGGGAGCACTTGAGGCCTGTGTGTTGGTTGGTGATCGTGGTCCTTCAGCTCTCTCTCAAGCAGCTGGGCTGATCTCTTGGTCCCTAATGAATCCACCGTGCGTTTCCTCCTGCTCCCTGCGGGATGCTGGGGTGCTCAGTCCCGCTGTCCTTCCTTCCGCAGTGGAGCATGAAGTGCTGCAGGTGTGACTCGAGGCTGCCCCACAGCTACAACGGGCACCGTGTGGACAACGTGCTGTCCTCGGCCGGCCGCGCGCGCTGGTGGCAGTCCCAGAACGGTGAGGGCCACCGGGGACACCGGGGACACAAACTGCGACCGAGAACCCACCCTGGGGGAGGAGGGAATGGTGCTGAGTTCCGTGAATGGCTGGCCTGGCTGGTCACTGTCCCCATGTCCCCGGCGTGTCCCTGTGACCGTGTCTCTCTGTGGCCGCAGGTGTCGAGCGCGTGTCTCTGCAGCTGGACCTGGAGCAGATGTTCCAGCTGGACAGCGTTGTGCTGCACTTCAGGGTGGGTGTCTGTGGGCAGCTCCTCTGCTCGTGAGGTGCCACACCATGGTGTCACCCTGTGCTGTCACCCTGTGGTGTCACCCCGCGGTGCCAGCTGCGGTGCCAGCCCACGTGTCTGTCCCTGCCCGCAGTCGCCGCCCGCAGCGATGCTGATCGAGCGCTCGGTGGACGCCGGCAGGACGTGGCAGGTGCTGCAGTACCTGGCTTCCGACTGCGCCGCCACCTTCCCCCACGTGCCCCGCGGCTCCCCCGAGGGCTGGCAGGACCCCCGGTGCCAGTCCCTGCAGGGACACCCCATGCATGGGAGCATGGTACGGACTGCGGGTTTGTGACAGGGACCCCCCGTTGTGGCCTTGGGGAGGGGTGGGGGCCTGGGAACCTTGTGCACCCAGTGAGGGGTGTGGCCCATGGCACCCAGCACTGCAGATTCCCAGTCCTTGGGAAGATTCCTGCTCCTCTGGCAGGAATCTTTGCTGCTCTGTGACGGGCGAGGTGTTGTGCTGGATTTCCCATAAAATCCTCTGCAGCTCTAAAGGCTGTGCCTGTGTTTAGTGATGTTGTGCAGAGGCAGGTCCAGAGCACACAGTGCCCAGAGCAGAGAGCAACTGCAGTTTCCTGCTTTTTAACCTGTTTTCTTCCCCCTAAGGTGAAAGTCAGCGTCCGAGACCTGGGGTCTACAATCAGCTCCTCTTACAGCCAAATCATCGGGAGTAAGTGCTGGGTCTCCTCCAGAGCTGAGGAGGGAGAGGGGAATGAGGCTCCTGGTGGCTGTCCCTTCAGGGACGGGCAGTGCCGAGCTGGGGTAACCCCTGGG
This sequence comes from Bombycilla garrulus, assembly GCA_013400315.1. Lineage (NCBI taxonomy): Eukaryota > Metazoa > Chordata > Aves > Passeriformes > Bombycillidae > Bombycilla > Bombycilla garrulus. The sequence goes on from VXBU01001733.1 coordinate 198,524, forward strand.
GGACCCTGGGCCGCACATCCGGGCTGTCAAGGAGCAGCATTTGCTCTTTGCTGCTGGCTCAGCTGCTGCTCTTTGTGCCAATTCCTCCTTCCCTTGCTCCAAGCTCTCCCCACCAAGTGCACGGAGCTTCTGCTGGGCACCTGCTGCCCCTCACGCCCGTCCCCTGTCCCCAACAGAGCTGGGGCCCTTCACCAACCTGCGCATCAACTTCACGGAGCTGCCCCACATCCCACGCCAGGGCTACCACTCACCCAGCACCTTCTATGCTGTGACGGAGATGCAGGTGCTGGGGAGCTGCTTCTGCCACGGCCACGCCGAGCACTGTGTCCCTGCAGGGGACCAGCACAGCACGGTGAGCTGGGGCTGCCAGGGCCTGGCACAGCACCGGGATGGCTCCACTGCCGGCCTGAGGTGCTCCTCGGGACACCTTGGCCGCAGGCAGGGGCTGGGGGAGGCTCTTGGCGGGTGTGAAGCCCGTGGTCACTCGCTGTCCGTGCAGGTCCCCGGTCACTGCGCGTGCCAGCACCACACGGCTGGGCCGCACTGCGAGCGCTGCGCCGCCCTGTTCAACGCCCGGCCCTGGGCCCCCGCCGAGGACAGCGACCCCCACGAGTGCCAGCGTACGGCCAGTGCCTCCCCTGCCCCAAATCCTGCCGGCCCGAGACCCTCCCCGGGACTCGGTGGGGCTGGGTGGGACGCGGTGCCTCAGCACCTTTGCCTCTCACAGCTGCGGCAGTGCCCGGCCCCTGGTGCCACTGCGGGGCTGTCACCGTGTGTCACTGTGTCACACGGGAGCCTTGGGCACCCTCTAGTGCCGCTGCTGCTGCTGCCAGAGGGGTTTGTCCGGTGCCAGCCCCAGCTGAGCCGTTTTCTGGGAATTCTTAGGCTGCGACTGCAATGGTCACTCGTCCTCGTGCCACTTTGACCCCGAGCTGTACCAGGCCAGCGGTGGGGCCAGCGGGGGCGTGTGTGACAACTGCCAGCACAACACCGAGGGCAACAGCTGCGAGCGCTGCAAAACCAACTACTTCCGCAGCCCGCAGCGGGAGCTGAGCCACCCCGAGGCCTGTCTGCGTGAGTGACACCCCAAACCCCCGTCCCCGTCCCCAGGACCTGCTCCCTCAGCTGGGACCCTTCTGCCCGTTTGCAGCCTGTGAGTGTGACCCGGATGGCACCGTGCCCGGCTCTGCCTGCGACCCGGGGACAGGGCGCTGTGTCTGCAAGGAGAACGTTCAGGGGGACCGCTGCCACCTCTGCAAATCGGGCTTTACCCAGCTGGCCGGTGCCAACCCCGCTGGGTGCCGCAGTGAGTACCCCCGGGACACCCCCTGTCCCCAGGGTGGTCCCTCCAAAAGGGACCCAGGTCCTGCCCAGCTTTGGTTTGGGGTTTCAACCAAGGGCCTGTTTTGTAGAGGTTTCTAAAAGCTCCCTGTTCAGCCTGGGGGTGGTTTTAGGTGTAAGTTCAGCAAAACGCACAGGGCAGTGGGGTTTGGGGGTGCAGTGTGTCCTGAGTGCCTCAGGGCCCAGGAGGAGCAGCTGTGGCTCAGGGCACGGCTGTGTCCCCCTGGGCTGGGGGCTGCAGGGCCCCAATTCCTGCTGCAGCATTTGTGGGGGGCTGTGAGAGCAAGGGGCGGATCTCCTGAGCTCAGGTGGGAAGGGAGAGAGGGACAGCCCCACTCTGGGTGCTGCGGGCTGCTCTGCGCTGCTCCTGCCACAGCCAGCCCCTCCCTGTTGCAGGATGCGCCTGCAACGCCCTGGGCACGCGGCAGGACACGGTGCCCTGTGACGGTGACACCGGGAGCTGCTTCTGCCTGCCCAATGTGGTGGGCAGCGACTGCGGGCAGTGCGCGGCCGGGCACTGGGGGCTGGCCAGCGGGCAGGGCTGCCGGCCCTGTGCCTGCCACCCCCGCGGCTCCCACAGCCCCCACTGCAACCAGGTACCCCCGGGCAGCCCCAGGGCGGCTCCTCTTCCTGCGGCAGCCTTGCCTTTCGTTCCTTTCCTTTCCGTTTCCCTGTGCTCTGCTCTGTCCTTTCATTGCTGCTGTGAGGGGCTCTCGGGGGTTGAGCTGCACAGAGCAGGGTGCCACGGCCGTGGCTCTGTGTCCCCTCACTGGGGACCTGTCCGAGCATCAAACCCACCTGCGGGGTGGCTCCTTTGCCCTGTCCCATCATAGGAACCTTCACAAAAATGCCGTGTGCTCCCCAGTGCATCCCACTCCTCTCTTCCTTCTCCTAATTTTTAGAAAATACCACAACACACTATTCAGGAAAGCGAAAGAAGGTGGTAATTATTGAGGCAAGATTAAGTCACTTTAACAAGCTCGATATTTATCAAGGAAGTCCTAATAAGACATCTTCATACAGGCGAGGGAATTTAATTATGCTCATTTGTCAATGAAAAGCATGTGTGCCACTTCAGGCTTGAGAGGCAACTGGGAAAATTAAAGTTAAATGTAAAAAACCCCAAACCGTGACAAATTCTAAGAGCCTAAGATAGGCTCCAAACAAGCTCAGCGTGGGGAGGAGACCTGAGACGGCAAAGCAGCTGCTCGTGGGCGATTGCTTTGTTTTTGAAACAAGGCTGCACACCCTCCTGGTGGTGCCGGAGCTGCTTGCAGCCTGTTTGCGTCCTGTGCCTGAGCTGCAGCCTGGCACGGGCACCTCGGGCATGCCCTGGGCACAGCCTGAGAGGAGGAAACGGTCCGTGTGCTGGTTTTGGTGGTCAGGAGCAGCTGGGGGAGAGCTCTGCCAGGACAGTGCCCAGCACTGGGTGTCCCTGACGTATTCCCCCCTCAGTTCACAGGACAGTGCCCGTGCAGGGACGGCTTCACAGGACAGACGTGCTCGGCCGCGGCGCAGCAGCAGTGCCCACCCAGGCACTACAGAGATGCCCAGGGAGGGTGCACAGGTACTGCTTTGGCTGGGTGTTCCCTGGGTGGGATCACGGCTTAGCTGGGAAAAGGAGCAGCTGGCGTGTGTCCTGACATGTCTGCTGTTTGGCAAGAGAGGTTTCCTCCCTGGAACAGCCTCCCAGTTCATCTCCAGTACCCACCGGTGCCCTCCCAGCAGCCTTGGGCGAGTCCCGGGCCCTCCTGGGCTGGCCCTGTAGGGTCAGGGGCTGTGCCAGCTCTTCTGGGGGCTCTTCCCGTTCCTCTGCCTGTGCCACCTTTGTCCCGGGGCTGGCGGGAGGGGATGGGACCTCATTCACTGTAATTAAGGGGCTGATTTTATACAAAGTTATTCTGCACCATTTTCTCTCTCCCTCCCCCTGTCGTGTCCCAGAGTGTGACTGCGACTTCCAGGGCACGGAGGAGCCGGGCTGTGACAAGGCCACGGGCCGGTGCCTGTGCCGCGCTGGTGTCACCGGGCCCCGCTGTGACCAGTGCCAGCAGGGCCACTGCGGCTCCTACCCCGGCTGCCAGCTGTGCCACCCCTGCTTCCACACCTACGACAGGGACACGGAGCGGCTGCGCCAGCGACAGGCAGGGCTGGCCAACGCCACAGCGCGGCTGCCCGCGGGCACGGGGGGCTCCCAGCTCGGCCCCCGCCTCTCACAGGCACAGCGGAACCTGCAGCAGGCCCAGGGCGTCCTCGGCCACCCCCCTGGCACACAGCAGGGCCTGGCCCAGGCGGCCAGCGCGCTCACTGCCATCAGGTGAGGGCTGGGTGCTGCCCTTGGGGTGTCTCTGATCCCCGAGGAGCTGCTGGGGTTCTCTGTGAGCTGCGTGCACGTGCAGCTGCGTGGTGGCACTCCCAGGGCACATCCAGCATGTGGAGGGGCTGCAGCCCAGCTCCTCTCTCTGCAAACTGCTGAGGCCCTGGCGTGTCCTCGGCTGTCTCTGGCTCAGAAGTGCCCCTTTGCCAGGTGCTGGCAGTGCCCCAGCACAGATGCCCCTCTCGGCCCTGCTCTTTGTCTGCAGGTGCTTTGCTCTCTACCTAATTCACGTTTTATTCTTTTTCTCTCCCAGGGAGCAGGTCCGAGGCATAAATCCCGACCTCCATTTCCTGGATGACACTTCCTCTCTGTCGAGGGAGCTCGCAGCCCTCAACAGCAGCTTGTTTGTCACCAGCTCCCAGTACGAGAGCAAGAAGAGCCAGTTTGAAACCAGCCGCAGCACGGACCTGTCAGGTACAGCTCTGCAGCTGCAACATCTCTTCATTTGCAGTCATTAATTTACCTCAGCCCATCCACCCTCCTTCCAGCCTGTGGGAGGGGAATGATGGGGCTGCTCGGGAGCTGGGGAAAGGCTCTGAAATGTGTCCTGCCCTGCCCAAGCCCAGGATCAGCGTGTGTGCCTTGGCTGGCTTCAGTTTGGTTTCAGCCTTTTAACCCCAGCCCTGAGTTCAGTCCTTCAGGAGACCTTGAGCTCACTGAGGGAATGGCTGAAAGGAGTTTTTGGTGATGGCTTGGTGACTAATCCCTGGCTGCAGCCTCTCCTGTGCACCGCGGGGCAGAGGCAGTGCCTCCCCGAGGGGCCGTGCTGCATTTGTGAGTCATTTGTGCCATTCGTGGCCTTTATTCCCACAGGAGCCTTCCAGACCATCCGCTCTGCCTACCAGAGCTCCAGCAGCGCCAGCAGCCTGGCTGCCGGTGCCCCGGGGCTGCTGGCCCAGGCCAGGGAGAGCCGCCGGAGCGCCGCGGGGCTGCAGGGGGACCTGGCTGGGGACACGGCCAAGCTGCTGGCCCTGAGGGGCGAGCTGGCCTCAGCCCCCGACCTCACCCCCGTCATCAACCAGGTGAGGATGCAAAGCGGCTTCTTAACTTCCCCACAGGGTGTGTCTGCTTTTTGGGGGGTCCCGTGGGGCTCAGGAGGCAGGAGTCCCATCCTGCAGCCACATCTCTCCTCAGGCATGGCAGGACAAAGTCTCTGTCCAGACAGACCCAGCGGGAGAACTGGCTGAGCATCCCCTGCCCCGGCATCACAGATCCCAAAGCGCTGCCCTGCACCCCTCCCAGCCGTGTGCTTTTCCCTCCGGGGCCTCTCTCCTGTCACTTCTTGTATCTCCAAGACCCACTTAATTTCTGGATGAGGTTTCTCTTATTTCTCCTTCACTGCTTTGTTATTGCCATGGAGATCCATTTCGGTGTCGGTTGCTGTGGAGACCACCAGCCTCCCCTCTCTGCTGCCGGGGGCACCAGCACGTTCTGAGGCGCCAGCCCGGCCTGGCTGTGCACGTGCCCTGCTGCAGCGTGGGTTTGGGGCTCGCTCTGCCGCATGCCAGAGGTGGAACTGCTGCTGCTCTCCAGGGGCTTCCCGTGCAGTTCTCCCCCACAGCAAACAAGGCAGGGGGGTTGTTCTGCAGAGCTCTTTGCTCCACACAGTTGTGCTGGGGCTTGGCTCCCGCTTTGCTCCTGTTTCTGCCGCAGCACGGGCTCAGCGGTTCGTAGCTCCCTGGGCAGGGTCTGCCATCCCCGTGGGGCCGTGCTTGGCTCCCCGCGGGCACTGAGGTGTGTCCAGCCGGTCAGTGCCCCACTCTGCTGTTCTCTCCCTGCCCAGGTGTGTGGAGGGGCCCGAGTGGAGCCCTGCACTCCTGCCCGCTGCCAGGGGCTGCTGTGCCCTCGGGACAACAGCTCTGTCTGTGGGGCTGGCCGGCCCTGCCACGGCCTGTTTCCGCTGGCCAGAGGGGCCCTGGCTGCGGCCGGGCAAGCGGCCAAGGAGTTCAGCAGCCTGAGCGCCCGGCTCCAGGACACGGCACAGCTGGTGAGTGTGGGCACTGCCCGTCCCCCGCTCACACCTCTGCTCACCACAGCAGAGAGCGAGGAACACCCACCTCAAACCCTGTGTGAGGCTTGGTCCCTTGGGCAGCTTCAGAAATGGGGGAATTTCGGAGTGGGAGGCTCCCTGCTGTGTGTGTGGGTCCTGCCTCCCCAGCTGTGAGTGGCGCTGGATGCACTGCAAGGAGGCCTCTCTCCCTCCTGGGTTGGGATCAGTATGGCTGAAGGGCTGGGAATATGGAAAACTCTCAGATTCTGCAGGTTTGATGCATTTGATATAATCAGAGAGAGTTCATGTGTTAGGGCTCTTGCAGCTTCTTGCTGTGCCTTGCAAAGAGAAAGTGAGGTTTCAAAGTAATTCAAAGCCCATTTCAAAGGTGTTTTTAAAAGTTAAATTGTGCTGTCCCGCTTTGAGAGCTTCCTTTGCAGATCTGACCCTCAGCATTTAACATTCACAGTCCTTTAAAGCTCTGGCACAGTGAGAACAGGGCTCAGCATCGTGCTGGGCCCGGGTCAGAGCTGAGGCACCATCAGGCTGTTCCTGTGCCTGGCCCGGGTCAGAGCTGAGGCACCATCAGGCCGTTGCTGTGCCTGGCCCGGGTCAGAGCTGAGCCCCACAGGCTGTTCCTGTGTGCAGATCCAGACGACAGAGCTGTCGGCGAGTCAGATCCAGAGCAGCACGCGGCGGCTGGCGGAGCAGCTGGGGGCGAGCAGGACGCAGATCCAGCGGGACGTGCGGCGCGTGCAGCAGCTCCTGCAGCGCCTGCGGAGCTTCCTGGCAGGTACCTGTGGCCCTGCAGGCCGGGCTGCAGCTGCTCTGTGCGTGGACACGGCGGTGTTTGCAGGGAGCGGGGAATCCTTGAGCTTGGAAAAGACCTCTGAGGTCACCGAGTCCGAGCTGTGCCCGAGCCCAGCCCTGTCACCAGCCCAGAGCGCTGAGTGCTGCGTTCAGGTGTTCCCTGGGCGCTGCAGGGATGGGGATTTGCAGCCAGCAGTGACCTGATGCAGAGAGGTTTTCTGGCCACGCTCACTGATGCAGACAGACAGATGGATGACCCTTCTCTGGAGCAGGCTGTTAATCAGATGAGAATTCCTTGTTGTCCTACAAACCGATGGGATCACTTATTGTTCACAGACAGATTGTAATAACATAATGAGCCTCCTGAGCATTAGCTGAATAAGAAAATCAGGTCATTTGGTGCTGCCCGGTGTTAATGATGAGTGAAGATATTTCTGAGCTAATCGCTGGGCTAATGTCCCTTGGGCTCTGCCTGCTTCTGATTTATTAACTTTTATTTGTGAAATGAAAAAAGGCTTGTCTTGAAACACCCCCTCATCTGCTCAGTGAGGGCTGTGTGACTGCTCTGAGCTCAGCCATGGTGATATCATTGCCAAATTCAAGGTATCATTTCAGCTGTTTCCTGAAAGTTTTGCTGGTGTGAATGAGAAGTGTGTGGAATTGAAGGAGATGAATTCAGAAGGGATCCTAGCAGCTGTCTGGAATGAGGAGACGTGTGAGATGTGCATGGGTGTCTGCCCTCCTCCTCCCTTGCGTTTGCACTCCCACCTTGCCTGATGGTGTCTGTCTGTGTCTCTGCAGACAAGGACACGGATCCTGCCTCCATCCAGGAGATCAGTGAGTCAGTTCTGTCCCTGCGCCTCCCCACGGACGCTGCTGCCGTCCGGAGGAGAATGGCCGAGATCCAGAGGCTGGCGACGGAGCTGCAGTGCCCCGAGGACATCCTCGCCCAGACGGCCGAGGACATGGCCAGGGCCAAGAGGCTGCAGCAGGAGGCAGAACAGGCCAGGTCGGTGGGGGTTCAAGGCCACTGTCAGCTGAGGGTCCCTTGGCTGGGGCGGAACTGCTGGTTCTCAGCTGGGTTCAAATCTTGCTCAGCCCGAGCTGTCCTGACTTGCGCAATCTGAAGTTTTAGGCCAGGATCTTCTGTGTCCATCCAGTGGCTAAAAGAATGAGTCTGCAATCTCCAGACACCTCCCTGGGGCCCCGGTGCAAATAAATCTCCCAAGCATAGATCCTGTTATAGATACCAGGACAAGAAGGGCTTATGGAAAGCAGTGGAGGCTTTTCTCTTATCTCGAGTGCCTGTGCTGGGAGATGACAGCGTTGCCCTGGTATTAGTTGATATTGGTGACCTACATCCTAATTGCACAAGAGAGCACGGGGAGAGTCAATGGGCTATTTGTTTTCTGGGTGAAAGTTGGGACGATTATTCCATGGTCCCTTAAAATTTAATTACAGGGTGTCCTTGCCAATTTGGAGCATCTGCTTTGTCACAAGTTGACTTGCAGCAATACCCCAGTGAGAAGGGCAGCAGGATAAATCTGTAAACTCCTTGGCGGTGTCTGACACCTGCTTAACCTGCTGGAAGTGATGAGACAGGGGAGCCTGGCTTTTTCCAGAGCTGTCACCCGGCCTGAGCAGTCCCACTGGGAGCAGAAAACTGTTCATTGGAACTGCTTCCCTGCTTATTGCTTTCTCTCTGATGCCTCGTCATGCACCATGAAATAAACGTTTCTGACTAGTTTGAAGGAACGGGTTTCTCCCCCCTTCTTAGTTTGTCTCCTGTGCTTGATGCTGTGAAGTGGAACTGATGTTCCTCTCACAAGGAAACCTGCTGGAGTCCAGATGTGCGGGTTTTGGGGGTGGGAGATTGCAGCTTTCCCAGCAGCAATCCTCTCCTGCTTCCCAGGCTCCCTGATTTTACCTCGGGGGCCTCGACTTCCAGTCCGTGCCGTGATCCACACTCACTCCTGGCCGCTTCCCACCCTTCCCCAGGAACCGGGCGAACGCCGCGGAGGGCAGCGTGGAAGAGGTGCTGGGGAGCCTGCAGCGAGCCAACACGGGGCTGCTGGAGGCACAGGGGGCCCTCAGGGGCTCGGGCTCCTCGCTGCGCTTCATCCGGGAGCGCGTGGAGGAGGTGAGCCGTGCGGGATGTCCCCCTGTCCCCTGTCTGTGCCCTGGCCAGCAGAGCGGGTCCCTGCACAGCGAGGGGTTCGCACGTGGCTCCTCTCCTGACGGGATCCCTCTGCCGCAGATCGGGGATGTCCTGGGGCCGGCCGAGCAGCACCTGGCGGCCGTGGGGGCCGGGCTGGCCGGGCTGGCCGGGCGCCTCTCGCAGCTGCAGCGTGGCGCTGCCCAGAACCGCCAGCGGGCCGGGGACATGCAGGACACAGCGGGGACAGCAGCACAGCGGGCCAGCGGGGCCCAGCAGGTAACGGGGGTGGGCACAGACAGTGCCAGCTGTGCTCTGCAGGTACTGGGGGTGGGCACAGACAGTTCCAGCTGTGCTCTGCAGGTACCAGGGGTGGGCACAGACAGTGCCAGCTGTGCCCTGCAGGTACCAGGGGTGGTGCAGACAGTGCCAGCTGTGCCCTGCAGGTACCGGGGGTGGGCACAGACAGTGCCAGCTGTGCTCTGCAGGTACTGGGGGTGGGCACAGACAGTGCCAGCTGTGCCCGGCTGCTGGGCAAGGCCAGAGACCTGCTGTGTGCAGGCCATGGCTGCTGTGCTGGCACATCCCAGCATTCAGCATCCCACTGCTGAATTCCTCCAGAGTCGTTCCCAATCCCAGTGCCCTTTGCTGGGAACCCATTTCTGGTCCGTCCTGCCTGAGGCAGGGCAGCTCGTGGAGCTGGAACTGTCTGTCAGTCCTTGAGGGCATCACAAACTGTCCCACGTTTGGTAACCGAGACAAAGCTCTGGTGCAGCGCCCATCTCGTATCTAAACAGGGTTCAGAACTTCTCCACAGCCTGCTGGACCTTTCCTGCAGTGTTTGTTTGCTTCTCCCCAGGCTCTTGCGCAGGTGAAGGAGCTGTTCTCGGAGCTGCAGAGCAGGGTGGGGCAGGGCCCGGCGCTGGGCGAGCAGGGCAGGAGGGTGCAGAGCATCGGCCGGGAGGCACAGGCTCTGTTCCAGGAGACCGTGGCCATCATGCTCAGGATGGAAAGTAAGGCTCTCACAAAGCCAGTGTCACCATGCCCTGGGGAGGAGCTTGGGCTGCAGGGGTGTGAGGGGAAGGAGTGGTGAGGGGGACAATGCCCTCTGGGCAGTGCGAGGTTTGGCCTGGAGCTGCTGCTGCTGTGCCAGGAAACCAAGAGTCTTCAGGGGTGCCACCACGAAGGGAAGCCGTGCCTGCAGTGCCACTGTGCTCCCGTTTCCCTCCACTCCTCTCCATTCTCTGGCATTCAGAACTGGTGGGAGGTTTGTTTTGGGGGTTGTTCAGAGGGCGGGGAGCAGAAGGAGTGCAGGATGTTGGTTTTATTGCCCCGTCAGAGCTGTGCAGGAGTGAGATGGAGCCTCAGCCCAACCCCACCATGTAACCCTTCCCTTCCCTGCCCTCTCTCCTCAGCTCTAGAGTCAGAAATTCAGGAAGGCAACAAGGCTCTGCTGTCCAGGATGTCACAGCTGTCAGGGCTGGAGGAGCAGGCGGGGAGGATCCGAGACACCATCAAGACGAAGGTCACCTACTACGAGAGCTGCTCCTGAGCAGCCCTGAGCCCCAGGGCGTTGCTGCTTCCATTCCCACCTTCCAGCTGCACTCCCCCTGTGCCCAATATCCCTATTTTTAGCGAGTTAATTTTCCATACCTCTGGAAAAGCTCTGCGCTGAACTGAAGGAGCAGCCCCATGGAGGGGGTTGGACTGGCCAAAGCTGCCCCATGGTTGGAGGAAAAAGGGGGAGAGACTCCAGGCTCCCATGGCAAATCAACACATCCCCAGGCTGTTATTTCCAGAGGGCTCTATAAACCAGGATTTTTTTTTTCTTCTTTTAACCAATTCAAGCTCTTTAAGCTGAATTTCACTGTTCAAATTAAAGCCCTCCTGTGGGGTCTTCTAAAGCTTTTTATCTGTGCTGCAGTTAATTCTTCAAACATGCCATGGCTTCAGTACTTCCCTCTGAGATCTTCTTCAAATAAGCAGATCAGAGAAATGGAGAATTTTATCTCCCTCTGTACAACATGCCTATATTTATGCAAATTAGAGAAACACAGGCTCATAGTCGAAGGTGAAGTCAGATGTATTGTTTGATTTTCTGCCACAATCTTCTTATTTACCACAGAACATTTTGCCAGAAAAACATCAGCGGGAGCAGGTCTGGGATGCACAGGGAAAGAATGAGGAGGGACTTAACAGACCATTTCCACATCAGATTTTTATGAATAACCACGAGACTCTTTACAAAACAAATCTCAGCTTTATTAAGCGAGTGTTCATTGTGCAGTTACAGCCTTGGAAGCGGAGCTCAGACCTTGCTGTGTCGTGGTCAGACACAGAGAGGTTTCTAGCAGGGTCTGTCTCCTGTTGCAGCTGCAGCGAGGGCTGAGCAGCCTGGGCTGCTGAACTCGAGTGCCAGAGCCTGGGACTAGCCAAGCCCGAGGAGGGGAGAGGGCTGTAAAAACAACTGAGCTGCCACGGGAGTAAAGCGCTGCATGGCTTAGGTTTGTGGGGTTGGTGTTGTGCATTTGTGCAATGACAACTAAACAGGGTGCAGAAACAGAAGCTCGTGGCGCTGATGATGCCCTATGAGAATGTACACTGGGTGTGGGAGCAGCAGCCTCAGACCTCCCCTCGCCTCCTCCCAGCTGCAATGATCCAGGAACACCCCGACCTCGATGGATCCTGGCACTGCTGTGCCCCGTGCCCAGCTGGTCACTGCTCCCGAGAGCTGCTGGCGGGGCAGAGCCTCCTTTCCTGCTCACACGGCGCTGCCCGGCTCTGCAGTGCAGAAAAGAGTAAAGGAGCCCTTCTGGTTCTGCAAGAGAGGGAATTCCAGGTGAGGACCGGCCTTTGTTTCAGTGGTACCTGCGGCACGTGCTGCTAGTGAGGGACATTCGGGACCCCTCAGGGTTTGCTCAAAGGGCTGTCACAGCACTGATTGCTGGAAGGGGCCTCTTTGGAGTCTGGAGAGCCTCTCGCTTTGTCTCTGCTGTTCATCCTTTGTGCAGTCACAGTCCTGTTCAAACAGCCTCATCAGCAGAGACTGGCACAGGACATGAGAGGAGGGAGCTCGCTTGATGTCACCTTTGAGGAGAGCTCTGCCAGCAGGAGCTCCCCTCTGGGACACTCCTTAGAGCAGATGTAACAGCAGAGCTTCTCACTGCTCACACACAGAGTGGTGTCGGTGATAGCAGGACTGAGCCAAGCTGTGGTCAAACAGCATCAGACCTGCGTTATTTTACTCTGCTTTACAGAATGAGCATCTCTGGGCTCTGCTCACAAAGGCGTTCAAGCCTGCCCGGGCCAAATCTGGGAAAGGGACGAGCTGAGCCCTGGAGCTGCAGCTCTGGTCAGCCCTCTGCTCACGGCCACAGCTGAGACCCGGCTGGACAGCCCTAACCCCAGCTTTGCATCGGCGTTTTACCCAGGGAATAACTTGGAATCATTGTAGGGTTTATGACAAGCCCGTGCTTGGCTTCCTCTCTCACGTTCCTGGGCAGCCTTGCTGTGATGTGACAGCTGGATTCCGAGGCAGGGGCCTGGCCCTGATGGAAGCTGGGAGCTGAGTCACTGCTTTGGTGAAAGGCTTTTTCTCTTGGAAAAAACCTGGGCTCTTTATTTCATGTACAGTCACTGTGCTATTTGTGCCTTTCCCTTTTGCCTGCCCTAATTGGACTAATCAAGAGCAGCTGGTGATTGGATTGCAGGGCACTCACCTCTGACCATGTGGCTGCCTCCATCACATGATCAAACAAACTCCAGTTTGCCCAGTGCCGCAGTGAGACGAGTGTTTACTGGTTTTCACTGGAACAAGAACCTCTGACTTGAAATGGCTGCTTGGGAATGGGTGAGAGGGAACAGAGAGAAGAGAAATAGCAATTATCATTCTGTAGGGGAATTGTGGTGTCAGTGTACAGCACATCAACTGGGAGAGCAGAGCCAAGGCAGGGCCTGGTCTCTCAGCACCAGCAGCTTGAGCCGCTGGTAACTCTTGTGGGAAAGCAGTGAGCCCCAGTCCATGGGGAGCTGTGCCCCCCAGGCTGGCACCCCGCTCACCCGGTGCACGCAGGAGAGCCTGGGCTGGGCTCAGCTTCCAGCCAAACAGGCACTGGCTCCCCCCTCCCTTCCCCTGGCCACAGCTCCTGTGCCAGCGCCCAGCACCTCCTCCCTGGGCTGCTCATCCCCGTGCAGTCTGCTGGAATTACTGGGAACGGCCCGGATACTTACTGTGATTTTGAAGATTTTTTGAGCAGCACTGCCTCAGAGCAGGAGGCCTTTGTCTTCTCATGGCCTACACAGGAGGGGCTGCAGCCACAGGAGCTCCTGCCCGGGGGACTGTGGGTGTCCGGCAGGGCCAGGCTGCTGTCCCCAGGCAGGGGTTCCTCCTCCAGGGGTCCCTGGGTGTTTGGCAGGCCCAGGCTGCTGTCCCCAGGCAGGGGTCTCTCCTCCGGGGGGCCTGGCAGCTTTTCCTCCCCCACTGCCGTGTCCTGCTCAGGCTCAGTGGGGTCGGGAGGGGTTGGGTGCCCTTGGGAGGGGCCCTGGGCCGTGTCCTTGTCATCACTGCTGGGCCTGGGGGGCTCTGAGGTCTCTGTGGCAGGGACGGAGCCCTCGGCTGCCCCGTGGCCGCTCATGTGCAGCTTCTTCATGTGGTGCACGACGGCCGCGGCGTTGAAAGCTTGCTGGGGAAGGAGACAGAGCCCCAGTGAGCAGCTGCTGGTGCCAGGACAGCTGTCCCCTCCCCAGGTGACACCAGGCCCAGTGCTGTCAGCACCGGCTGTTGGGGACGGGCACATTCCTGCCACAAACACCGCGTTTTCCATCGAGTGTTTGGAGGTCACAGCTGCTTCCAGCCAATGGGAACAGCTGGAAATGACCCCTGTCCTCTGCTCTCTGTGGGCCCTGTAGCTCCATGTTTGTGGTGAATGTCCCAGCTCACTTTGCAGCAGGGAATATTGCTCCAAACACCCTGCAAACATGGACTGCAGGCAGTTCCAGCTTTGGAAGGCCCAGCTTTGGAGGATCCCATCTTTCAGGTGCTCACCCACTTGGCTGAAGCCCTGCTTGGTGCCAGCTGACAGCAACTGGTGTTTGTTGGTGAAATGGCTGTGGGCTCCCGGCAGCAGCCACTTACCCTCCATTTGCTCTTTGCAAAGTTCTTCTGGATCTGAGCGCTGACAGATGGGTAGATGTCACGGTGAAGGGCTGTATTTCCATTAATCCTGCAGATGGAAGAGAAGAAAATGGGCTCGTAGGCAGATGGCATTTGTAAGGCATTCCACATTCTGGAAGCACTGAACTGCTTTGTACGTTCAATCAGCAATAATTAAACCCAAAGGAAAAACAGCAACAAAATGTAACACAAACACACACTTCAAAGGCTGGGAAAGCTCGGGGTGGGATTTCTCCTCTGCCTCTGTTTGCGGAGGCAAATATGCACAAATTGCATCTTTAATTATTCATGCTTTGCTTTCTTTGCACACAAGGAGGAGGCAGCCGGGAGCGCGGGGGAGGCGGTGACGTTAATGACGGGGTGGGGGACACGCTGCTCTGGGGACACTGTTCTTGGGGACACTGTTC
>VXBU01001733.1:212875-271300 GCA_013400315.1 Bombycilla garrulus
CCCAGGTTCTCTCCTGTCCCAGGTCACTCTGTCCCCAGGTCTCTCCTGTCCCAGGTCTCTCCTGTCCCAGGTCTCTCCTGTCCCAGGTCACTCTGTCCCAGGTCTCTCCTGTCCCCAGGTCACTGTTCCCGCTCCCACGGAGCGCAGGCAGCACGCAGAGCGAGCCGTGGGGCTGCAGGGACCCTGAGCCTCACCAGGGGTGCCGCAGGGCCTCCTCACAGGTGAACCTCGCGCTCGGGTTCTTCTCCAGTAAATGCCGGATGAAGTCCTTGGCTGTTTGGGAAAGGCGGAAAAGCAGAGAGACAAGGTCATTTTCTCCTTCCCAGAGCTGATCCTGATGGAATGTGGGAAATGCAGGCATTGCAAGGGGCTGGCCACGGCGGTGGAGTCACCATCCCTGGGAGTGCTCAGAAGTGAGCAGATGGTGCTTGGTGATGTGGTAAGATTCAGTCAAAGGCTGGACTTGATCTTGGAGATCTTTTCTAACCTTAATAATTCTGTGATTACTCCAGTAAAGGAAGATTCTTATAGTGACAGGCTCCAGGTGACAAAATATCAACTCTGGATGTACGAAACTTCACTCTTCGATTGTGTGAATTGGAGTTGAATTGTTCACCTAAAAATAACTCTAAAAGCCGTGAAGTGCAAACTGAGCAGATTTAGAAGTTGCCCTGAAGAGCTCTTACATCTCTCCCCTTTTTTTCCTTTGTTTTTCAGGCAGGAAGGGTTGTGATGTTTGTTATTAAACCCCAGCACACCCCTGCTAGGTCTGTTTGTTGGTATAGAAGATTGATGTTGAAATAAGCTGTGAGGACGCTGCCTGCAGTGAGCCATGCACGGGGAGCTCCATGAGCAGCTCGGGCTGGTGAAATGGTGGCTGACAGGACAGAGGAAAAAAATGGGGAAAAAACCCCAGAGTTTCCTTTCTTACAGAATCACAGAATGGTTTGGTATGCAAGGAGCCTTAAAGCTGATCCCTGCCACGGGCAGGGACCCCTCCCACTGTCCCAGGTGCTCCAAGTCCCGTCCAGCCTGGCCTTGGACACTTCCAAAGGAAACCTGAGCCCACTCAGACCTCCGAAATCATTTGTGAAAATCAGGTTGATATTAACCACGGCCTCAGCTGAGGCTGGTGCATTCCAGGGTTCCTCCCTCCCTGCCAGGGCAGCTTTGCTCTGCATCTTTCCCCCAGAGCAGAGCCTCTGATCATTCCCACCATTCCCACAGGCTCAGCTGGCTGCTGGGAGTGGCTCAGTTCAGAGCTCCAGCCCTCCCATCCTGCTGAGGGATGTCCTCAGGGGCTGGGCTGCTTTGGGGGTTTGGGATCGGAGCCCGGGGAGGGGCTGTGGGGCTCCCCCCGCCCCGGGGCTTTACCTGACTCGGAGATATCGTCCCAAAACGGAGACTCGAACTCGTAGTAGCCTTCCTTAATCTTTTCAAAGAGTTTGGATTCCGTTTCCTCATAGAAGGGAGGGTACCCACAGAGCCTGGAACAGAGCAGGGAGCCAGGGGATCTTCAGTGCCACCACAGCGAGGGCACAGGGTCCCCCTCAGCCCATGGAGGCCACCCGAGTGAGGAGGGACAGCAGTGACAGAGGAGCTGCTCTGCCCACTGCCCCTCTGCTCAGGGCATCAGCAAAGCTGCACAGAAGAGTTAAAAACTTCACTGCAGCAGTGAAAGGACAAAGCCACAGCTGGTACCGAGCCGAGCAGTGTGGGAGGAAACAAAACAAAAAGTACCCGGGAAGATGGAATGGTATTTGTGGGGAACTGGGAAAAACAAAGCATGGGATGAGGCACAGAACAGAGCAAATGGGATTCCTTTCATCTCAATTCCCCACATCCCTTTAATTCCTGTGCTTGGGAGGAACTCAGTGCTGTGCTCCACAGAGAAAGGGGAGCTCTGGCATCGCCCCCGCCCTGCAGAGCCCCAGGGGGGTGGGAACCCAGGGAAAACAGGAGGGCTGCTGCTGGCTGCTACTCACAGGATGTAGGTGATGACCCCGATGGACCAGCAGTCCACGGCTTTGCTGTAGGGCTTCTGGGCCAGCACTTCGGGGGCTGCAGGACAGCAAAACCACAGGGGAATTCTGAGCAATCATCAGTTACCCAGCGCTGGGAAAAGCAGGAGATTCAGCCCCATTTCCCAGCTGAACTGGTCTGTGGGTTTTGGATCTTTTTTTATGCCATTACATAGAAAGGACCACAGACAATCTCTGCCTGCACACTAAGGTTTAACCAGGGAGCTGCATCCAGCCAATGCACTCTGGTGGGAATTAAACAAAATCCCATTGCATTAAAAGAATTGTTATAATTTTTTCAATAAATATATTGCCCTCAGAATTACCCTTTTCTTTGCATTTTTTAAATACTGATATTTTTCAGTCCCTATGCTCATTTATAGGATCTGTGCAGTGCATCTGTGAGTCTGATGTTGTTATTGACATACTGATGGATTTCTTTTCCTCCTTCCAGGCAACGTCCTGGATGTGCAGAACCTTTTTTCCAGGAAATCCGCCAGCACGAGCCCCCTCCTGCCCCTCGGCTCACCCACGTATCCTGGAGTCCCGCAGGCCGTGGACATGATCCCGTTCTGCTCCATTTTCGACAAGCCAAAATCCGTGATCATGATTTTGGAGTTCTCCTCGGGGGTGAGGTACAGGAGGTTCTCAGGCTGGGAACACGGGGCGGTCAGAGGGTGACATTTGTGGCAGGAAGGTGGCAGGGAGGAGCAGGAGGTGCTGGGGCAGGGCTCACCTTGAGGTCGCGGTGCACGATGCCGTTCTCGTGCAGGTATTTCACCGCTGTCAGCACCTGGTGGATCACCAGGCTCGCGTCCTTCTCCGTGTACACGCCCCGCTCCAGGATCCTGTCAAACAGCTCTCCCCCAGACACCCTGTGGAGAGGGCAGCTTAGAAAGAAAAGGACTGGGAAAAACGTGAACAAAGCTTCTGTGTTAGCCCAGCCGAGTTCCTGGTGCTCTTTCTGTGGTTTTTGGGAGGCTGAGGCTCATGGATGCTCCTGGTGCAATTCCAGTGAGGATTGCTGGAGAACCTGGGCAGTTTGGGGGAGGCTGTGAGGCAAGTGCTGGTAGGGCTGAGCTGCAGGTGCCCAGCCCTGCCTCAGGCTCCACTGCACGGGTGGTTATGGGGTTTTGTTCTTTGCTAAATTTGCAGTGAAGCAGCAGCAGCCGGGTGCTCAGAGCTCTCTCCCTGCTGCTGACACGGTGCCCATTCCATTTCTAGAAACCCTGCGTGGCACAGCTTTAATTAGAAATGCTTCAGTCTCTGCCCTGCTAAACTGTGAGGAATGAATCTGCATAAATGGATCCAAACTGTGGTTCAGAAAGTTGCTGCTGGGACGGGACGGGACGGGACGGGACGGGACGGGATGGGATGGGATGGGATGGGCCGAGGTGTCCCCAGGAGTGCCCGGGCTGATCCAGCCTGGGCACTGAGGCTGTTGGGAGGACCTGTGAGGGCTCTGGGGTGCAGTCTGAGATCCCTCACCTCACCCTGCTCTTCCCTGCCCTTCCCCTGCGGCCCCAGAGAAAGGCTCTGCTCTACTCACAGCTGCATGACCAGGTAGAAGTGGGTTGTGCTCTCATAAATATCTTCTAAAGTCACGATGTTTTCGTGCTTTATTCTGCAAAGGGAAATGTGGGTCAGAAACAAATCCTGGCAAGGACGGAAGAGGCTTCTGAGGTGGAAAACCCGGCACTCATCTTGCTTTAGTCACCAGGAGAAGTTCACTGGGTGTTTTGGGGCTGCTGTCCCTCCCCTGTGTGGCAGAGGATCCCTGATCCAATTCCTTTTGGAGCACCAGGCACCATCAGTGGGGGGACCAGACCCGCATCTGAGGTACCCAGCACATCAGGAATGCTCCTTGGACTGTCACACTCACTTTTTCAGCACTGCTATTTCATTCTCCAAGCTGCTGTCCCTGTTGAGAGGAGACTTCTTGATGCATTTCAGAGCAAAGAGCTTGCCAGTGCTTTTCTGCTTCACCAGGAAAACCTCTGAGAAGGCGCCTCTGCAGAGAGGGGGAGAAGCTGCATTTCAGTGCCCGGGGAGGGGCTGGCAGAGAGGGGAAGGCACGGGAGAGCAGTGTGGGGGAACTTTGGGTGGATGCTGATTCTAAAGCTGGAACTGTCCTGGAGCAGCCCCAAACTTATAGTGCTCAAGGCAAGGTCGTGCAATGCAAATAAAACCCCACATTTTTTCTGTAGAGAAAATGAATTCTGCACAGTCGACCAGGGAGTTGCAGTTTGGGTTGGTGTCACCCAAGATTCTGCACGTCTGAAATGCAAAACAGCAGGAGAACCTCAGTTAATCTTTAAATTCGGCCTCTGATGGTTCTCCTGCCTGCACAGGCTGCTGCTCCCTGAGCCCCCTCGGTGACAAAGTGACAGTGCCTGCTCACCCTGGGCAGCAGCAGCAGGTATTTATAACTTAAAACCCAATCCTGTTACAGCCTTGTCCTGGGGAGCTGAGCACGAGGCTCAGGGCAGTGACAGTGACAGTGACAGAGGGCCAGGCCAGGCCTCGCTAATCCTCATCAAACCAGCAGCTCCTTAATTGGGGACCATGGAACGGGACTTGCTCCAAGCCTTCAAAGCCCTGCAGGGAGCTGAGGGCAGGGCAAGGAAGGGCAGAGCTGGGGAGCCTGGGGGAAAGTGATAACAACTTCCAGGTGGTTTTCAGTCCCAGATTTCATTTCAATTCTTCGGAGAGGTGAAGCAATGCATGTGGGAAAACAATCCCAATTTCTAATGCTAAATGTTCCTATTAAAGCAATAGTAGGAAATGAACAACCTACAAATCAGCTGCTGGGGCATCTGTTCTACATCTCTGTCCCAAACAGTTTATAATAATTATGCCTCTTATTAAAAATGATGAATCAACAAGTGGGCTAGGAGAGAACAAAGCTTTATCTAACCTCATTCCTTAAGTGAAAGCTGCTGGATAATTCAATTAAGCTGTGAGGCTGACAGGAGAATTTGGAGATGCTGCTTCTTTGGGAGCTTTGTCGTGGGCTCGGAAGTCA
This sequence comes from Bombycilla garrulus, assembly GCA_013400315.1. NCBI lineage: Eukaryota > Metazoa > Chordata > Aves > Passeriformes > Bombycillidae > Bombycilla > Bombycilla garrulus. Next base: position 217,922 of record VXBU01001733.1, read on the forward strand.
CAGAAAATTTGTCCATGACAGAACTTGCTGGTGGAGGTAATTCAATTCCTCCCCCAGCACCTTGGAAATGTTTTGTTGTCTCATCCCCATGAATAGGCAAATTAAGCTGTTAACGCACAGGGAAGGATTGTACAACTCCAACATCCTTGTTTTTGTTTCATTCCCCAACTGAGTCAGGGCTCCTGAGCTAAATTTACAGCTTGTTATTGTCCCTGCTGCCTGCGCCAGCCCCGACCTTGCAGCAGCAGCAGCAGGAGTGGGGCAAAACCCTTCTCGTGTGAGACTCCCTCGGGGCCAGAGGGGCTGCAGGGAAGGGCAGAGGGCACCTGGAGCTGTGCTGGGCTGGGGGAGCTGGGCTGGGGGGATCGGTGCTGTTTGGGGAGGGCGAGCCAGGAATGGCAGCAGCCTGGGCACCCCTCTCCTGTCCCTGGGCACCCCTCACCTGTCCCTGGCACCCCTCACCTGTCCCTGGCACCCCTCTCCTGTCCCTGGGCACCCCTCTCCTGTCCCTGGCACCCCTCACCTATCCCTGGGCACCCCTCACCTGTCCCTGGCACCCCTCACCTGTCCCTGGGCACCTCTCTCCTGTCCCTGGGCACCTCTCTCCTGTCCCTGGGCACCCCTCACCTGTCCCTGGCACCTCTCACCTGTCCCTGGCACCCCTCACCTGTCCCTGGCACCCCTCTCCTGTCCCTGGCTGTCCCAGAGGGTCCCTGGGTCACTGGCCCGGGTCAGGAGAGCCTGGGGAGCGGGGCTGGGGCTGTCCCTGCCCTGGGGACAGCGCTGTTACTCACGATCCCAGCGCCTCCATGAAAATGAAGGTTTTGCGGATGTTGCTGGTCTGCTTCTTCCAGGAGCTGCTGCCGTCCTCCTCCTTGCGCCCCATCTCCTCCAGAGTGGAAGCAGGGAGCGCTGTGGGGAGCAGGAGCAGAGGTCACGGCCGTGCTCTGTGCCTGCAGGAAGCCCAGGGCTCCCCAGGCGCCGCTGGAATTAGAGCTGGCCGCGGTCTGGGAGGTGTAAGAGCTCCACAAACCCCTCAGAACTCACAAGGAGATCGGGGCTAAGGACTGCAGGGACACAGGGAGGTGAGAAAGGAGTCTGGAGAGAAGGGAAAAATAGATGTAAAAGTGATCCTGGGCTGCAGGGGCCCGGGAGCAGCCCTGGACATGTGAGCATCCCTGGATGTGTGGAACATTCCTGGACGTGTGGAGCATTCCCTCCCCAGAGCAGGAATGAGCCGAAGGCTGTGGGACCAGCCGAGCCTTCTGAAGAGAAAGCAAAAGCTTTCATGGATGTTTTTATCCCTTTGGAAAAGGCAGGAGCGTTAAAGCAGAGGAAAAGCTGAAAGGTCTTTTTTCATGAGAGACAGCTTAGATATTGGATTCCTCCTGAACCTACTTTATCTCCCTAATTAGCACGTTTGCGGGGTTTTCAGCTCCTTGACACAATTTTTAAAGGTTAATTTAACATTGTTGAAACCAAAATTGACTCAATTGTAAACAGTTGAAGGCTTCAGTCCATAAAATCACCAAAGGCCTCATGAACTTGACCTTTCTTTATCTCCTGGTTTCTGGTGCCTCTGTAACTCATAAGAAACACAGCTCCTTCTAGAACCCAGCCTTGTGTTGCTGTTTGAAACCAGGGAAGGTCAAAAGTCCTTCACAGAAATGCTGATCAATCAGTAGAAACCTTTCTGCCAATTATTTTAAGTCCCTAAATAATGTTTTCTTTGCAGTCACCTGCCCATCCCAAATCCACAGATCTGGGATATCACGGAAAGAGAATTTGCTGGCAGAGACATTCAGCTGCTGATGGCAGGTGAGTTTTATCCACTTTAAATAAATATCAGACCTGGCAGAATGGTGATGGGGAAAACTGAGAGGAACTCTCCCTTCCTCTCCTGTGCTGCTGTCAGCCAGAGAATGTGAGGTGAAAACAGAGAAAAGCAGCGCAAGTAGGTCAGCCTGGCCCTGGGGACAGGTGGCATTTGGGGCTCCTGTGCTGAAGGCCGTCCTGGTTGGGACCAGCTCTGTGGGACAGAGGGAACAGGAACCGTCCTGCTCTGGGCAGAGGTGACAGTCCCACCACGGGGACAGGGGGTGGGTGATGGACACCCAGTCCTGAGAATGTGGCCATTCAAGCCCAAGGGCTTTGCCCAATCCTGGCCCATTCCAGCTCCGTTCCCAGAGTATTTTGATGTTTAATTCCTTGTGAATCCAACAGGTTCCCTGTTTTGAAGCGGATTTTGCTCCCAAGGGAAGGTAGTATCGTGTTTTCCTCATTCTCTGTGAATCATCTGCTCGTCTCAGAGCTGCTCCTGCTGTCTCTCCGTGTGTGGCAGTTGGTGCTGGGGACAGGCTGCGTGAGCAGCTCTCCCTCCCTGCACGTGGAGTTGATTTCCTGCTTTCTCAGTTTTTCTGTGCCATCGTCAGCAAGTCATTTCCTGCCTGCCCTCACCTCTCTGCCAGGCAGGGGAGTAAATGCTGCTATTCTGAGAGCAGAACTGTGGAGTGTTTGAGTTCCTGAGGAGTGGGGCTGCCCATGGCAGGGGGTGCAGGGAAATGATCTTTAGGGTCCCTTCCAGCCCAACCCCCGTGACTCCACCTGAGCTCAGGTGAGGGACACTCGCCCACCCTGCTCCTGCTGGGTCACACCCTTGCCCTTGGTTTGGGTTTGGGGAAGGGTTTGCCAGGGGCTCGGAGCAGGACACGGCGGCCTCAGTGCAGGGATGGGATCAGAGAATGTGAATGCCCCGAGTCTCTGGGAGCTCACCTGTGTCGCTCACTCTGGTTAAATCACCTGTTGCACTTCACAGCAGCTGGTCACAATGAATGTTTGATCTGTTTGTTGTTTGTTATTTATTCAAGCTCTGGTGCAACAACCCCAGAACCCCAGAATGGTTTGAGTGGAAGGGGACCTTAAATCCCATCCAGGGCCACCCCTGGCATGGCAGGGACACCTCCGACTGTCCCAGGCTGGCCTCGGGCACTGCCAGGGATGCAGGGGCAGCCACAGCTGCCCTTCCCAGTGCCCAAACCTGGCTTCGTGGATGGACTCCCTGAGCTGGAGAAACTTCCCCAGGAGTGAGAACACAGCAGAAGTTGGGCAAACACCTCGTGCTGTGACCGGCAGCCTTTCCTGTGCGTCCATCTGCGTGCCGCCAGCCCTGCCGTGCCCTCCATCCCCTGGCAGCGACCCTGACCCGTGCAGGTGAGCCTACGACAGGTGCCAGCCCAGAGTGGGGGCACACCGAGGGCACCCATGGGCACCTGGAACTCAGGGTATTCATCCCTGGTCCCAGCAGGGGCCGTGGTGCCCTCCTGCCCGCTCAGCCCTGGGCACACCGGTGTGCTGCGCTTGCATAACGGCACTGAAAAGCTCATTAGCAATTAGCAGGTGAGAACCTCTGGAGCTGAGGATGGAGGGTATAACACGGCTTTAATTGTGGAGCTTCCCCCTTCCCCACCCTGACCAACGCAGGGCGTCAGCTGAGTTCGTGTTACGGACAGAAGACAATAAACAAGTTTGATATTAATGTCTGACCTTTGGGCTCTCCCACAGCCCGAGCCAACAAACTGCTCTGCCCTGCTCTGGCTGATCCAGCACGGCACTGCTCCGAGTGCAGGGATGTTATTCTGACCTTGCTTAAATCTTTCCTGGGGAAATTCGTTCTGCTCCCACATCCCGCAGCAACAAATCCATCTGCAGGCAGACCCTGCTCCTGAATGGATGCTCTGCATTAGCAGGATGATTGTAAGGCATGATTAATGGTCTCGTGACAAACTTCCATGTGCAGGGGGAGCAGACATGCAGCTTTCAGGGGTTTGCCTTTGGAATTAGAAGTTTATAAGGAAAAAAGGAGAATACGAATTCAAAGGGCTTTGATTTAAAAAAAAATATACAGCAAAGCAAGCAAATCTGCATGTGAATGAATGAATGAATGAAGTGCCAGGGCAGCCTCCGTGTTCAGGGACAAAAGAACAAGAAATTGAAACCACGAGCTCGCCATTAAAAACAAACCCACGTCAAAGCTCCTGTATTCCCCCCGCCACCCCGTCCATTCCAAGGCAACTTGGGGAGCACTTGGAGAATCTCCATTTTCATGCTAAATATCCCAGATTCCCTAAAACACTTCGGATGTAAAATGTCAGAGACAGCTTTCTACGAAATTGCTGAATACAACACGAGGATACTACGGAGGAGAAGTCCTCCGGTATTTCCCTGCTACAAGATAAAACCCATTTTACAGCAGAGCAGGTGAGCAGGGATCCCACCTGCCTCCCTGCAGGAGCAGGAACAGCGAACGGCTCGTAAGGAAGGAATATTTTGCTTACCCAAGTCAGCACAGACAAAGCAACTCCTGTTGGCTGCTGGTGCTCAGCTCCGAGTCTGCGGGGATTAGAGCTCTGCGAGAGGAGGAGGAGGAGGAGGAGGAGGAGGAGATGGAGCCGAGGTGGTAACCAGGGAGTCACCAGGGGCACGGGGACAGAGCAGCAGGGCTGGGAGTCCCAGACCCCGCCGGGCTTGGGGAGGGGGATCAGGGATGGGGATCAGGGATTGGGATCAGGGATGGGGCTCAAAGACTGGGCTCAGGGGTGGGATGGAGCTCAGGGATGGAGCTGGGCGTGCAGCAGCCGCTCCTCACCACTGCTCGGTTTGCTGCTGATGAATCCCCGCGTGGAATGCAAATAGAATTTGTCTTCCTCAAACAAATACTCGCCAGGGTTGGAAACCGCCCCGTTTTCCTTGGGATGGCGCTGGGAGTTCTGTGGGACAGGCACTCCCAGCAGGAGCTCCAGCCCTGCCAGGGCGATGCTCCTCACTGTACGTGGCACAAACCCTTGGAGAACAATCACGGAGCACAGTTAATCTCCATGCTCCGAATTTGGGGCTATTTTACCCCACACAATGGCTCTGTTTTGACTTTCAAAACCTCCCTGTGAGTGCCTGCTCAAGCACAGCACATAGGAATGGAGGAAATATTAAAAATTCGAATCTTTTCTATAGTGTGGGATTTTTAGAGCTGGCAATAACAACTTTACTGACTGCATTCTCAGTTGATTTACACTGCCATCTAGAATAATGCATGGAAAAAGTCCATATCATTGTGAAGTTTAGTTTTATGTCAGGAATAAATCAGCTCTGAGGCAATACTTGAAAATCACATTCTTTCTCTCAGTATTTTTTCCCTCAGCAGCTTGGTTCCAAGGCAAAGGCTCTGTGGTGTTGTTCCTGTCCTCGCTGGTCAGGCTCCATCCCTGGGAACTCCACGGGGATTTTGGTCAGGATTCCTGGATGTGGCTTTGAACGTTCAGGTTTCCTTTAGTGCAAGGTTTTGGTGGAATTTGCATGGATTTTACCTTGAAAGTCCGTGTAAGGCCTCACTGTGGAGTGAGGGGGAGCCTCTCGCACGGCTGGGGGGGACACAGAGTCAGAGTGATGTGGGAGGCTTTACTGGGGGGTGCATTAGGGGAGTTTATTATTGGGGCTGATCAGAGGGGTTTATTAGGGAGGTTTATGAGGATGATTTATTAGGGGTGTTTTTGGGGCTTATTAGGGTTTTTTGGGGGGTTTATTAGGGAGTTCCCAGCCACGCTGGGATGGTTTGGAGAGGCTCGGGGCAGAGGTGAGGAGCACAAAGGGAGGCTCTGCCCCAGCTGCGGCCCCTGGAGCTGTTGGAGGGAGGTGGCTGTGACAGCCCTGGGTGCCCACGCTCTGCCTGGCTCGTGCAGAACTCGCTGTGAACGTCTCATAAACCCACAGCGAGAGCCCCACAGCAGCGGGGCCTGCTGGGGATGACCAGCAGCCGGAGGAGGAAGAAACATTCCTGAGAAAAGGGAGGGAGAGCAGAGCTCGTCAGTGCAGCGTTCCCTCATGGCCGGAGTGCAGAGCTCAGCCTGCAGAAACACTCAGAGAAAAACACCAACAACCTGCAGGAGTGAGGGGAAGAGCTCCCCGAGGGCTCTGCTGAGCAGCAAACAATGGAATTGGTGGCTCCTGACCTTGCCTGATGGAAATCTGGGGCAGCAGCAACGCGGTTCAGGGACTTGTGCGGAGCTCTCCGTGGGCTGGAGCTAAAATAGCAGTTATTAACCAAAGGCAGCGGGGAAGGGAGCACTGCTGGCTCTGCTGGTGTGAATCAGAGTGAGGGGGAGTGAGGGAACAGCAGAACGTTCAGCACAGCAGCCCCTCTGCACGGGGGGATCGTGCTGCTGTCCCCATCCCTGCGGAGAAGCACCTGCAACACGCCTGGGAGGTTTTGCAAAGAATGAGGAAGGAAAAAAATATCTCCTGAGTGCCATAAAAAAGATGGAGAGGGACTTTTTACAGAGGCAGTTGGTGGGAGGACAGGGAGGAGTGGTTTTAAGCTAAAAGAGGGAAGATTTAGAGTGGGTGTTGGGAGGGAATTCCTCCCTGTGAGGGTGGGAGGCCTTGGTAGAGCGTGCCCAGGCTGGAAGGGGCTTGGAGCAGCCTGGGACAGTGGAATTTGGAAATAGATGATCTTTAATGTTCCTTCCCACCCAGACCCTCTGTGAGAGGGGAACAGGGCCCTTCAGGCAGGACCTGTGTGCCCGGGGGGGTTCAGGAGGAGGATTCTGAGTCAGGACACCCTGAATGGAAACGTCCACCCAGAAACAAACACGGAGCCCTGGGGCTGGCAGTGCCCGGCTGCTCCTGCAGTGCCCGGCTGCTCCTGCAGTGCCCGGCTGCTCCTGCAGTGCCCGGCTGCTCCTGCAGTGCCCCCCACTCGGGGGCTGCGAGCCTCGGCTCTGGTCCGGCAGGACAGTCCCAGTGGCCCTGGGGACCGCGTTCCTGGGGGCTGTGGCAGTGCGGGGCAGGGCCTGGACTCGGTTCCTGAGGCTGTTTCCAGCCCAAAGCACTCCGGGGTTGTGGGGCAGGGTGAGGGACAGCCCCGCTCGGCTGCAGCGTCCCAGAGCTCCGGGCTGGTGCCAGCAGAGAGCACTGCAGCACAGCCAATGGAGCCACCCGAGCACGGGGAAACAAGGGAGGAAAAGTCCTGGAGAGAACAGGTGGGAAAACAGCGGTGATGAACTGGGATTTCAGACAGCTGGCCAGGGGAAGTTATTGTAGCAGAACTCCTTGAAATTATTCTTTATAATATCCTTTAGTGTATCCTTAAATAATATCCTTTATTTTCAAAAGTTCAGTGGATAAATTGGTGAGTGAGTTACCCAAGGAGCTCGTTCTCAGGTTTTGCATGTTCTCCTAAACCTGGGAATTCTGGTCCTGGAAACTACATGGTAACCACTCATTTAAAAATGGCAAAGAATCATGTAATTAGCTCCTGATGAGCATCACTGTTAATTACCCTGCTCAGTGGCACATTTACTGCACAGCTTCATTATCTGTCCCTAAATAATCCCATCCATCTCTTGTATCTCCATTGTTTCCATAGAAAACTGCCCTGTACAAACCAGCATCCCAAAATTTACCCACCATGCAGACTTTGGGGGCTTGGGGCTGCATTTCTGCAGCCTGAGCGACATTTGCTCCCAGAGTCCACACGAGGAGAGGCTGATTTGCCATCCTTGGCCATCCTGTGTGGAACTCCAGCCTCACATTCCCAATCCACACAGCCCCCGCCACACTGAGCCCTTCCCGTGCTGACAGCTCACACCCAGAGCTGACGAAGAAGAAGCCAATTAGGAACCTAAAAGGGCCTTTCATTAGCCTTTTGAAAAATTCCCTGCTAATTATGCAGGTTTGAATAGATGTTTACTTTAATTATGCATCCGTGAAGAGCAAAACTTCATTTAGTGCATGTGGGGAGGCTCAGGGAGCCCTGGCTGCTGTGGGGAGCTCATCCCCTGCAGTCCCCGCTCATCCCATCTGTGCCTGCACCGAGGGCGGCTCCCCAGGCTTTGGGATTCCCTGGAAATTCCCCTGCACCAGGAGCACCGTGGGGATGGAACCCAAACACCTTCAGAGCTGCAGGAGCTGCTGGGGCTGGGCCTGGGCTCCCCCTGCTCTGCGCTCCCCCTGAGGAGAACCTTCCCAACCTCCACTGCCACACACAAAGAGACAGCAGGAGCAATGCAATTCACAATTTCCAGAGCCATTGCCTTCACACCCTGTCACTGCTGTTAAAACCCAGGCCTGTTAAGGCATTCCCAGCAAAAGAAATTTTTCAGGATGCTGAAATCTGCCTGAAAGACTTTTCCAGGAGCAATTTTTCTTTGTCAGCTTATTACGGTGAGCAGTAAATAATCAAGGAGATAACTGTACTGTAGAATTCGGTTTGGGGAAGAATCCAATTAGATTTCTCTGGGCTTGTCTCATACAGGATTATGCATGTTCCAGTTCAGGCTTTTTTCTTCCCAGACCACATAGCAGCTTTAAATCACTTTTTCTATTTTATCTGTGATTACAGGCTTAAGAACATGAGGGGAAAAACCCTCCTGTAAGTGAAACAGCAACACCATCCTGATCTCTGGTGCTCCTCAGCAGGTTCTGCAGAATTTGGGACAGGGCCGGGCCCTGGGGAGCAGGAGCAGCTCCAGGGCAGCCGGACACGGGGGCTGGTTCCTGCAGCAGCACAAGTGTTTGTTTTGCTTCCCGAGTGATGACAAGCGAGGAAACAAGAGCTGAATTTCACATCTGCTCCAAAGGCTCCTCTTACTCTCTGCAAGTAGCCAAAACATATCAGGAGCTGGGAAGACAACACGTCGGAGGGATTTGTGCTTTTTTTTCATCAGCTTGCGGGAAAAGTGGAAGTGAGATGACAAAACATTTCATGAGCAGCCACGGAGTCCATCTCCCGGCGTGTGGGAGAGCTGAGAAATGCAGGAGAGGCCTGACACTGGGAGCTGCACTGCACAGCCCTGGCTGCAGCTCTGGAACCTCATCCCCACATCATCCCCCAGCAGCTCAGGGTGTGCACAGGACTCTGTGCCGCTCTTTTTTCTCAAACCCTTCACAGGTTTTGATGCTGCTCTCTCTCCCAGGGGAACTGGATTTCCCCAGGGCTGAGTCCTGCTGCAGCCAGAGCGGCCTTTGCAGCCCATAAAGCTCAGGCTGGTTGTAAAACGTTTCCTGCCTGAGCAGAGGATGTGCCACAGGCTGGCTTTTGCCGTGGGGAGGATGAGGGAGATGCTGTGGGGACGGTGCAGGGCCTGGGCTGGCTCCCTGCTACCCCCAGCCCCCTGCAGCTCGTCCTGCCCATGAAATTCTGTTTATCAGCAAAAGTTCATTGGAACATTATTAATCTCGCAGGCTCGGTGTTTGTTTGCTTCTCTCCCCATGCTGCACAAACCCACACTCGCTCTTCCCCTCAGGAAAAACGAATTAAAAGAGAAGGAAGAGAAAACCAGACCATTTTCCCGAGGCCACAGAATTTCTCAGATATCCATTTCAAGGTGTTTATTGCAGCCTTTCATCCCCCTCCCTGACTGTTGAGGCTGAATTCCTTGCCTGGCAACAGATGGGATAGCGATTTATTTTTAGCAATTTGTTAGCTTTGATTGAACCCTCAGACACCACCCTGCTTTTACATCCTGGAACCACCTGGGGGGCTGGCGAGGTGGGCTGAGCTCTGCACAGGGAAGTTCAGGAGAGGAGCTGCCTGTGCTGGGGAACATCCCAGCTCCAGAGAAGGTGTTTGAATCCTCCCCAGGGCCTGGGCTGTGTCAGAGCCACCCTCTGCCACTGAGCTCCGAGTCAGCAATCTGATTTTACAGGAGCGTCCCCCAGTGAGGGCTGGAGGAGTGTCCTGAGCCTGACTTCTCCGGGAATCCCACACAAGTCATGGAAACGCCTCAAACGGCCCCAAACCAAGCACAGCACTGTGTGCACAGTGCCTGCACACCGTTTGTTCAGCTCTTTGCTAAAATTACCCTTTGGGGCACAGAGAGATGCTTTAGGCCCCTCCTTTTGTATCTCCCCACAAATGGCTTTTAATAATTAAGTGTAATGGAGGAGCTCTGATTGGATTCCTCGCTCAGATGGTTAATTAGGTATTTCTAAATAAGTTACAAAATGTGTTCCTTTGGACTCAATTCCTTTTACTTTATCCAAACTAAAATGCACTGTTCTCCAGAGAGTTCTTGTTTGAGAATTGACTGAAGATAATTATTTCAGATAATTAAGATCACTGAGCAAAGTAATTTAATTTTCTTCCCTGCCTCTCCCTCCCTCCAAGAAATGTAAATGTCTGTGGAGCATCTGATCAATGGAAGAACCTTTCCAAAGGTTAACTTGGCCAAGAGTGGTGTTGAGCTGGGAGAGACCAGCATGGAGTGAAATTCAGCAGAGATGTTTGGAAAAGTACTGAAAGTTCCAATTTAATTATTCCCCCCACCAAGATTCTTTTTTTTAACCCGAGTTTGTTTTTTCATTTGTGTTCTTTGGGTTTGGGGTTTTTTTATTTTTTTATTTCTTTGCCTTGGCCAAGGGCAGAGCAGGGACAAAGAGCTGAACCTCTATGGCCAAATGATTTTATTGAAATCTGACCTGGGCAGACCCTGCAGGTGAAGGAGATGCAGGTGATGAGGGAAAGGTGAACTGTGAATTTCACAATTATGAATTGTATTCAAGTAGGGAGTTCACTGCAGCAAACCTCCTTTGGCAAAGCTGTGCTGGGACAGCAGCAGAGAAATGGAACTTGGGGCTTGTGCAGGACCGGATAAGCTGGGTGAGAAAATGCATTGAAGGCTTTTACTTTCTTTTTCTGTCTTGTTTTCTTGCTTTTTCTGTATGGTTTCCTTGCTGTTTTCCTTTCTCTGAACCCCTGGGTGCTGCAGAGACGGGAGGGGTGGTCAGGGAGCGCTGGCCTCCCACTGCCCCGCGGAGTTTGTGCAGGGAGTTGGTGACATTGACACAAAACCCATCTTTTCCTGCTCCCGTCCCTGTAACCCTGGTTCTCAAGCTGCAAGTGGAGAAAGTGCTCAGCCTCTCATCACAGACAAGCAGAAAATAGCAATGCTGGGCCCTAAGCAGCTTTTGGGATTTCAGCTTTATTCAATCCTGTATCCAGGGCTGTGCCCTGAGCTCAGAGCTGCTCTCGGCTGGGTCAGAGCTCCCTGACCCAGAGCTGCAGGGGGAGGTCAGTGGGACCAGCCCTGCCCGGGGCGTGAGCTGTGGGCAGGGCAGAGACCTCTCCCAGCTGCAGAACCTCTCTGAGAAGAGTTCAAAGTGCTCGACACCAAACACTGAGTGCTAGACACTGAACCACGGGCTCCGTGTCCGTGTGGAATCCTCCCAGAGCCCTTTCAGCTCCAGGAGGGCACGATCCCTGCTCCTGTGTTCTCCTGGCCCTGCTGGGGCCTCTCCTGGCAGCCGCTGCTGCTCTTTGGGCCGCTGGCACCACGTTTGGAGAAGCAGGAGGTCGGGGCTGGTCGGTGGCTCTGAGGGGAGGGCAGAGCTGGACAGAGCACCAACCTGGGCATTTCCCAGAGCTGAAACTGGGCATTTCCCAGAGCTCAATCTGGGCTTTTCCCAGATCTTAAACTGGGCATTTCCCAGAGCTCAACCTGGGCTTTTCCCAGATCTTAAACTGGGCATTTCCCAGAGCTCAACCTGGGCAGTTCCCAGAGTTTAAACTGGGCAGTTCCCAGAGCTCAACCTGGGCATTTCCCAGAGCTTAAACTGGGCTTTTCCCAGAGCTCAATCTGGGTTTTTTTAGCCCAAATCCACTTGCTAATGGCTGCACACTTTTATGAAAGCTTCCCGTGATGTGCTCGTTATCATTTCTGTTTTACAAGGGCCACTCACCAAAAGCACAAACACTCCGGTGCCCTGGCAGTGCTCGGCTTTGAAGCTGCTGCGGAGGTGAATACCAACGATCTGCTGTCTTAATTAGTACAAGAGGTTACAGAGATGTTAATACCTGATCTTGCAGGGCTGACAGGAGGGATTAAAGCTTGTGGAATCAGATGCCTGTAAAGCAGAGGGTTCTGGATGCTGTGGGGTTTTTTCCTGAGCTCACATTCACAGATTGTGGCTTCCCTTTCTTGGCTGCACGAGCTCCTTGGTGCTGGGCTGTGCTTGGCACAGGGATGGGAGCAGCTGGAAGGGTCTGAGCTCAGAACCAGCTCCAGACCAGCTCTGCAGGCAGAGGGTTCTGTCTGGGTCTTTCAGGGTGCGTGACAAGCTACCTCAGCCTGTCTCCAGGTGGTAAAAATCTTGCAGCCATTAATTAACTTATTGTATTTTATGATGTTTGCTGTGCCTCCTTGGCACCCAGAGGATCTCAGCCCTTTGATGCGGAGGGTGTGATTTATTGGGCAATTACACATCCCCACGCCATCACTCATGCTGGGAAGAGGTGCTGTGATCTCATCAGTCTGGGAAAACGTGACATGGAAGGACTTTTGTCAAATGGCGGGGGGCTGATGGATGGAGGAGTCAGGGAAGTATTGATTCCAGCCAATATATTATTTTCTACATTAATGTTGTGCAGACAGTGGCAGATAGAGACCCTGCACTGGTCCTGGTGCTCCCTCCATGATGAGGAATTACCTTCTGTGCAGCTCCATTGCAGTGAGGGATGGTGCTCTGGGACATCCAGGGACTGCTGGGGGAAATGCTTGCTCTGGAATTATGAAAAGAAAGAGGCAAAACACACAGTTGTTTTTCTTGTGCTGGCAGGCAGAAACGATGCGAGGGGACCCCCTGGGATGTGGAATCACTCCTGTGAGTGTTTTGGGATGGATCAGGACCCAGATGGGCTCAGGTGTTTCCTGAGGGGTGTGGGACTGTGGGGTCCCTCGGAGTGAGCCCAGCCGGGCTCCAGGAGCTGCCCTGGGCTCCTCCAGCTGCTTTCCGAGGAGCAGCCACTTGCAGATCGACGTCACTGCAGCTCTTGGAGGCTGTAAAGGTGAGGTCAGGAGAAAATTTTGAGTCCTGCTTTGGTTTAGTCCTGACTCAGCTCCAGGAGATTCCAGGATGTGTGTTTTCGTGTTTTCCTTCCAGCACTGTTCCCTTCCTTTCAAGGTCATTGCTGGAGTTGAGCCGAGCTTTGCTGGGTGTGACTGATGTGTTCCCCTGCTGTCTGTTCTGCCGTGTAATCCTGCATTTATTAACGCAGCGTTTCTCCACATTCATCAGGAGCAGGTGGTGATAAGAAGGACTCGTGGTTTCAAAATCACCATCCTCCTTTTCTTCCCTGTCCCTCACCAACAACAGGAGGGGGGATTCATCTTGGACTGAAAGTCTTTGGTTCTTGGCTGGCTCAGAAGTCATTAGGAGATAACCAGGAATGAGAGCGAGCTCGGAACCCTCGCCTTGTGCTGACTGATGGAAAGGTGAAGAATCTGCACGATTCTGGGGCTGATCAGGCTCAGGCAGCTTTGTCCAAGGTCCTGTTGTGCAAACAGGGCAGATTTTCACCCGAGTTTCTGCACCAGAGGGATGGCGGTGAGCTCGAGCTGTTTCCATGAAGACCGAAGGAGGTTTTCTCGGCGTTCGTTCTGTTTGTCCGTGCGGGGACGGGACGGGCAGCCCTGCGGAGGATCCCGCAGCTGAGCCCCGGCCCAGGCCAGGGTCGCTGTATTCTCCGCGGTCCCCACTGGAGGTCACTGGAACATTATTTACCATTGTCCCCTAGAACAAAGGAGATGCGAAACCGCCGTTTGGCGAAATTAAGGTTTGAAATTTTCGGAGATTTTTATCAGTTTCACGTATGAAAATAAATCTCCAAATTGCTCATAATCCCTGTGTGTGATGGGTATTTTATAAACACTCCTTATGCCCCGAGGAGACATCAACAGAGGCTTTATTTTACAAAAGTATGACTCAACTGCCAGGAATTTTAAGCAAAGCTCCTCTAATGGGTTCTCTGGGCCCCAGCTCTCTTTGTCATACCCTGATGGATGTGTCAGAAGTTCTAAAACACACCTGAAGCCATTCCGTGCTTACCAGCAGGAGACCTAAAAGCTGTCATCGCCAGTCAGGCACCGCGTTCGTGTTGTTAAAAATGCTGGAGAGAGGATGAGCAGCTCGAGTTTTGCAAAGGTCATTTTGTAAAAATGATTTCAGATCATGGAAGAATTTTTTTCTCTTTGTCCCTGTGTCCTGTGCCAGCAGCTGTTCCTGTCCATTCGGATTTTTGGGAAGGCTGCTCAAATCCTTGCTCAGCCCCCCCGGAAGGAGCAGCCTCAGCACTGGGTGCTGCAGCAGGAGCAGCTGATGAACTAACAGGAGTTAATTATCAGTGATAAGAAAAGTTTGGCAACTCGTCACAGACTCATCAGCGCAAACCAAAGCTGCTTCCCAACCCGTCTATCAAAGCGCAGTTGCTGTTAATGATAGACTGAATAATAATTAGTATTAACTAAAAGGATCCCTTTCTATTTCCCAGAGATATTTAAAGCCGAGCAACAGACTCGTGGCTTTGGGCGCGATCCAGTTTCAATATAGCTCTGGGAGTTACGTTTCAGTCTGTAGATGTGAAGTGGGTTTGTGAGAAGCAGCAGCTGATGGCAAACTCGGTGCCATTTGCTGGGACTGCTTGCCCGGGAGCGAGCTGAGCGAGCCCGGGCTCCTGGGGAGGCGTGGGAGGAGCTGGGGATTTCCATCTCAGGTGTGGGCGCTTCCCAGGAGCGGTTCCCACGCACAGCTGGTGGGTGCTGCCGCAGCAGGGCTCCCACTGACACCCCTGGGTGCGGGGGGAGCTCGGGGCGCCGCTCTGGGCACTGACATTTCCATCAGGGAATCGCCGTTTCATGGAATCATCGCTCTCAGGTGCCCTGGGCTGGTTAAAGGTTATTTAATCCATCTCCCTGCAGCGGGCACGGACACCTTCCCCTGGCCCAGCCGCTCCAAGCCCCGTCCGGGCTGTGCCAGGGCTGCAGGAGCCTGCTGGGGTTTGAAGGAGCCTCCAGCAGAACAAAACCGCAGGAATTGCTCTGCTGGCCTGGCCGGAGGCTCTGTGTGCAGTGACAGAACTTTGGAGAGGCTTTGGAGAGGCTTTCTGGCAGCGGTGGCTTTGGAGAGGCCTCTCCTGCCCTGTCCAGCCCAGCGGCTGCTCTGGGCCCTGCAGGAGCTGCGGGGACTCTGCAGGGCTCAGAGCAGCGAGGATGCTGCTGCCAGGGGCTCTGCAGCCTGGCTGTGTTTGGGGAGGCTCTCTGAGCCTGAAGAACGGCCTCATCTCCTCCTGGTGATCAGCACGGGGCTCGGCCCTGAGCAGGAGATTCGTAATCAAATAAATCACGATTAAAGCGATGAGGGGCTCGGGGGAATGAGAATGTCCTTGGCTGGGAGCTCTGCGCTGGGAAAATGCAGGGTCTGTGTCAGCTCTGGGGTTTGTGCGCTCCCACAGGGCAGGGGACGCTGCTCCTGGGGCTCAGCCCTCGAGGTGATGGTGCTGCCTTCCTCGGGGCTTCTGGCAGCTCCGGGGGACAACGAGGGTGGCTTGGTGTGAGCTTGGGTAACCAACA
The DNA here is from genome assembly GCA_013400315.1 of Bombycilla garrulus. Classification (NCBI taxonomy): domain Eukaryota; kingdom Metazoa; phylum Chordata; class Aves; order Passeriformes; family Bombycillidae; genus Bombycilla; species Bombycilla garrulus. The sequence goes on from VXBU01001733.1 coordinate 233,317, forward strand.
GAGGGTTACCCAAAAATGTGCCCCAAAGCACCCTGTTATTTGTCCAAGAGGTTTAGAACGGCCTTGTGGGATGTGCAGGTGTGTGGAGAGGAGCCTGGCCGGGTCTGGAGCAGAGCTGCTGCTTCATTTCAAAGCTTATCCTTAAATGTTTGCTCTAAAGCCCTGGAGCCCCAAGAAAAGAAGATGCAAATAACTTGACTCTTTTCCCATGGAAGCAATTAAGGAACTGTGTTAATAAGAAATGAAGTTGTTTGTAAATTTTAATGGTTTAAAAGATGCCCCAGGGAAATCAGAGACAAATAGGAGCTGTTTGGTGCAGACCCTTTCTAGCCAAGCCCCACCTCCGTGGTGGATGTGATCAATTAAAAATTACCAGGAGAAAATGACACATTCTTTTCAATTTAATGCCTTTGGCCAGAAGGATTTTCTAACATAATGATTTGGGCTAGGAGGGGAGTGTTGCTTTATTTCCTCCTCATTTAATCAAAAAATAGCCCCAAGGAAAAAAATAACCAAAACCAAAGCAACCAGTACCAAATCCCAAAGAGAACCCCATGAAAATGTCTAAATATTTGGGTTTTTTTCATTCTGCGACTGCACAGCCCATCACGGTGAGGCCCCAGCCCAGCTCTCTGCACCATGGGCTTGGCAGCATCGCCCCTGCTGGAGTTTTGACCCTGCCCGGAGCTCTCCTGGAGCCCGGGGGGTGCTGAGCTCCGCCGAGCCCCGCGGGACCCCGGGGAGAGCCGGGATGAGCGGGGCTGTGACAGCCCCAGAGCCCTCGGGATCCCGGGGAGAGCCGGGATGAGCGGGGCTGTGACAGCCCCAGAGCCCCGCGGGATCCCGGGGAGAGCCGGGATGAGCTGAGCGGGGCTGTGACAGCCCCAGAACCCCGCGGGATCCCGGGGAGAGCCGGGACGGGATGAGCGGGACCCGGCGGGGCTGTGACAGCCGCTCCCCGCCTGCTCCTCCTGTGATCAGCGCAATTTGTTTCCCCCGGAATTCCTGTACGGCTTGACAAGACACCAAAGTTCTGGGGAGTTACACAAAGGCCTCCTTTGCATATTAAAGACTCTGTGTTGTCACTTGACTAAATTTGGGAGCAACATCCACCACTGTGAGTGTCATTAGAGCTGAGATGAATTCCAGGGCTCATTACGGGGTGCTGTGCCAAAGAGGGGGAGGAAGGAAGGACTCGCAAGTGGCGCTGTGCTTTCTTCCCAAAGCCCTGTCGAGGCTCATTTTCCCTCTTTCCATCTCCAGCACTCTCAATCCCTTGATAATAAATGCAGCTCACATAGGAACTACCCCCCGGACTGATTTCTTTCCACTGCAAGAAGTGATTTAAAAGAAGACGAAAAAAGACATTGAATGTGTTCATTATTGATAATCTTAAAGATTTACTGCAGGCTTTCAGAAAAGCTGCTGCCTTAAAGCAAACCACTTTTATCTCCTTTTTGTTTGCTTAGTTGGCTTTTGTGGGTTTTGTGTCTTTTCCTTCAGTAGCTCATGTAGGTAGAAGCTTAAATTATTTTTTTTTTCCTGAGGGGGAGTTTGGCAGCCCCTGGCAGCAGTGGGAAGGCTCGCTGGGAGCTGCAGGAGGAGATTCCCAGCTGCTGCAGGGCTGTGTGGGCTGCAGCACATCTGCTCTGGGGGCCCTGGCCACTGAGAGCAGCAGGCTTGGACATTTTGGGGAAGTTTGGGGTGTTCCAGCCCAGCAGCGCTGAGCCCGGATCTCTGGAGAGAGCTGGGATCCTCCCCCTGGGCACTGGCGTTCCTCAGAGCATTCTGAAATAGAGTTAATTGGGAATATTTAGAAAACAAACAAGAAAGCCCCACTTTGAGCGGATTTCTCCATGACTGTGCCAGCGAGTGCAGCCGTTTCCAGGCTCTGCTCTTGCTCTGCTCCCTGGCCCGTGCCAGAGCTCCGGGCTCGGGTCAGAGCGTTCCCTCGGGAGCATCTCTGCTGCTGCTCCAGGGGGAGGATTGGGATAAATCCCCTCCTGCTTTGGGGGGACTGGGATAAATCCTCTCCTGCTCCCTCTGCTGAGCAGGGGAAAGTGCTGGAACAGGGCAAGGGTGTGCTGAGCTCTGCTGGGATGGGATGGGATGGNTATGGGATTTATGGGATTTTGGGATGGGATGGGATGGGATGGGATGGGATGGGATGGGATGGGATGGGATGGGAGCCACGTGCACACCATGGGATGACAGAAATACCTGAACACGGGGTCACAGAACACTTCCCAGCCCACAAAGCAAAGCCACGTGCTCCAACCCTGTCATCAGCTCAGAGGCCTTCAGCATCATCCTTCACCAATCAGAATAATTAAACAGCCTCATTATTTCAAATATTCATTGAGTCCAGATTCCATGTTTGGCTTTCTTGGTCAATTTGGTTCTTGCTAATCTGGGGGAAGGAAAGAATGTTCTCTAGTGCTTAATTTGCATTAAAAACACTATAATTTGTAAGTAAATTGGAAAGCTTTTAAGTGAAGAGGGAACATCAGTGACTTGACAGTCAAAGCTCTCCTTTGTTTTTCAAGCATAATGTTCCAGAAAGATGCTCTTCCTTTCTTGGAATTACATGGCAGCGAGAATGAAGCCTTGTAATTGTTCATTAATCCATGGTCATTAGGAGACTCGGGGAAGGAGGCACCAGAAATGAAAAACAAATCTAGAGCAGGCAGTGTTCTACCAGAGCAGTGACTCTGAGTTCCTGCAGTTGCTGAAGGGGGAAGATCAGGAGAGCTGCTGCTGCTGAGGCCAGGGGTGCTGCTGGGGCCCAGGGTGCTGCTGGGGGTGCTGCTGGAGGCCGGGGTGCTGCTGGGGCCCGAGGGTGCTGCTGGAGCTTGGGGTGCTGCTGGAGCCAGGGGTGCTGCTGGGGGTGCTGCTGCCTTTCTCCAGAGCCTTTTGCAGAGCCCAGGCTCTCCCTGTGAGATCCAGCCCGGCTCTGCAGCCTCGCTCCGTGGCTCTCAGGGGTCTCCTCTGCCCTTCTCCCGGTGCTGAGGTGTTTCTCCTTCCTGGGAGCTGAGCAGGGCCCCGAGGAGTGGGCACAGAACCCTGGCCCGTTGGAAAGGTCCTTTCCTGGCTGGAAAGGATGCTCAGATCTGTCACTGTGCCTCCTCAGGGGACTTCCCTGCTCCTTTGACAACTGGCACAAAGAACCCAGCTGAACTGCTTTGGGTTTTAAGAGCTGCCCAATGAGCCAGGCTCTGCTTTTCTTCCTTTTTTTGGAGTATCTGATTACGTGGATATTCCTTAAAAAACCCTTTTCTCTCTCGTATCCAAGATGTTGCTTCCTTTGTTGCTTCCACCTCTTTATTTAGGAGGAGGAGGAGGGGAGAGGAGGGATAAAGGCAGCAGAGGAGCTGATTTCAATGCAAATCTATTGTTCATAATTGCAGTTTTAAAATCTTCTCAACCTTCAGCTGAACAATGATAAAAGAATAATGGCTGTGAATTATTAGCTGTTCCACTTCCCTTCAAAATAGTTCTTACACTGTTGTGATACTTGGGTATATTTATTATTGTACTTCTTTTTCCTTTTGGAATGAGCTTGTGCTTCCTGCAGCCTTGATTTTCTTTTTGGACCTCTGCTCATTTGGCATCTGCATTTTTGTTTGGGATATGCAGGGCTAAAATCAGTTAAAAATATCTTCCATGCTTCCAGAGTAATCAGATCCATTTCCCCGTCATTCTGCTTCTGGGCCTGCCTGGTTAAGGTAACAATAAAAATGGAGCAAGGCAGTGAAAGAGGAGAGATTTTATTGCTCTGCTGGAGGTGTTTGCTCCATCCTGAGCTGAGAAGTTCCTTGTGGCATTGAAATCTGAATTTCTGCCAGCTGTGGCTGTCACACAGTGAGCAGAGAGCAGCTGGACTGGGGGGCAATGTTTTACCCCTTTGTTTTACCCCTTTGTTTTACCCCCTTTGCGCAGCATTTCACCCCCTCCCGTGTTTTCCTCACAGAAATGGCCCCAGGTATGGCATGAGGGAATCCATCTCCGGCAATTCTCACCTTATGTATGCAAATGTCTGAGAGTCTGGATAAACTCTCAGTGCAGAGGGAATTCTTCATTTTTATTTGATTTTACTTTTATTATTATTTTGGAAGCGTTTCGAGATTTAAAGGCAGCAATGAAAACCTCTCAGAAGGAAAAGGGGAGATTTGAATTGCAGTAAATAATAACGGAGAGAGCTGAGGCTCCTAAATCTGCTTTAACCCCCCGAGCTCGGGGCTTCGTTTCTCGGAGCTGCTCCGTGCAAAGCTCGGAATTCTGGCACGGGGTGCTCAGCGCTGGCTGGTTCGGGTGTGGGATCGTCCCTTTCCTCCCCCTAAAGAGGCATCGCGGATTTTCTTCTGGAGGAGAAGGCAGAGCTTGCCCTGGCAGTGAGAGGAGCCCCGGCGTGCTTGAGAACGCCGCAGAGGACAGAGTGTCATTAATGAGTCATTAGCGGCACTAAGAGCTCTCTAAGCGGCATGAAGGACGGAGTTAATGATCGCAGGTGAGGGGAGCTCTCTAAGACGCTTTCCCCGCTTCCCAGAGGAGCAGAGAAAATCTCGTCCCCAGCCCGAGGGCAGCACCAGGCTGCTCGGGGATCAATGGGGAGGAAATTTACCCGTGTGTGGAGCGGGATCCTCTCCCGAAGCCCCGTGGCTGGGCTTGTTCTCCTCACTGAACCCTTCCAGGAGCCCGGGATGGGGGTAGGGCTGGCAGAGGAGGAAAAGCCCGGCTCATCCCGCAGGGAGGATCCCACAGCCAGGAAATCCCTGCTGGGAAGCTGCTGCTGGCATCTGTTATCCATGGCTGCTGAACACGCGTCGGGTTCTGAGGACAAACACGGACTTGTCAAGGGTTTGATTGCTTTTCCTCGGCTGCCTGAGGAGTGTTAGAACCTATTGGTTTTGACAATGCACCTCAATTAGCTCTTAAAATCAGCACTGCACGCTCTGCGAAGCTGGAGGAGTGTGGTGGATTCCTCGGAGGACTGAGCTGCTCGATTTCAGCTTAAGGATGATGTTTCTCCACAAGGGAGTCACCAGTCACAATAATTACATTGCTGTCTTCTCATAATATGATTTATTTAGATGTTGCCGTATGAATTAATTCTCTCTAATTGCTGCTCTTCTCACTGTAAATCAAGGTTTCTTGCTTTCTGGAGAGTAGTGAACATGATCCTACACTGAAGTAATTAGTCCAATTAGAAAGGAAAGCAGATGTGGAAAACCAATTACTTTCAGGAATATGTCTGCTCCTCTGTAGTCCAAACGCTGTTCAATCAAAATGTAATAGTAGTTTAATAAAACATTGTTTTATTCATAAACTCCATCCAGCGGTGAGACTCCACCTGCTCTTCTGGAGGAGCCACTTTGGAGCAGCTTTGAGGCTGGGGAGTTTTCCTCAGGCCTGCTCCTGCTTCACAGAGCCCCAGGGAGAGAGCAAAGTGGTCAGCAGAAGATCAGAGCCTGATGCAAGTGATTCAAGAGCTGCTGTTGAAAGGAGAAGGCGGCAGAGGAATCGTTGTGCGGTGGATTCTGCGTGTGCACCAGCAGGGATTGATCAGTTACGAGCAGCAGCAGCAGCAGCGAGGTTCCTGGAGCTCGCAGGAGCTGTGAAATCAGCCTCGAGTGCCCTGAGGAGCTCGTTCCTCTAGGGAACGGCCACACGCTGCAGGAATTACCCCAAGCTTTGTCCCAGCAGGGATCCCCCTGGGCAGGCAGGACCCTGTGGGGCCGGGAGAGGCTCCGTGCCCACCGTGCCTGCCCCAGGATCAGGATTTGGTACCCAGAGGATGCTCTTGATCAGCACAGAGGAGGAATCATCAAACCCCGAGGGTGGATGTGCAGACGGGAGCGCTCAGCACTCTCTGAACTCACCCTGCAGTGCTGCTGGTGGCTGTGCCAGCCAGGAGGGCCAGCGCTGGCCACACACAGCTCCTGTGTCCCCACACCACGGCCCAGAGCCCCTTCGGGGCTTGTTCTCTGAGTTCTTCATCAAAATACCTGCAGAGGAGCTTTGCACTGGAGATTCACCCATCTATTTTCCTCTATCTGCTGCACGAAGACAAGTGTTCTCATAATTGGGCCATTAAAGGAGGTGTTGAAATGTTACTAATTGTCAAAGGCAATTAAGTATAGCAACATGTCACAGGTAAATTAACGAGGCTCCAGGTGTTTTGAGCGAATTGCAGTTCTGTGGGTGTAGAACAATTCCAGTCTTCTCTGCTGCTTGTCTGTGGAGTTTTTGGCGTGCTCTGAATTTGGGGTTTTGCATTCACTAAAACCTCATTTTGCTGTTGAAAGTATGGGAGGAAAACTCGCAGAATTCCTGCAGACAGGGCTCCTGGCGAGCAGGGATCACTGCTCTGGTCTCTCCCTCGCAGGGACACCTGCAGGGCCCTCAAGGAGCTGCTGAGGAACTCTGGGGATTCACTGAACGCGAGCACCGTGGGTTGTTTGTTCCTCCCTGCTGCCACCCCGATGGTACCGCGCCCTCCCTCCCTCCCAGCCGGGGACAGGAGGGGTGGCACTGTCACATGGGTCCCTAATTGTCCCCTTTGTTCCCCTTCTGCTCGCCCGGCAGGGCAGCGGGGAGAGCTGCGGTTGTGTGCGTGTGCACACGCGTGTTTGGGGCTGGGCGGAACACTAATTTTATACTATTAAAATATTACGATTTTCCCCCCCTTCCAAGCTGCTGCACGTCCCCGATGTCTTGTGCAGCTGGCGCCCACTGGCAGCCGCAAGGTTGTCCTCCAGGTGCTGCATCAGAAATCTTTTGACACAGTGTCAGTAATTAAGTGTACAATTAAGAGAATGTCTGCAATTAAGTTCAATCAGTCAGTCAATCAAATCTACATTTGTAAAGGGTTTCTAAAGGGCCTCTCATCCAAACCTCCCCTCTGCTTCTGAGCTCAGCGAAGTTTCCACCACACGAGGCAGCGCCATCTGAGGCAGCTCGAAGGGCTGGAAGGTTTGGATTGAAATGCTGCTTGAGGCCTGGCTGTCTCCCGAATAAAAACTGGCTTTAATTTAGGCACAATATTGAAACGTATCCATTAAAAAAGCTGAAAGCTCATGGCTTTTCCAGCAGTGTCTCCCTGAGCTCAGCAGGGTAATTCCTCCCCTTGTTTCCTTTGGGGAATACTCAGAAAGGACAGGTATTGTGCTGGAATGAGCCAGCCTGGTCTTGTGCTGTTTCAGGCATTTTTCAGCTCCTGGCAGTTCAGGTTTTGCAGTTCAGGGGTGCAGTGAGCGAGCACTCGCTGCTTTTGTGCTGCCCGGTCCTGCAGTGGGAGCCCTGGGCTGTTATTTGGGATTTGGGGTTATTTTGATGATTTTCCAGAACAAACCAGGGGTACCTGTGCCCGAAGAATTGGGTGCAGCAAAGGGCTCACACAGGCACCCTCCCACAGAAACGTGCCCCACTCCAGCCCTGTGCTGGGACTGTCCCGTTCTCCCTCCCAGCTGCACGGACAGAAACCAGCCGGGGTTTGGTGTCCCCAGAGAGCAGCAGGACAGGCCCAGAGCTCCCCGGGGCTGGAGCAGACCCTGCCCCTCACTGATCTCATCTCCGAGCCCCGGGAGGAGCCCGCCCTGGCTGAGGGGCAGGATCTGCAGCTCCAGGGGCTGGCAGTGCTCGTCTCCAGGCTGCAGCCGCTGCTCCAAGAGGAACTGCGGGGTTCTCCTCGACTCTGCTCCATCAGTGTGAGCAGCAGGCCGTGGTTGCTCTGATAACGAGCTCACATTTACACAGCGCCTGTCAGTGCTGAAGGGAGCTCTGCTAACTCAGCCCGGCTGACAGAGCTCTGGCCACGGCTCTGCACAGCTCTGCCAGCCCGGCCGCTGCCTCCTCGTGTGCCTCGCTGTAATGGGGGGAGAGCTGTGCCCCAAAATGGCCTTCACACAGGGAAAGAACAACAGATGGATTAGTGACATCAAACTTGTAGTGCTGCAAGCGTTCCCCAGCACCTCATTAATACCCATAAAATAATAAATTAATAATAACAATGAAGCTTTATTTGTGTCTCCATCCTCTGTCCCTGTGGAGGGAGGCTGGGGAGCTGGGGCCGGGCAGGGAGAGGAGGAAGGAAGGGTGGGAAGACAAATGGTGCTCCAGTGGCTCTTCAGCAGCACAGAATTCTGCCCCCCAGACCTGGGCCAAGGCAGGACCCTTTGTTCATTGCTTTTAGTTGGTAAATACACAAAGCTGTGCATTTTTCATCCACTTGTGCTTGGCCTTTGAGACTCACCCTGCTGCACTTGGACTCCTGGTTTTGCCAAAAAGATAACAAAGGGAAAAAAAAAAAAAACAAACAAATTCTTCCCAGTGTCCTTGTCACCCACCTGCAGAACTCCAAAGCATGGCTCACTGAGCTTGGAACGTTCTGAGGGAAAACCCTTCAGGAACAGGAGGGGTGAAGGGCCAGGATGGGCCTGACAGCCTGGGCTGGAATGGGACAGCCTCGAGGATCCCTTCCAAACCAAACCAGTCCATAGAAAGCTCCCAGGACTGGTTGTGGTGGTTAATTTTGAGATATGAAGCGTTAGACAGGTAAGAAAGTGCAGGAAACAGAAGCAGTGCAGGGCTGGCCAGACTCCATCTGCTGCTGGGCTGTGCTCCGGCCTGGAGCCGCACGGATTTGGTTTGAACTCGAGGGTAACCTCAACCCTGACGGGGAAACCTGGTTCAGGGAGATGCTCAGCACAGGAATGGCTCAGGAATGGGGCTGGGGTTGATAAATGAACCCCAGGAGCTCTGACCCTTGTGAGGGTGGGTGGGAACTGCTGCTGTGGCTGTGCAGGGATCACGGCCCTCGGTGCTTGTAGGAAAAACCAACAGCGAGCGGCTCCTGAACGCTTTCCAATCGCTCAGAGAGAGGGGAGAGGCAGCTGAGAAATAACACAGGACAATAAATTCTTGAAATCTGCTACTAAATCTATCAAGGCAAATAATACATCCTGATGGGAGGAAGACATTATTTGTTTTTTGTTTTAAATTTGCCAGATCTCATTTTTTTTTGCATTTGTCTCAGGGAGGTGAGGACTTTGAAAAGGCAATTACAGATGGTGAATGATTAGCGTTAGATGTGACACATTTATGCATCAAATATGTTTAACTGCATTAACCTTCAAGGAATTTACACTGACACCTTGAAAGATCTACCCTGTGCTCAGCCTGAAAAATCTGAGTTCTCCCTCAACTTCCATCTTATTTACATTAATTTTATTACAAAATAAATGAGCCTAAAATATTAATAGAGTTTTTACACGTTCTGAAGGGGAGTTGGAGGGAAGCAGGCACGACTGGGGATTCTGTAGGAGAGATTTTTGAGGGAATGCAGAGGTGCCAGTGCACTGAAATGAGGTTATTTTCTGATTTCTTCCTTGGCTGTCCCATCCTGGAGGGAAGATGACTGAAAGGGATGAGGCTACACAGCTCATTTATCCACTTTAGGGTTTAATTTCCTGCTAATAAGGTATTTAAACCTTCCAGAAAGCAGCTTGTGGTCTTTGTAGACTTTTAATCTTTACACATTATGCAGAAAGGAAGCACGCGCTCGTGGAGGTTCTTACTGGGGATTTTCAGGAAATACTCGGGGTGTTTGAGAGCTCCTGGTGCTGCTCCTGTCCGAGTGCCAGCAGCGTGGGGTGTGCCTGGAGCTCCTCAGGCCCGCTCTGCGGCGTGCTGGCTCAGCTCCATGCCTCTTGTGCTTCACTCCACTGAAATCTGGATGGCTACGAGACAGACTCCGGTGGAATGAAGGACAACAGAACCCATGGATCGTCCTCGCTGCCCTCGGGGGAGCTTTGGGGCGCTCAGGTGCCTTTGGGGAGCCCGGCCGGGTCACCTGCGGTGGGCAGGTGTGAGCTTGGTGCTTGCAGGGGTTCTCTGCCCCAAATTCGTCCTCATCCTTCCCCCCACCACATCCCTGTTTTCCACCGCTGTAATTCCAGCCTGGAACGAAGCAGCGCTTTGGACACCTTGTCCTGGTAATTGTGGGAGTGGGACAACTCCCCACCCACTGGGGGCTTCAGCCACCAGGAGCTGCTGAATATTAAATGCTCAAGGTGGTTTTTTAGTCTTTTATGGCTTTTACAAGGGAGGTGAGACCAGACAATAGGCAGGGTCCCTTCTGGCCTAAGCCCTGACTGTACAAAACCCAAGGAATGCCTGCAGACATTCCAGGCAAGGATTTTCCTCCGAGTGCTTTGAGGATTTTCTTAAAGGCCTCTGGCCACTCTGGGAGGGTGTTAGGGCACTGCTTCCCTTAGGCAGAGATAGGGGAGAGATAATCCCATCAACGCCGGCCCCACAGGATGTGGGAACTGGGGTTTGTGCCCCTCGGGAACAGGTGAGGCCCGGGCAGGGCTGGGCACTCCTCCCCTGCCAGGCTGGCCCTGCTCGTCCCTCCTGGGAGATGGATCACGGATCTCACAGATATCACGGGATTGCCCCAGAGAACTGTGAAGTTTTAAACAGTGAAAAACCCTCTAAAAGGTGTGCAGCCTCTTCCTGAGCGCTCCCCATCTGTGAAAGAGACAAAAAGAATGAAAATGAAGACAGTTAGGAATACTGCCCTGTCAATTTCCAACCCATCCCTACATCTGTGCAGTAAAGATATTTCTGAGATTCCTGTAAAGGAATCTGATCAAAGGTTTAAATATTTTACTTAATAGATATGTCCTGGTTTTATCTATAAAATTAATAAATCAGAATATAATGCATATCCTCAGCATTGCGTGTTGCTTCTCCACTAAAGAACTGCAAACATTGAAACAAATCTGCATCAAAAGATGAAATGGAAATTCTCCACATCCCAGCAAGGAATTGCAAATGGTGATTCCAGTTTGGGTGGCTTTGCCCAATTAAGGTGCCAGCTCCTTCCTCCTCAGTGCCTGGGAAACCCGGGGCTTTCACAAGGGTCCAGCTCTGACTTTTGGCAAGCCTCCCACACACCTGGATAACTTCAGATCTCAAATTTTAATTTGCTTGCACTTTAATTTGCTTGGGAAAAGAGAGGTTAAGTGCAAAACTTGCCTTGAGGGTGGAACCGTTTGCCTGCACTTAAATTTCAAAAAAAACCTAAAGCCAACCAGAAACCCGAGCCACAAAGGTGCCGAGGGACGATTGAACAGAACAAACAGAACAAACAGCGGGGGCTGCTCCTCTGAGCCCCGCGGTCAAACCGAGCCCGCCCGGAGCCTCTCCCTCGGCTGTGTCGGGACTTGCTCGGGGTAAGCGCTGGGAAAGGGCGGCCCGGGCGGGAACCCATCAACCCAAATTCCTGAGCGCAATCCTGCCCGCTTTGAAACGCCTTTTATCGGGCAAGTTGGGACGGGCTCGGCGAGCGCCTCCTGCTCAGCCCCGGGGCGTTAACCCCTCCGAGCCCGGGATGCACCGAGCGGGAGCAGCTCACATCATTAAATCAAGGGGCTTGTCAGCGAAATCTCACGTTAAATCAATGAATAAAAACCTGAAATGCCAGCTCCACTTCCAACAGCTCCCCTCACTCCTGAGCAACCAATTTAAAGTGTGGGGAGTTGGGCTTTTCAAGTTTTAATGAGATACCCCTTGATTTTTGCTGGGGAGAAGCGTTGAGGGTCAGGCTGCAGCTTCACCTGAACAGCAGCAAAGGTCTCCTGCCTCCTCAGAAGGGGAAAACCTTTAACTAAAGGTCAGGTAAAATTGTGCTGGACTTCCCTGAACTTCAAAAAGGACAAGCATTTCTCTGTGCCGTGGTCTGTGGGGACCGAGCTGCCAATGCTCTGCCCCGCATTGACCCCAGGGATGACAAAGGAAATTCAGTGCCAGGAGCTGCCTGTCCTGGAGAGAAAATACAAAATCACTTCTGTCCCTGTGATAAGGGCTCAGCTCTGAATTCCAGCAGCAGCACTTCCACAGCCCCATCCAGGTGAGGTGTCCAACGGGAACCTCGGGCTGCTCCTGCTCGTTCAGGGGGTTCCATTTTCTCCTGCCTTTCTCAGCCATTGCCCTCACACTTTCCCAAACGTTTTGCTTGCAGCTGGCTGCTGTTTCTTTCAAAAGGGAAATGTCTCTTGGTTTTGAGGAAGTTCTACCCCATAAGAATCGGTTACATTTGAAATTGGCTTCACCCCACGTGGAGAGGAACCTGATTGTTCAGCAGCAGCTGAAGCCAAAGCTCCTGATTCTGTCTTGGGAAAGTGAGAGAGGCCTTTGGACACCTTTGCTGGAACACAACAGCTGAGACAAGACATCCACAGAAAGGGGGAAATGCAGCCTGAGCCCCCTGAGCTCAGCATCCCTTAACATCACATCATAACACCTTTGGGACCTCAAAGACCTCGGCAAACTCAAACTAAAGCAAGTTAAAATTGTCTCTGTAAGGAAAATTTTCTAAAGTATTTCACTTCTTAGGATATCACTGGAAGAGGAACAATTTTAAGTGACTCACATAGAAAATCAAAAGAAGAATCAACTGACTGAAACAAAATGAAATCCTTACAAATGGTAGCCTGGGCAGCAGCTCAGGTCTGGCATTTGCTGCACCAGGGCAGAGTGCACAGGCTGTGATTGAATCTGATTGTTCTCAACCAGCACCGACCCCCCATTCCTGCCAGCTCAGGAAACACCTCCCCATGTGCCATCAGCTGCTGCTTTCAGTACCTTATTGTGACCCACACCATCCCCAGGAGCTGTTAAAGAAGTTCTCATTTTTCCCTTCAGAAACCATGTCCTGGCCCCTGCGTGTACACGGCCCAGGGCAGCTGTGCTGCTGTTTGGAGGGAAGGACCAATTAATCCTGCCACGGGAGCGGGGTTAATTAGGACACCTCATCAGGGCATCCTGTGCCCCCCTCCCCGGTCCCCGTGTGTGCACAGGTGTCCCCCGGGCTGGACCCTGCCCCAGGGTACCCAGCCCCTCCGGACACGCGGCAGGAGGGGCCCTCACTCACCTGGCGGTGCCGGGCAGCTCCAATCCCATCCCGCAGCTGCACCGAGCTTCCAGGAGCACAACAGAACCGGCTGAGGGCACGGGGCTCAGCCTGAGCGGGGGGCGAGTGAGGAAACTGGGGGTTCTTTCTTTGTTTCTGTGTTTGGAGCAGCATCCCGGGGGCCCGGGCCGGCGCGGCCGCAGGTGCGGCTTTATCCCCGCGCTCACCTGCGGCCGCAGCCAATGGAGCTCCCGGCTCCTCCCTGCCCCAAACGGCCCGCCCCGCGCTCACAAAGCTTCACAAACCTCTCAAACCACCCCAAACACCCAACCTGCTCCACTGATCCTTGTACTGTGCTCACAAACCTCCCAAACCACCCAAAACACCCAGTCTGCTCCACTGATCCCATCATGCGCTCACAAATCTCCCGAATGGCCCCAAAACAGCCCCCAACACCCAGCCTGCTCTTCCATTCCTCATCCTGCCCTCCCAGGGCTTGCCTATAAACCCAGTGTTCATCCAAAGTGTAGCAGAACATTTTCAAAGAGTCCGCTTTAATTTTTGCCCCATCAATTGCCTTTTTGTTTTTTTCCAACTTGCCTTTCCATACAAGAAATATTTCATTTTACTTTTCCAAAGCTGCTAAAGGAACGGGAAATGTGTTGGCTCTTGAGTGCCCCATGAGTGGTGAGACAGGGACTGTGAACTCGGAATTCAGGTGGCAAGAACCCGCCATGGGGTGTAAACTTGAAAAGAATTTGTGCAGGAGAACTCTGGGAAGTGCAGGGATGCTCTGTCCAAGGCCCTCCATGCCCTGATAAATTAAATCTCACTGCTCTTTATGGATTATTTTTATGGTGCTAACAGCTTACTCCCGTTCTTCCACAGTTTTCCATGTAAGGACTGCACACGAGTCCTGATTTTGCTTTTGTTTAGTGGGTAAATCAGAGTTTCCAAAGCCTGCTTTAATGACACAGGTCACGAGGTTTGCTGCTTTAATTTGGGCTGTGCTGAATCGCCCTGAGCAGCAGTTTCCAGCACAACTGCCCACATTTAGGAATTCAAATCTCTGAGTTTTGCCCACACATTTCAGGCACGGAGGTGAACACATCGGTCTTTAAATGTTTCTCCTGCAGTACCTTCAGAGAAAAGGAAGTCAGTGTTTTTCATGGGAGAAGTAAGAACTGAAGCTTATCACTGGTTATGGCCTGCTTTTATTTTCTCAGGGCTCTGTGAAACCAGGAGCCAAACTCACCACAATTTTCTTCTCTCTGCACAGTCTGAAGCTGGGGCTGTTGTTCTTTCAGATAGAAATCTGTCCTTTTATTTGTATTATCTCCTACTGGAAAATAACAAATACCTTTAAAGTTTACAGCTGCTACTGTCAAGGACAGACAGGGAGGGACTGGCTGGGGCACGGGGAGCTGCAGGAATGTCCTGTTGTTCCATAATACCCAATTATGTCAACTACCCCTTCCTTTAAACTTTCAACACGTCCCCGTTAGGTGGGAAGAGCTGCCAGCACATCATGAAAGTGCTGCTGCAGAGCCCAGCCCTGCTGATGGAAATGTGTCAGGGGACGGAGGCTCTGCCTGCGGGCTCTGCGAGCACATTCCACCCTCTGGCTCCCCAGGAGCAAACCTGTGTGGTCTTGAAGCTTTGTCAGCTCTGACCTCTAAATTTGTCCCATAAATGGGATCAATTTACTGGGTCTGGAGGTCTGAGCCATCAAACACAGCCCAGGGAAGCTCAGGGCCACGTCTCCTGCAACTGCCCGCTGTAAATTCAGTGGCAAGCAGCTGGAAAAGAATTACTTGGGGGGTTTTCACTGTTTGCCTCAAAAGTTTATGATTGTGAAAAATGTATTTATAAGGCAGCTGCTTCCACAGGAGTGAGGAGTGAGCAGAGCCTCAGCCTGTGCGTTCCTGCTGTCCCCGTCCCAGGGAAGGGAGCCCTGGAGCGCTGCTGCTGCTCCCCGTTTGATTTCCCTGCCTGAGCTCAGCACAACCAGCCCTTCCTGTCCCTGTCACCAGGCATTGCTCCCTCTGCCCTGGCAGGAAAGGCAAACCAGGCCGGGACCTTTGTGAAGGGTGGCCAGAACTGCTGTTTGATGCCGGGGAGGCTCCTTGCCCTGCTCCTGCTCTCGGCAGTGCAGGGAGTCTGTGGGAGCAGAGCTCCAGCCTTTCCCAGCCAGGCCCTCCCCTCAGCTGCTCCTCTCTCTGCTCGGGCTTTTCCTGGGAACAGCACCAAACACGTGCTGCAAAACTCAGGCTTCCAGCCTGGAGGCTTGGGAATCTTCCTGTCCGAGTGGTGGAGCCCCCATCTCTAGAACTGTTCAGAAGCTGTGGATGTGGCTCTCAGGACACGGTTTAGTGGCAGTGCTGGGCTGATGTGGGACTTGTTGCTCTGAATGGTCTTTTTCAACCGTAACGATTCCGTGATTCACTCAGTGATTCAGCAGCCAAGTCCTGAGGTGATAAACAGGGGAGAGCAGGCAGCATAGCCTGAGTGTAAAATGGGCTCTTCTGCTCTTCCAGTCACTGCAGAACAGCCCCCGAGCACTGCTGCTGGGATGCAGGTTTATGGTGGAGATAAAATGATTTTTTGTTTTTCCTAACAACGGAAAAAGTGAATAAATTGGAGCGTTGAGGCAGTGCCAAGCCCGGGGCCCGTGCAGGTGGCAGGATGCAGTTGTGCTGCTCAAGTGAGCACATCTGGAGATGAAGCTCCTTGAGAAGACAATGAGGAGCCTCTGTGCCAACCCCTCCTCCCTCGGCCGTGGTGGTGGCTGTGGATTTGTGAATTCCTGTCCCAGCAGCCCGGGCTGGGCAGGGCCCCTGGCCCCTGCTCCTCTGGGGAGGAGGAGACTCAGCAGCTGCTGCCCCATCCCTGCTGCAGCTTCCCAAAGGGGCTGGCACAGGGGAAGGGCTTCAGCAGCCTTCAAACGGAGCAATTAGAGATTGATTTATTCCTTAATTGTAGAGCAGTATCCCAAGGCTCTGGGGGGAGCCGGGCCTGCTCTGCCTTTGAAGATCAGACAGAGTATCTGTGTTTTAATTCCTGGAGGGTTACCTATGCTTTCTGTGTCTGCAAGAGGTCAAGAACTGAGATTTATAGTAATTCCTGGATTTCTGCTGTGGAATAGAATTTTAGAAGACAATTTCCCCCAGCCACAGGGTCATTGATCTGACCAACAATCCTAACAGTGTTCATCTGGAGCAGCTCATTGCTGTCAGAGAGTTTTACCTGTAAAGTCTGTCTAAACCTTATTAACAAATATATTTGTTAATAATCATCTTCCAGACCCTCCTGGAAGGGAAAAGGCAAAATCAGCTCTGCAGTGCCCAGCTGGGGCAGGATTGAACCCTCCCTGTGCCAGCTCGAGGAGCTTGCAGTGATGGCAGGAGGCAGAATGAATCACCCTGCTGACAAAACTAATGCAACAGTAATTTAAAAATAAACCTTTTAAGCTGATGTATGTGGTCTAAAGCCACCAGAGCATTGCTAAGGAGTGTATTTTTCAGTTTTATGTTCGCAAAAGAAAAAAAAAAGTCAAGAAAAAAGTCTCAGCGTCTGCCTTCACAGGGAATGAACTTTTAAGCAGAAGAGATGAAATTTCTGATTTCTCTGTGAATTTTAATGCCCTGAAAGAAACATTTAGCATTGCTTCAGCTTGCAGGTCACTGGAGGTCTCTGCCTGTGTGCACAGCTGGGTTTTAGGAGCCCAGTTTGCCTCATCCTGGGCTGGAATTTTGCTTCCCATGCTCCCAAGCGAAGGAAAAAAACTGATGGCAGAAGTTCAGGGCTGAGGAGGGAAGGCATAAGGCAGCAGATAGAACTGAGTCACAGGCACAGATAAATGTCTGCAGAGATCTGTGTGTTTATACTGCAAAAATGTACAGGGAAATTAAATTACACAGAAACCTCTTTCCTGGAAAATGTGGAGATAATGTTTCTCCCTCTGCTGTGGAGTTTGAAACACTGCTGAAAAGTTACGTTCTGCAATCACAGGCATTTTAAAGAACCTGTGGGTGGGGGACAGAGGCGAAGTCGTTTTCCCAGGAGTCTGTGGAGCCCCAGGCTTGGATTTGCTGTCTTGGTGGAGCACAGATGTGGGACAGTGCGGGCTTTGCTCTGCCCTCTGTGCCGAGGGCTTTGCCGGCCTTCAGGACCAGGTTCCTGCCCTGCAGGGAAACGTTCCTGCCTCCGCTTTCAGGACACCAGCAGCAGACAAAGCAGGGCTGTTCCATGCTCCTGCCAGCCTGGGCTTGGGGAAACTTCGTGTTTCTTGTGAAACGTGGAGTGTGGCTGCTCTGGGGTTGTGCAATCGCTGCTCCTGTGTGTGTGTGAGATCCCAAAAACACCAGCCGAGCTCCTGGCTCCCTCCTCATAGCACTGCAAGTGCTGACAAAGCTAAGTTTCAAAATGTAGTAGTGCAAAATTTGGGCTCAATTTGGATAAGTGTCCTTGGCTTCTGGAGCCTTTTTCATACTGGTGTGGCCTTTCTTGAATCCACTTCCTGATAATGCTAAGAAGTGGGGATCTGTTTATTGCAATGTGATTTATTTTGGGATGAGTGAAGCTGAAAACACTGAGAAGTTCGCTTTATGTTTTGGGGTTCTTTTTATGTTTTTACTGCCCAGAGACCTGGGACAGTGAAAGGTGTCCCTGCCCAGGGCTGGGATGAGATGAGGTTTAAGTTCCCTTCCAACCCAAACCGCTCTGTGGTCCAAACACAGATTCTGGTCCGGCCCAGCCGTCCCTGAGCCCTCCCCGTGCCCGCGGTGCCGCTCCCTGCGCAGCCTTCGGGGATGCTCGGAGGCTCGGAGCCCTTCCTGCGAGCTCGGAGCTGTTCCAGCACGCCCCGGGCTCCCGGGCGCTCTGTGGCCTCCTCGCTGGCCTTTGTGCGGGCTCGGCACGGGCCGGGAGCAGCCGCAGCCCTTCCCGCCCGGCAAGCAGGGACACGCTGCGGGATCTGAGCCGCAATTCCAGCCGGGGCCGGGGCCGGGACCCGCCCTGGGAACGCTCCCTGCTCGGCTCCTGCAGCGCGGGGCTGCCTCGACTTGTCGGGGATGCTCTCGAGGCTGGCAGGGCCTTCACAGTTAGAAGATAATTTTTTTTGTTGACTTCAGTTCACGAGCAGTGGAAAAGCCTGCACTAACTGCTCTAGAGACGAGTGATTTATCCTGACTTGGATGGGCAGAAGTGATTTTGCAGACATCGTCAGCGTTCCCCGGAAAAACCAACCAAGACTCACTCCCCAAAAGCCCAGAGCTCCTCCTCTGCTGCTGCCAGAACCAGAGCAGCGGGGCTGAGCCAGCCCCGTCCTGCCTCTGCGGGTGGCTGTCCTCAAACACTTCTTGGGAAGCACGGCTCAGACACGGCCTCTGTGCTGGGGCTGCCAGGGGCCGGATCCAGGTGGAGTTTGGGCTCCTTCCAGCCCGAACCACTCTAGGGCTCCATCCTCTGTGCCTGGAGAGGCTCTGGGCACAGCGTGGGCACAGCGTGGGCACAGTGTGGGCACAGTGTGGGCACAGCGTGGGCACAAGGTGGGCACAGGGTGGGCACAGGTCCCCCTGGAACCCCCTGCCCTGGCTGAGCGCCTTTACCCCAGCCCATCCTGAGGGAATTATCCAGATCCCTTCCACAAGGAGCAGGTAGAAAATCAGCCTGGGACTCTGCCGGGGTTTCTGTGCCCGACTCTGCCTGAGTGGCTGAACCTTTGGACACCGTCACTGTTACCCCAAAGGCAGCACCGGCCGGGGGAAGATTGCAGTCTGGTTTTCCTCCTGAGTTCCAGGAGTGGGGAAGACTTTAAGGGGTTCACGCTCATTTGTATTTTAAAGCTTCTTACTGTGAAGTGCAAGACCAGGGGCTACGTCTTCAGCTGGCATAAATCTGCCTGCCTGCATGCAGATAAACTGATTTACGCTGGCTGAAGATCTGGCCCTGGATGGAAGCGATGGAAGCAGGTGGATGTAATTTCTCTAAATTTCCACTCAAGCTGCACCCGCCTGGAGCAGCAGGAATTGAACAGCATTTTCCCTACGAGTAAAAAAGTTATTAACTCCATATTTGTGTTGGTGCTTCGCTGCCCTCCCTCGTCTTGATCATCACACGTAGCCATGGGCTGTCTCTGGCAATGACTCTGTCTCCCCAATAAAATTAAAAATCACTTTTGTTTCATATCTTTTTAATCAGACGTGTCCTTTTTAATAAAGGGCTCTGTTCTTTAAGGGGTGATGCGCTGATGAGCAGCAGGCTCGGCGGTTATTGCATTTCCCTGATTTGAATTTCTCTTTCTGCATTTCAGCTGTAAAAATAAAGCTAAATCCAACTCCAAAGCCTGTGCACATGCAGCACAAACAGAATTTCGCTGCCTCCCACCTCTGGGGTGAGACTGAAACCCAGGGGATGTGTGGCCATTGAACACTTTGGTGTAAGAACATATTTTATTCCTGAATGTCCAGTACAGGAGAGAAGAGCGGCAGAGCAAAAAAGACAAAGGGGAAACTCCAGGAATTTGCTGAGTGGTAATTTTATTCAAATAATTTATGCAGATTTCCTGAATTGTTCCAAGCCTGAAGAATCAAACAAACCCAAAATGCCTCTCTATGTTTAGTTCCTTATATTGATTCATTTATTCCTGGGATTGTTTCAAACACGCACCTGAAGTAACTTTATGAGCCAGTTTGTTTTTTTTTTCCCCCAGAAGTGAACAAGCAAGATAATTAAACCTGAGGAATTCAGTAGGCTTTGGAAGCAGCAGATTTCTCTCCTGGCCCACAGTGGGTGTAATATGGATTTCCGGGGGATGACACTTCCATCTGGTCGGTGTCCCCAAGCAGGAGGGGACATTTCTAGAGCCCCATGGTCTGGGCTGGGGTGGTTGGGATGGTGTGGAGTGGTTGGGATGGTGTGGGGTTGTTGGGATGGTTGGGGTGGTTGGGGTCGTGTGGGATGGTTGGGATGATGTGGGGTAGTTGGGATGGTGTGGAGTGGTTGGGATGGTGTGGGATGATGTGGAGTGGTTGGGATGGTTGGGATGATGTGGAGTGGTTGGGATGGTTGGGATGATGTAGAGTGGTTGGGATGGTTGGGATGGTGTGGGATGGTGTGGGGTGGTTGGGATGGTTGGGATGGTGTGGGATGATGTGGGAGGGTTGGGATGATGTGGAGTGGTTGGGATGGTTGGGATGATGTGGAGTGGTTGGGATGGTTGGGATGGTGTGGGGTGCTCAGCAATGCTGTGAGCTGCTCGAACCCTTCCCACATCGGGCTCTGTGCCCCCTGCTCCTCAGCCCCAGGAAGCCGTGAGGGATCAAAGCTCCTTTCATTGCAGCGGCTCCGCTGCTCCTCACACGCTGCGGTTTTGGGGTTTTCCAGCACGGAAAGCGTAACTGGGGGCTGTGTTTTCAGGGCTGGCACGGCAAAGGCAATACAGTTGCAGGAGTTTTGCATATTTCTCATCCTGAGGCTTTCCTGGGCCGGGTGGTTGCTGCAAGTCAGAACAGCACCAGGCTCTGCTCTCCCAAATCCGCCCCGGAGCTGCCGGGCTGGGCTGGGGCTCCAGGGACTCTGGGGCTCCGCAGCTTCTGCCTTCCTGCTCGCAGAGATCTCACACCCCAGGTGTGCAGCAAGGCAAGTTCACAGCAGAAAATAACCAAAAATAACCATCAGTGACTTCAACACATTTCCTTTTGCTGCTCAGCCTCCTGTGGTGAGTCTGGAAGTTCTGTGAGTAATCCTGGCAATGTTTGCAGTCAACTCAGAAATATCTGGTGCAGTCATTGCTGTCTACGGCACTTTGGAGGATTTTGCCTCCAAATGCCCGTTCTGCACCCAAATCTTAAATCTGAGATGTTCCTCGTAGTCAGAGCAGCCCCGGCTTTGCAGCACTCCCTCCCCCTTTGCTGCAGGCACACAAATTTGGGCTTTAATAAATGCAGAAGCTGAGCGCCAGGCTCTGATGGGACAAGAATGCAGCACAGAAAGATGGAAAATCCTCCTACACGGCTTAAACTCACCCTTTCCAGGGTGTGGAAATGATTGTAAACAACTCTTGCAGTTACAAAGCTCTGAACAAAAACATGTTGGTATTTTCAGGGGATGAGTGTCAGCCTTGCAGGCACCGTGAGCAGGGCAGGGTCATTCCGTGTCTCCTCTTGTCCAGCTGCAAGCTCTGCTGTCCCGTCTAAGCCCCATGGACTGGGCTCACTGCACTGCAGCTGAAGGTGCTGCCAAGTTCAGCAGCTCTCCCTGAACTGAAGTGACGGCAGAGCTGGGCACTAAATGCTCATTTTAACACTTCTGGACACAGAATTTTGCCAGATCATTCCTCCAGCTGAGTGCCACCACCTCTGGAGAGTCCCTGCTGGGGAAACAAGTTGTCTTTGTCATGGACCGGGGCAAGTCAGCAGGAAGAGAAGTTAATGTTCCATTTCTGTGCAAGTTTAGGATATTATGGGCATTTGTATTCTGGATTAGCCCATGGCCTCTCAGTTGTGGCTTTTCACACTCTTCCTCCCACTGCTTTCCTGCGCTGGAGCTGTGAGTGGAGTCCAGGTGTGCGAGGTTCCCTGGTCGGGGTTCAGAAATTCCTACCCTGGGGTGGAGGGGGAGGGAAGAAGGAGGAGAAGAAACAGAAGAGAAATGAGAAAATCAAGCAGGCTCCAGCACCTGCCATGTAATGATGGGTTCTGGAGATAAGGCTGTTTTAAGGCGCATTCCAGACGTGTGGGTCCTGCCCAGACACGGCACAGAAGAAAAAGGAGACTTAAAACAACAGGCAGCTCCTCCTCCCCCCGTCAGGTGTGCACACAGCCAGGAGGGACAGCGGCCCCACGGAAGCCTCTGTCCCCGCCGATGTTTGCTGCAGTTCCCATCCAAAGCCCCTGGGAGCTCGCAGGCACCCCCAGCCCCTCGGATCAAGCCCGTGCCTGCCACGGGGGTTAAACCCAGCGCCAACCCAAACACAGCAGCACCCGGAGAAGCTGCTGGAAAATGCCCCGTCCCCCGCAGTGATCCTTGCCTTCCTTAGGAAGGGAAATCGCAAAGGACCGTGCAGCTCTGCCTGGAGATGGAGAGGTTCCAGGGCAGGGTCAGGCTGGGATGCTGCACCCCCGGAGCAGCTCTGGGAACACGGATCCTGGTCAGGGCTGCGAGTTCCCGGTGTCCAGTGGGACTGGGGAGTTTGGAGCTCGGGGAGAACAGCAGCACACCTCTCCATGTGCTCACCCTGCTGGAATTGTTCTTCCCCCTCACTGCCTTGATGCTCGAGGCTTCAGAGCCCCCAGGGAGACAAGAATGAGCCTTTGTGTCTTTGTTCTGGCACTGGAAATGTCCCTCTCGGGGCTGTGCAGAGTGGGGATGGAAAGCTGGGAGGTCACCGGGAGCTGCCCCAGTGAAAACCGAAGGGAGAGCAGTGGGTGATTGGAACGGCACCTCAGGAAAATGCCAGGCTGATAAAAGTGGAATCACCCAGTAAAAATGGGCTGTAAAGCTCCTCAATTCCAGCCTCTCTTGTCAGGCTATTTCTAAGCAAATTTTCCCTGTGTTGCACTGTAAAAATAAAGTGTCAGGCACCGAGCTTGGATGCAAATGGGAACATAACTCTGGAAGATGGAAGCTTTATCTGAGTCTGAGATTTTTTAGGGGAGTGGTTTCTTTTGGAAAGGCAGCTATTTTTAGAAAGTAAAGACACATGCTCCTGTCTGAATGGCCCAGCTCCTGTTTGTCTTCAAATGAGGAGAAAAACCCCTTTCTTTTTCCATTAAAAAAGACAGGCAAGTAGTACTTATTCCCGAAGTACTTTGCCTCTGCTCATCCCTCCACATGAGGCCAAAATTCCCTCCAAATTGTCTTTTGTCTCTCATTCCCTCTCTCCCATTCCATATTTCAGCAGGTATGGCCAACAATGGAGATGCTGGAATTTTATTAGAATGAATGTGAAATTTAAATTAATGCCAAAATGGAAAATATGTCGATAAATATCTGAACAGGTCATGGCTGAGAGAGGTTCCTTCCCCTTTGGGTCAAAGGTGGTGTTGATGTACAAAGGTATTTTGGTACTTTGGAGCAGGCAGTTTTAAACAGCCTTTAAAATATATATTCAAATCAATTCCAAGTGGGTTAAAGCCAACAGAAAGGTTGAAGTACCTTTTCTAGTAATTTTCCAAATTTTCGTTTCCTTATCTTAATGCACTGTGGAGCTTTTTGCCCATTCAGTCCATTTGTATTCAACTCGAGGAAGTTTCCTGATAATTACTCAGCCCCATCTAATTCCCCAAGGTCCCAAAATGCAAAACAATTCTTCACAAGACAGAGATTGCTTCTCACAAGCTTTAACAGGAATGAAAAAAAAAAAAAAAAGCATTAAAATGATGTGATCTAAGGTAGAGTTTCAGTGCTGAACTGTTTCCTACAAGAATCCATTGAACAGAGCGTTCACAGGATTGCCTTGGGAGAGGCTTGGGGCCAAACCACCTTTGGCACCAGCAGGACAAGGCCATGGAGGAGGAAAATGGATATTTCCTCTCTGACTTCAACGTAACCTAGGCAAACTGCTGTGCTGAAAGAACCTCTCGCTGTAGGTGGGAAGCGCTGTGGGGCTCTGAATCCGTAGGTGGCATCGGTGTTTTATCCATTTATGCCACCTGGAATCCTTTTCCTGCCCGAGGTTTGTCCCCGAGGCCAGGAATCGCAGCCACCTTCACCCAGCAGGAAGCTGAGGTTCGGCTCTGTGGGTCTGGCCCTCTGCAGCTCCCCTCGCTGCCGCTGCTTTACCCACCAGAGCGATAAAGGGCAAAGCTTCCCAGGAAATGCTGGGGAAGGAGGGAGAGAGGATGTCCCAGCCTGTGCTGGGTTCACGGCACAGCTCTGGGGCTCCGGGGCTCCTCTCAGAGCCGGAGGAGCAGCAGGGCGGTGGGAGGTGAAACCCCGCTGCCCACATTCCCTCCAGTGCTGGCTTCACTGGAAAGGCTCTGAGCTGCGGCAGCTGCGAGCGGGAATGGGAAGGGCTGCAGGGGATTTGCCCGCAGCATTATTTACATTCTCCCTGTGCTCACAAGCTCCTGCAGCCCAGGGCTGTGCTGGGCACTGGGGAGCTCTGCTGCTGCGAGTAAAGGGCAGAAAGAAGGAGCAGCAGGGCTGCCCGAGCCCCAGAGCGCTGCAGGTGTCTGCAAGGCTCAGCTCCCCTCCCAGAGCTCCGCTTCCCCTGGAAATGGGGCCAGAGGGAGTGAAACAGGCCTGGCTTCAGCAGAGCCCGAGGGGAGCTGTGTGGATATCTGGATGAATGTTGGGAGCACAGTTCCCAGCAGCAGCAGGAGCTGGAAGGGAGAGGACATTTCCTGGGAAGTTTGAGGCCTGAGTGCTGCACGATCCCTGAGCCTGTCCTGAGGGACAGAGCTCCCAGAAGAGCTCTGGGCAAGGTGAGCCAGCGCTCCGAAGGTGCAGCACCTCACACCTTGGGAAACAGGGCTCATCTCCAGCTCCTGCTGTCCTCCAGGACTGTGGGAACCTTCATTTGTCACTGCAGAAAGGTGTCTCAATATTTTATGAAAAAAGCATTTTACCACGGGACTTTGGTGAATATCAGCATAATTTAGCCATGATTTAAGGGAACCTTTCATTGACTTTTTAAATTATGCCTCTCCATCACCCACCCTGTGGGTTTCCTTGCTTTTCATCTTGCAAATCCTATTACTTATTAATTTCCCCATAATACATAATAGAGGTAGAAAAGCATATAGCATCCCATTCAGCAGTGATTTACAAGTCTCTTAGTTCTGAAGCAACACAAGAAAGAGCAGACATTTTCTGAGTTTCCTCTGTGTGTTTTCATCAGAAAAAAACTGTATAAAGCCATGGATACAAACCTGGGGCTTCTTTGGCCATGATCTCATGGCTCCAGCTCTTGCAGGTCTGCAGAAGATGCAATCTGGAGGAGATTACAGCAGCACAGTCAGGGCAGAATTAGCAAGGAGATAGTGAGCAAGATTTACCTCCTCCTCATTATGATAATGGATGTAATATCCATGGAAGTGCTGATGGGCTTTGCTCAGAGAGGAAGAACTGCAGGCAAAGAGCAAACACACAAACCAGCATTATTTGCCCACATTCCCAATCAGGGTTTTGCTGGCATGTTCATCTTTCTACAGGGGGCCCAGGAGGAACTTTGATTCCCTTGGTGTTTGCAGAAAATGACTTGCACATACCATGAATCAGAGGGGCTCATTTCGGAATGTAGAAACTATTACTCATCCTGCTCTGGCATGAATGAGCAGCTGGCAGCATATTCTAAAATTCTGTGAAGACAACAGGAGGCAAAAGGAAAAAAAAATCGAGTCGGAGTGCACCTCTTGTCAGCTCAGCAGGCAGCAGATGAGAACTGGAAGGAGGCAGCACAAAGACAGATCTGCTGAACTGAGCCTTTATGTGCTTTCTGTTTCCATCCATCCACTCCCTCCAGCTTTTTTTTTTTAGAGTAGGCTGGGGATCCTAGGGAACACATGGACTCAAATTCACCCAGTTAACTCTGCTGCAGGTCAGCCTGGGACATTGTGCTCCAGAGGTTTCCAGGCTGCAGCAGCCTGAGGAGGCAGCGCTCCTGCTTGGTGCTCTGGGCCCAGGGAGATGGAGCTGGGGAAGCATGAATTCATCAGATTTGCTGAGGTGGGCCTTGACCCCTTTGGTATCAACAGCAGTGTCCTGGGGAGGGAGAGTCCCGTGTTCCCAGGAATGGCACAGGCAGCACACAGCAGGGAAGCAAGTGCTTACAGCCATTTTTGGAGGGAAAACTCAAAAGCTGAGTCAGTATCTGATCACAAAGGGAGCAGTTTCCTTCTCCTGCACCAAATATCTCGAATCTGTGTGAGCAGTGATGGAGCCAAGGTCCCTGGGGGAGGCAGGGCACTGTCCCTGCTTGTCCTGCCACAACCTGCCCTGCTGCCCCTTCCTGAGCATCCACAGGTGCTGTGGAGCTGCTCTGGGATGTGTGAGGAGCCCTGGGGTGTGTGAGCAGCCCCATCTCCCCACGCCAGGCATGTTGGGGCCATGGCAGCCCCCCCATGAGCGTTCCCCCTCATGAGGAGCAGCAGGACTGGGCCTGTTGCAGCAGACCATGAATGTTCCCCCTCATGAGGAGCAGCAGGCTCCAGGGCCATTCCCCCATGACTTTGTCCCCTCATGAGGAGCAGCAGGCTCCAGGGCCATTCCCCCATGAGAGTTTCTCCCCTCATGAGGAGCAGCAGGCTCCAGGGCCATTCCCCCATGAGTGTTTCTCTCCTGCTGAAGAGCAGCAGGCTCCAGGGCCATTCCCCCATGAGTGTTTCTCCCCTCATGAGGAGCAGCAGGCTCCAGGGCTATTCCCCCATGAGAGTTTCTCTCCTGCTGAAGAGCAGCAGGCTCCAGGGCCATTCCCCCATGAGTGTTTCTCCCCTCATGAGGAGCAGCAGGCTCCAGGGCTATTCCCCCATGAGTGTTTCTCTCCTCATGTGGAACAGCAGGCTCCAGGGCCATTCCCCCATGACTTTGTCCCCTCATGAGGAGCAGCAGGCTCCAGGGCCATTCCCCCATGAGAGTTTCTCCCCTGCTGAGGAGCAGCAGGCTCCAGGACGCTGCCCTGGAATGTTCTGGGTTGCCGGGGCCTGCCCGCAGCGCAGGAGCTGCGCAGGCCGCAGGAATCCACGCAGGCTGCAGCATGCCGGCCCGCTCAGCGCCTCCAGGTGCAGCTGCTGCTGCTGCGCTTACACTTTAGTGTGACATTTTTCTCATTATTGTTATTTCTTGCTGGCCTTCTTTTCTCCCTGCTGGGGTTTTTTGGTTATTTTTTTTTAATGATTTTTTTCCCTGCTGCTTTCATAGAGCTGCGGTCTCTGCCAGGCTCCCCGGGACAGGCACTCCTACGGGCAAGAGCACATTGTCAAAACAACCCCAGAGTTGTATTTTCCTCGCTCCCTCGTCGTAGCAAAACCTTCTTTTCCAAGAGAGTTGTTTCCTCCTGTTCTCTTCCCCCAGGTATTCTGTGGAATTGATTTCTCCTCTTCTTTTACAGATGAGATATTCCAGGAACAATCGAACTCATACTGCTTCTGTCAAACTTAATCTAGGATACATTCATCTGGAATATAGCAGACAACCAGATCCAGAAAACCTCAACTTCCTTTTTTATTGGGGAGCTCATAAAGCAGAAGGATGACGACAGGCTACTGAAATTTAAGCAACAAAGAGCAGGAAAGATATTTTATTCAACAGCTGGGATGAAATTTCATGTCCCAGAGACTTCAAGGAGCACAGATGGGGGAGATGAAGGAAGGCTGATTTTCTTTTACCTAAGTAAATGGACAGGTGTGGGGGTGGTTTCTAGGTTGTCTCTGTATTTATCAGAGTTCACATTTCCCCTCCTAAATCAGTCAGAAGCGTGACTCCTCACACACCGGGGTTACAACCCTTCACCCGCAGCGCTGGGGCAGCTCTGCTCCTCCTCTCTGAGCCAGGGCTGCTCCACAGGGCTCTGTGGGACCAGCCTGGGTGTCTGCCTCAGGAGGAGATGAATCACACCTTGCAAGTGCTGATTTCTGTCTCTTATCTCTCAGAGGAGCCTAAGGTGCCTAGTTCACATCCAGACGTTTACACAGATGAATCACACCCTCAAGGCCATGGAGAAAATAATGAAAATCTGCAAGCCTGGGCCCAAATCTCCGGAGTCATCTTGAATAATTCTATTATTTTACTGAATAGAATGATCCAATGTCTTTAAATTGCTTCATGCTTTACTGGTAGAAAATGAAGATAAATAAATGCTCTCCTAGAACAAACCCTCATTTGATTTTTTCCTGATACAGCACAAGCAATGGTGTTCCTTTCAGAATGTCCCTTCCTTAGATGTCCTCTTTTTCCTGAATAAACACAGGATTCACCTCTGTGTGCAGCCTCCAGAGCTGCCTTCCTGTGAGCAGGGATCTTAGAGATTACCAGATCAGAGGCACTTTAAACCATCTGTGTTTCATTCAACGTTTCCAAGGGTGTTGATGTTTCCCAAGCCCTCAACAACTTTTTCAGATTCTCCTGTCCTTTGAAATGCTGCTGCTGCAGAGGGAGATTCTTACCCGGAGAGCTCTCCTCTCTCTGGGATGTAATGATGGAGGTAACACCATGCCAGGGAAAGCCTCATTCTCCAGCAGGTCAGCCTCAGAGCGGTAACCCCTGGAATGAAAATCCACAGTGCTGGATGTCCCCTTCCACATCCCTGCTTAAATTAATTCATGGTGGAGTGATTTGAAAACTGGGAAAAGAGAGCAGAAAATGAGAGTGTGGGAAATGATGCAGCTCTTCCCATTTCCTCCTTGGTTATTTCTTTGCTTGCTCCCTGTGACTGAATCACCCTGGAAATGCCTGCTGATCTCTCCAGGCAGGGACCATCCATTTTTTTTTAGTGGAGTATTTTGCACAGAAAGTCCAGCTCTGATCGAGTGCTGCACTGGCTGCCATAACAATAAATCCCCATTACCAAAACCAAGGTGTATTTCCTTCTGCATCCCCTTTGCAGAAAGGCATAAACTGAATTTTGACTTCAAAGGAAACATCTTTGTTCCAAACGCAATGCTCAGAAATATTCTGCAGTCAATTATTTGCAATTAGAATGAAAAGAGAAACCCCCTTCCCCAAACCGCCTGTAATTACAAACGATCCTTTCATGAAGTATAAATCCAGTCATTAAGGAGTTTCAAAAGTTTGAATTCAGTGGGCAATTAAAAAGAAGAATGTTGGGTGTTGAGACAGAGAACAATGCCGTGGTGAGCTTGGGGTCCTGAGCCCCAAAATCTCCACCCAGAGAGCCGCTGTCAGCAGCACCAGAGCTGCTCCTGCTCAGGGCAGGGAAATCCTTGTCCTCCCCACGGATGAGCCTCAGGGGACGAGGAGCCAGAGCTCTCCCAGCTGGGAGGTTTGGCTAACACGTCCTGAGTTACTGAACAAGGATGTTCCACGCTCCACATCCCTGTGTTTCCATCAGTGTCAGTCCTTGCCCTTTCCCCGGCAAGTGCACAACAGCATCCACATGGTGCCTGTAATCCAGGCTCCCGGAGGAATCATTTCCACATTTGGACACATCCTCAGATGGAGCCAGAATGGAAATCATAGATCTTAATCCTCTCTCCCAGTCTGTGAAGTTGGGAGGAGGAAGGGAGCTTTTGAATTGCTCATATTTTGAAATTGGGACTCAAATTTATTGCTTTCCTTGCTTAAGGGAGGCCTGCTCCTTTCTGGATATTTATTGCCCTTGGTGATGCCGTAGTGTGAGTTCCCTGGCAGCTGCTTTGGGAGGAGGTGTGAGGTGGATCCATAAGGTTCCCAGATTTTTCCCACCCATGTGATAGGTATTTGTTGTTTGGCTGCGTGGCTCGGAATCCTGCATCCCGTATTCCTGACAATCTGTGCCCTGCATATGCTCCTGGTGATGTGGGGAGGTGCCACCCGCGCAGGGTGAACCACAGAGCCGCGCTTCCACGTGCTGGGAGCAGAAATGTGCTCACAGAAGTGGCGGTTTCCATTGAAAATCCTGAAAATCAAACCCCACTGAACACCCAGCCGTGACCTGCTCCCACTGAGAGGGAGAGATGTCGCACCAGGAAAAGGAACCAGCAGCTTCACGATCCTTTTTGGGGTCCTGTGCCACTGTCTGAGGGGGTGATGGGCGCCAGGTCTGAGAAAATGTGGGAATGAAAACAGGGAAAGCAGAGCTCTGCAGAGTTTCTATTTCAACCACCTAATGGAAACACTTAGAGCTGCTTTTGGTTTGGTTCAGTCACAGATCGAGTCTGATAAGCCAAATCCAGGGATACTCAGGTGTGTGGCCATGAAGGAGGAGCTGTAATTTTTCTGCCCTGAGATCATCTCCTGCACTTTTCTGCAGGCACAGCACTAAAAAAAATACAGTTGTTTTTTAAATTTTATTTGCTATTTCAGTGTCATTCAAGGTTTTATTTTTAGATGCTCCTTCAACCAGAAAGAGGCACCCAGAGTTCCGTCAGTGGGAACTGCCTGTTTTTCCCCAGAGCAGGGATTATCTGTGTCTCCAGCATGCACAGAGTGTCACCTATTTCCAGACGTGAGGACAGCAGTGGAACCACCTGGAATCTTGAACGATCCAAGTTTCCAGAACTTCTGATGGAGCTGCCCATTTTTAGAGCACCTGAACATTGGGACACACTCCTTTTCCTGCCTGGTGTGCTCGCTGCTGTTTTAAATCGGGATGTCTGGTGCCTCCTGACTCTGTTCGTGGGAAAGCTTCCCTTCAGGTGCTTGACTGATTTGGAGGAAAGCGCCCAACCGGGGCTTTGTTCGAGGAGCGCACGGAAAGCCCGGGATCTTGTGGAAAATCTCTGGCTTTTCCCCATTTCCCTATTTGGCGATGCAGTTTTCCCAGGTTTTCTGCCTTTCCACCCTCCCCCACCGCCTCTCCCCTTCCCTAGCTCAGGTAACCACACTTTTTGATGGAGGTTTAATCTCCTTCCTTCCTTCCTTTGCAAACCCACCTCCTCCCTCGCCCCAGGCGCTCTGTCAGCTCAAACGCATCGCAAATCAACCTGACACTGGAGATCTCCCCTTGAGCAACAGCGCTGGGAGTTTGCTGCTGCTGATCCTCAGATAGGGAGGGTGGGGTGCATTTTCCACATAAAGCCCAGTCGCAGCTAAATGGAAGTAAATTTCCATTCCCTGTTCCCTTTGTTTCCAGCTTGGGCTGTCGGCGAAGTGGATCCGCGAGCCCAGGAGGATGCAGAGGATGGGGATGCAGCCAGGCTGTGTTCCCAGGCATTTTTCTGGGATGCTGAGCTAAGGAACTGGGGCTGCTCCAAACAGTTGAACTCAGCTGCACAGCCCAACCACTACTTGTGATGCCCAAACGGAATGTGGGAGCGATTCCACTGCAAGGAAGTGGAAAAAATGTCCAAGAGAACAACCTAAGGAGTCGTGTAATTTTCTTTTTTACTCCTTTCTCCATGTTAGAAGCATGGGGACGTCGCAAACGTGCTGCTGAGTCCTGCCAGAAACACAAGCCAGGGCAGCTCTCTGTTCTGCAGGACCTAAATCAGCAGCTGCACTCACCTGGGACAAAAGGCTCATCCTCTGTTCAAGAAAAAACTCTAAATCTCCCTGAATCTCGTAGGTACAATATTATGACTATTGCAGAGGGAAAAGCTTAAAATGCCCTAGCTTGTGCTGCTTTTCCAGGACTTTTCAGGCTGGTGGAGTAGGCAGCTCTGGGTTCTCATAAGAACAGAGCAGACACCATGAAAATGTGAACCTCGACCTCCTGTCCTTAGAGCCTGGCTGTTACCCTTCAGTTGGTGAGAGTCTTTGCAGAACTCTTTCCTAACTCAGCTGAAGTCAGAGAAACCCCTCTGGTTTTGTGTTGGAGCAAAAAGGTTTGCTTTTCAAGACAGGGTTTGTTTTTCAGAATGTATCACGAGCAATGCATGGCTTCGGAAGAAATTGCTCCTGTCGGTAGCAACAGAAGAGTTCAGAGACAGAAACAAGAGGGAGAGAGACAGACAGGGAGAGAAGGCCACTCTGGATCACTCTGTTGATAAACAGCTCCGTGTGAGCCTCTGAACGTGGGACAGCCTGAGCAGGCATTGCAAAATCCGCTGCTGAGTCCGTGACTTCGGGAGGCAGAGTGACTCCCAGTGTGTAACCCTGCTGCCACTCGGGGACGAGGAGCTGCTCCCATGCTCTGCCTTCAGCCAGGACCTGAGCCCTTACCCTGCTTGATTTATTAGTTTTATAAAAGGCAGAGTCTTTAATGTTCAGTGCTTGGAGCACACTGTAATTTTAGCTGCATTATTACAGTTGTTGACCAACGTATGAATTATCTTCAAAGGCTTGGAGTTCCTCTGAGCGAGCTTTCCCATTCCAAAGATCAAGTCAAAGGAATCCAGGAAGGTCTGTTCTTTCAAGGAAAAACGTGTCACAGGTTGAATGTTCTGGAAACACATTCAGCAGGAGCCTGGAGAAAGCACAGGGGTTATTTTCTTTCTCAGAGCTGTGATCAGTACAACTCACAACACGTCATTTTAACATCTTAGAAAGGAGTTATTAGCCCCAAGATCCTGGAGTGGAAGAGCATCCAGCACCAGCAGAGCCTGTGCTAAACTCCCTGCGCTGTGAGGGCTGAACTGGCAGCCCAGTGCTGGGGTCTGTCTGAGCCAGCTCAGGGACATTTGTGCTCCTTGTCCCCGCCTGGCCTCTCCTCCAGCACACCTCGCCTCCAGGAAGTGGCACAGGGAAAGCTATTCCCACCAGAATTACATGCACTTAAACTCATTTTTGGAAATTGTCTGGGCACAGCCTCCCGAAGAAATGAGATGGCACAGAACTGATTAAATAATGTTTATGCAAATACAAAAGTTGTCAGGGCGTTGTTTTCTGAGCCTTCAAGATGCAGCTTGTCAGAGCTCCTGGCGCAGTGTCAGCTTTCCTGAGCTCGGCTGAGCCAGCAGCAGCTTGATTTGGGGTGGGCAGCTGCCAGAGCCCTGCAGGAACCCTTCTGTGCGAGGAGGGCATCTCCTCCCGACCTCAGCCACGGCGGGCGGAGGAATATTGGAGTTGGGAGGAATACTGGTGCTGTGGAGCTGGGATAATCAGGAATTCCTGGTGGGTGCTTGCAAGGGCCCGGGCATGCACAGGTTCCTGCAGAGAGGGCTTCAGAGGCTTTTGGGTGAATGGGACGATACCAGGAATAGCTCCCGAAGGTATTTCAGTGGATTTCTAACCAGGTGAAAGATGTTGGGTTGAATCTTAGCGGAAACGTTAACAAATCCTGCCAGAACACTCTGTCCCAGCCCAGGGCTCTCCCCGTTCCGTGCTCTCTGGGGCATTCTGGACTTGCAGGAGGTGACTCCCAGTTCACAAACAGCACAGGAGCCATGGGTGCCATTACTCATCAGAGGAAATATTTCAGATCTGAGCATGTATTTGCCTGTGTTTTTGTGGTGCTTTGTCTGGGTTCTCTTTTCAACACCAGTCCGTTTGTGCAAGGGCTCCAGGAGAGCTTCGGGAGGCGCTGGGACTCGTGGGGGCCACTGGAACCCATTCCAAGCCTCCACTTGAACAAATGTTTGCAGATCCTTTCCTGCAGTGTTTACCCAGTCCTGACCTAAGCTCCATTAGCTCAGCAGATTCATTTCCCTGCCCCAGTACCTCTCTGGCCAGCTGGAACCACGGGGTATTTTTGTGTGGCGTTTTCCAGGGGGCCCTGGGGACAGTCAGTCACTGGCTGATAAGAAACAGGGAGTGCAAAAACCTCCTGGTGCTGTGTGTGCTGATGAGCCCCTCACAGGGGCTGACTTGTGATGCTTCTGCCAAGAGCAGTTGGCTCCTTTTGAAATGCACTTGGAATTTACAGGGCTGAGTCAACTCCTGTAGGTTTAGATGGATTTTATTTTACATCTAATCCATTGCTGCTGGTGTAACAGAGCTGGAGTGACACTGGAAATGTCACAGTGACAAATGGGAGAGTTTGTACAACTTGCTGGGGTAAGAAGCAGCTCCTGCAGGTGAAGGGGTCATTGGGGAGCGCCCTGTGGGGCCACACGGGAATGAACCAGCAGTGAGCTCTGTGCAGAGATCAGAGCTGGGCATTCCAGTGCCACCTGGAAAACACAGATCGGGAATCACAGAGATCAGAGCTGGGCATTCCAGTGCCACCTGGAAAACATAGATCGGGAATCACAGAGATCAGAGCTGGGCATTCCAGTGCCACCTGGAAAACACAGATCGGGAATCACAGAGATCAGAGCTGGGCATTCCAGTGCCACCTGGAAAACACAGATCGGGAATCACAGAGATCAGAGCTGGGCATTCCAGTGCCACCTGGAAAACACAGATCGGGAATCACAGAGATCAGAGCTGGGCATTCCAGTGCCACCTGGAAAACACAGATCGGGAATCACAGAGATCAGAGCTGGGCATTCCAGTGCCACCTGGAAAACACAGATCGGGAATCACAGAGATCAGAGCTGGGCATTCCAGTGCCACCTGGAAAACACAGATCGGGAATCACAGAGATCAGAGCTGGGCATTCCAGTGCCACCTGGAAAACACAGATCGGGAATCACAGAGATCAGAGCTGGGCATTCCAGTGCCACCTGGAAAACACAGATCGGGAATCACAGAGATCAGAGCTGGGCATTCCAGTGCCACCTGGAAAACATAGATCGGGAATCACCTCCAGAGATCAGAGCTGGGCATTCTGGTGCCACCTGGAAAACACAGATCGGGAATCACCTCCAGAGCTGCTCTTTGCCATTTCTCAGTGGCTTTGCCCGAGGTGGCCACTGGGGAGGCAGGATGGCCCAGGGCTGGGAGCTGAGCTCACCACACTCCACTGGCTCCAGTCCAGTGCCTGCTCATGCTGGGTTTGCCACGCTGGGGATGAGATCAGAACAATCCTGATGCCAGAGCAGATAGGGGCATGGAATGGAGCCTGACTGTACAAGGTTCTGATGGATGGGATCACCCACAAAACCCCAGTGTCCCTTCCACAAGTGTAAGCCCATTTAGCAGCACAGGAGTGGGACAGATCTGCTCAATCTCTGTGTGTCTTTAGTGCTCTGAGGAGCACTTCTATCTTGCAATTTTTCTATTAAATGAAAAACGTGCATTTCAGGTGAATATTTGAATTAGTTTAGAACTGGATAAATCAGGAAAGTGGAACATAGTTTGCATTGCCATTTATATGTGGGTTTTTTTAATGAATCATTATGGTTTGGCCAGCAGTGGAAACAGAAATAAATTCCAGGATTTTTTTTTTTTTATTATTATTTTTTTTTTGCAGGTTAAACTCCTCAGTGGGAATCAGAGCTCCAGATTTAGCTGGGATGGTGCTGAATCTCTGCCTGGATTTGAACCTCCCGTCCTGCCTTCCCACTAAATACCGGGCTCAGATGGAGGCTTCCGGCTTTGGCCCCCGTGTGCCTTCCCGAGCGCTTTCATCTCCTGGAATCGGGAGCCCGATGGCCCCGGGCGCTTTCATTAAGCGAAATGAAAGGCGATGATTTCCATAAATAGAAGAACTTCCAAGGGCAGCCCCGGGCCCGGCGCGGCCACCCACCCCGAGGTGCCCCAGACCCCGCCCGGCACATCTGCAGCCAGCGGGGCTGAACTTTACCCGCGGAGATGGCGCAGATAGGGGAGCGCAGCCGGAGCCTGCGGGACCGGGGCTCCGCGAGGGGAGCGCGGATCTCCCCGGCGGGGACGGGAGGCGGCCCGGGCCCGGCTCCGGGGATGCTGAGCGGAGACAGACCCCTAGCGGAGTGCCGGCAGCTCCCCAGCCTCGCTCCTTCCCGTCCGAGCCATTCATTTGTTTATTTGGAGGAAGAGAAAGCAGGATCTAAGGGCTGATCCTTATCTGCCTGCTGCTTTCCTTTGGTCCTGACTCGCCCCGAGCTGTTCTGGAGCTTTATCGTGGGAACCCTGTGCTGAAATTCGGGGATATTTCCATAGGAATAGAGATTCCCTTTCTGGAAACCTGATGGAACTCAGCATTGCCACCCAAATCCAGTAGTGCGAACTCACAGCTTCATGGAGGAGGAATAAACAAAATATTGTGCTCATGTGCTGTAGAAGAATGGATTTATAGGTTATGACATTCCTAAAATATCTTTATTTAATAATGAAAACTTCATTATCCAGCCCTCTGCCAAAGTGTTGCCAGGGGCCTGCTGCAGGTCCCTGGGAAGATCTCTCTCTCTGACAGAAGTTCTGAGTTCCAGCACTGCAGCTCTGATGGGGAGGAAGTTATTGCCTGCCCTGCTGTCCTGGGAAATGAGGCACGCGCTGCTGACACGGCCTTGCTGAAACCTAATCACTGACAATATTAAAAACCAAGCAGCACGAAGGTTTCTTTTCTGTCTGAGCACGGGGGACAAATTAAGTGATAAACCTTGAGTGTTTACCGGAGTTTTATTATTTTATTAAAAAGTAATTCATCTTTATTACAGCGAGGCTATTATGTTTCACATCATTAAGGAAGCGCTGTGTGGAGACCCTAAAGCTGATTTGGAGATCAGCTCTCAGAACACAGTGCTGTGTTTGTGTCACGGCGGTGCAGCGTCCTGGGTGCCTGTGCCACCTCCAGGAAGGTTTGTGTGGGAGCTTCCAGAGCTGCAGGGTAACCCCAGCTGTGTGTGCTGGGCTCCTGGGCTGCTGTCCATCCTGACGTGCAGGGGTCCAGGCTGCACTTTGGGTCAGATCCGTGATCCCAGGCAGGGAGGTGCCATCCCAGCTGTTCCAGAATCCCAATTCCTCTCCAACCCCTCAAAACCAGTGGTTAAATCACTGAGAGAAAATTCCACATGGATTCTTCAGCAATCCAGCCGCAAAGTGTGCCTGGGAAAATCCATTTATTCCTCAATCCCCGTGGCTCTGTGAGGGTCCTCGTGCCACAGGCTGGGGTTTCCTTTGCATTTTGGGGTCAGGCAGAGCCAAACCCACAGTCCCAGCCTGACCCAGGGCAGCAGGAGCTGCAGGAATCGTGGCCAGGAGGGGATTTGTGGGTGTGCAGGGCACCCAGGGCTCCTCCAGCTGCCTGTGCAGGAAGGGAGCACAGGGGGTGTTCAGGGGGACGATTTAAAAGCAAATCTGTTGGCACTGGGGCTTGTGTACACTCAGGTAAATGAGCTTCAGCCAATTTGCTTCAAACTATCCAGGTAAAACTGCGTGTGTAAATGACTGAAATGAATGTAATATCACTTAAACATACTAATATAAATATTAGTACTTTAAATATTATAATATATTAACTTTATCCCCTACAGACACAGCCTCTGAACGTAAAACAAATACTTTTTAATCCACTTTGAGAATGTCCAGGCTGAGAATTTCAGCTCTATTAAACCACAGCAGTGGCAGCAAAGCAAATGCCAGGATAATTCTGTTGACTTTCTTCACTTTTATGAAGTTATTCCCATTTCTGACCACCTTGCTTAGAGGCAAATTTGGGCAGAGACAGAAGCGGGTGCTCCTGTGGGGCTGGGCCAGGAGATGCTGGGGGTGTTTGTTGGGAGATCACTTCTGTCCCCCAGGAACACCAGAGGGGGATCAGCCTCACAATCAGCTGCAGGCAGAGAAAGGAGCTGCCAGGAGAGCCCTGCTCAGGCTTTCCAAGCACAACAATATCCCACAATCAAACAAAACGCACTGAAAGGAACAGGCTGCTCGCAGTGT
This sequence comes from Bombycilla garrulus, assembly GCA_013400315.1. NCBI lineage: Eukaryota > Metazoa > Chordata > Aves > Passeriformes > Bombycillidae > Bombycilla > Bombycilla garrulus. The sequence continues at coordinate 270,458 of VXBU01001733.1, forward strand.
CTGCCTAATCAATGGGCTGTGAAGAGACTGAGGCGATAAACCCACGGTGCTCAGGGCTCATTTTATGCAATATAATATGTTCATAGGATTAGTCTATTTAAAAATAATTGTAATCAAACTTTTTAAAATGCAAAGCCGTTCTGCACTACTCATTTTCAATATATGCCTTAAAACAGATGAGGGAGGCAGAACCAGATCCTTATTATCCATGCATAATTTAAACAATATCATCAACCCAGTATTGATTGCTGACTAATGTGCTTATTAATTAATAGATATCTTGGTGTTAAATACATTTTTCAAAGCCGTTCTGGGACTATTTAATAAGATAAATGGGGAGCTGCAGCACAGTGCTTTGTCATTAATGTAGAAGTTTTATCAGGAAGGCCTGCAAGCCCTGCCTGGGTTGGAACGAGCCACACGACGGCCACAGCCCTGAAAAGGAGGTGCAGTGCTGGAATTGTGTGTCAGACATCAGCTGCTGCTTGGAAGGGAAAAAGCTCTCTCTGTTTTCTGAAGGAGCCAGGGAAGGTCCTGGTGAGGAGAGAGCTGGGGAGGGTCCTGCTCTGCTGCTCTGCTGCTCTGCTGCTCTGCTGCTCTGCTGCTCTGCTGCTCTGCTGCTCTGCTGCTCAGCTTTGGTGCAATCCCAGATCTACAAAGGGCACTGCAGGACCCGGGCTGAGCATGCAAAGGAAACAGGTGCCTCATCAGTGCCACCAAATCAGAGCCACCAAATCAGAGCCACCAAATCAGAGCCACCAAATCAGAGCCATCCCATCAGTGCCACCCCATCAGTGTCACCAAATCAGTGCCACCCCACCAGTGCCACCCCATCAGAGCCAC